>JARFJB010000066.1:0-260566 GCA_036346205.1 Vesta saturnalis
AACGACATTCGCTCCGAGTCAGTTTCACCCGGACCTACTCCGTCGTCGATAAACATAATGCACGTTTGTGTATAGCACGAAGACCATCTAGCAATATATATATTATACATATCTGTATTCTCTGTTAATGTTTAATATATTAATGCTTTCGTTTTTTCTTACGTCCCTCCACCACTATCAATGTGCAGTGTGAGTATGAGTCTATAAGTGTGTTTGTGTGAGTGTGTGACTGTGTGTTTTATTTCCCAAAGTTTTTTGACATGTTATGAAGTAATACTTTTATTCACACTTGCTCAATCTCAAACTTCTACTATTTATTGCTATTTCCTGCATAGTTAATCACTAATCTTTATAACACTTTCTTATGTAAACAGCTCAATATTTTTTTTCACTTTCCTTCCATGATCACTACCCCTTATTTGTTTTACACTTACCATATGCGTTAACTCCTAACGTTAAAAGTGTGGGTGAGCAAAAAACACAAGTGAGAAAAAAGCATACAAGTGGGCAAAAAACATACAAGTGAGCAAAATACATACAAGTGGGCTAGAGTAGCAACCAGGTCACACGGATGTTCTTGTAATTGTGGAACATGAACGCGCGTTAGGTCGCACGGATGGCCTTATAATTGTGGAACAGGCAAGCGTGGTTTTGGGACCTTGGCTTTGTGGTGATGATATGTAATTAGGTCACACGGATAGCCTTTTAACTGTGGAACAGGAAAGCGGGGTTTTAAAGTAGGTCACAGTGATGGTCTTGTAATTGTGGAACAGGAAAGCGGGGTTTGTGACCTTGGTTTTGTGGTAATGATATGTGATTAGGTCAAACATTGCGCTTTTTTGACCTTGGTACGGTGGGGACCTTGGTTTTGTGGCAACTTTGGAAATGTGGTGTGTCCCAAAAGTCTCCAATCTTACCTACTCTCTCTTTAATTAAATCTGTAAAACGGCTTATTTTCAAATTGGTTTGCCCTTGTAATATGTCCTGTTTTAAAATCTTGAACCAGCATTCAACGTTTGCATTGCTGTAACGCCCTACATTTAAAATATCACTCCATAATGGAGCAAATGGCATAATATTTTTTAAAAGGTTGTATTGACCTTCTCCGGTGCGTATCCGTTTTCCGGTAACGGAAATGGAGGTTTACTGTTAAGTGTATTACTACTAATGAATAATTTTCACTTTGCCCTTTTAGCACAGTCGGAATTTTGTACTTGCAAAATAAGGATCGGGGTTCGTTATTCAGGCTCTCAACACGTTGAACAAATAGATTACAAAGGTTTATATTATATATCTTTATTCCCTATTTATTTTATACGTCTAATATATTTTATTTAAATTACTTAACTAAGATATAGAAATATTTTTTACATTCAAATGTAACTCCTTTTCTCCCTGCAGGATCGTCAAGTGGACATCCTCCGTCCTGGTGGGTCCCGGAACTAAGGGTTAGGTGGTCCTCTGGAGTTTCTGTAATGTAACATTAATAGAAGGTTTGGGGTTTTGACTTTTAGTTTACGTCCTTTGACTGTTTCAATTTATACTGGTTAATTGCCGAAATAAATAATTTTACCTGAATGCGTCCCTGTATAAAATACAGAAGCCGGTAGCAAGATAACGCTGTATAAACACGTGCGCGATAAGACACTGAGTTCAATACTCTGCCTTTAACACGTTGACGGACACCTGTTAAAAGGCGGAAGTTGTTTCCGTGACCCTAATATAACTTTACTAATTTTGAAGATAACGGAAAAAAGTCATACATACGGGTAAGTTACGTCTTAAACATGAGAGATATTTAAGAAAAAAAACAAACGTCTATATACGTTGCTGCCACAATAAACACATTTTTCTATATACATTGTGACAGAGACGTCTATGGACGTCCCCCTATTTTTTAACTAGAACGCAAACATTTATTCTAATAATTGAAACGAACATTTCAAATTATTGATGCCATAATTTAAAGCATGGGCCTGGACATAGTGGAGGTTTATCTTGACAGGTTTCACATCTGAACCTTGTTTCTTTCCTTTTATTGTCTCTAGTGCATTGCCTACATTTTAGGAAATAGGTGTTTTCTCCCAATTTTCCGGAACCGGAATTGTTTCAAGAAAGTGTTGTGGTATGTTTGATGTAGAACTAATTTTCGCTCCCTTTCTTGGACCCGGTTTGACAAAGTTTCGTCCGTCTGCATCATTTTCCAAATCTAGAAAAGACCTTATAACCGCCTCCTATACTCAATAAATGGCAATTGCTTTACTCCTTTTGTGTATAAAATATTAGTTCCACATAGCGATATCCAGAAGACGGAAGAGGACTTTTGTACCATCGAATGGTTTTCCGAGGGCAGCTATAGTAGCTTAACATCTGGTCACTTCTGTCTACTCCTGCCATGTGTCGATTGTATGCATCAATTTCGATAGGCTTATCTTTTCAGCACCATAACGATTTCTAACAGTAATCATATTTGGTTTATATGCTGTAGTTATAGCGAGGACATCCCGCTTGTCCTTCCATTTGCTTACATATATGCTAATGTTGCTTTTTTTTCTCCATATATGTTCACCTCGACGGAGTTTTTTCTTTACTACGATTGCAGGATTTCCGCGGCGGTTGGATCGCAAAGTGCCGGTAGAATGAGTTTTACAATTGAGAAGTTTGGACGATAGGGACACGCTGTTATAAAAATTGTCCATGTAGACATGATGGCCTTTGTTAAGGTAAGGCTGTAATAATCGTAAAACGAGTTCTTCTGTTTTAGAATTTTCTGCTTTGGGCTCGTTCGAATCCTTACCTTGGTAAATCTCTAGGTTCAAAATATAGCCATCATGAGAGGTCAGTTCATAAAATTTTATTCCGTACTTGCTCTTCTTGTTTTTAATGTACTGCTTAAAATGAAGCCTTCCTCTAAATAGCAACATAGATTCATCTAACGACAGTGCTTCAGAAGGAAAATACACAGAGTTACTATTTTTTACTACTAAATCTAATAGGTTTCGAACTTTTCTTAGGCGGTCTTCACTTTGTTCGTCATTCGTATTTATACTCACACATCTAAGGATCTGCTCGAATCGACGTCCACTTAGCACATATAAAAAAACTGGATGGTAGTACAATAGATTATAGGTAAATAATTGCCTGATTACTGGTGTTTTTATTTGTCCTTGAAGGAGACACAACCCAAAAAATTTTTTTAGCTCACTTTCTGTAACAGGTTTGAATTCACGGAATCTGCTATTTCGAGTTTTAGGGCGTTGTGAATTATTAAGATTTTCTCCATAAGCATTTGTGCTAGTTATTATAAGATTCATAATTTCCGTATCCCATAGTTCTTCAAAAACTTCAATTGGTGATAGATTCTGAATCGCATCTATTTTTATTCCTGTCTCACTATTATCAAAATCAAAATTCGGAATATCGGATGACCTCTCTACCCAACCATCATCATCATCATTACCATTTTCTGTCGAAGTATGATCTTCTTGTACGTTATCCGCGTCCTCTTCATTCGAACTGTCCTTGTTTCGCTACATTTTCATTTACTTCATCATTATCTTTTCACTCGAACTTTCACTCAGAGTTGAATCATCAGGCACATAATCATCGTCACTCTCACTAAAGGGATCAGTTTCAGATTCAATATTATCATCATCGGATATTTCATTAAACCAGCATAACAACTTTTCCTCTGTCTTTTTATCCATTACAGGTGTGATCTGTAATGGATAAGTATATACACCTTTATACGTTTAAAGTTTTATTCCGATATAAGATAGTTAAAAATCCGACTAAAGTATAAAAAAATTCATTCTTACCTGATACACTTTTGCGCGCCAAAACACATGCAAAACAACATAGATGCTCACTAGCTTTACAACTACTGCCGGCCGAACACCTCGTATCTTATCGATAGGTATTACGCCATCCCCACCACATAAAGAAATGTATAGCGCTAAATTGCAGCTTATGATATGACACCTAAACCATATAACATGCGTATTCGACGTCTATACAAGTTGTGGCTGAGAAAAGGGACTAAATCCAACGACGTCTGGGCACGTCGTATAATAACCGTGTCACATCACGCTGCTTGACAACGACGTCTATACACGTTGCTGTCCGTGAACGTGTTAAAGAAATAATCGATATTTTAAAGCGGTCGGTTATAAGTGTATAAAAGTAATCCAATTTTATACCTGCTTTTCTTATGAAAATAAACTCCTTCACGTCTAAATTCAATTTTTGCCCTTTTAAATAAATGAAAGCTTTTCGTTTATTTAGGTAGCTGGTGTACAGTAGAGGCGGATTATTTGTTTCCTTTTACGATATCAATTATTTTAGTGTACCAGTTTTTATTTAGATAAAATAAAACTTTTGTTATGTTGGCCGATTTTAAAATATAAAACCTTCGTTTTCTATTAAAGTGAATTTTCGCGTCTAACGATAATGATTTGAATTATTTAACACGAGATATTATGTGATAGTTTCTGGTTTATAGGTAACAATCTTATTAATTGCCAACGGTGTAACTTACGTTTTTTCGGTGGTGGCGGCGGTGGTGGTTTTATTTTACAGGCGATAATTTAATACTGACGGACACGTCTAGTTTTTCGGTTATTTTCTATATTCCTGGAATTAGCGGTGTTAACTAGGTGTTCGGCTTAATCTCCGACGAGGTTTTAATTACAGGTATTTTGCGGTTGCTGGTACGTTTGTCGAGGTGTTGTAGTGTTCGTGTAAATTTGTATAGGTGGATCTCTTTTGTTAGTAATCTGGGCAACCACCCGTTAAACTACGTAAAGGATCTCCGTCGGTCAATGGAATGTCGGGCAACTACCCTTCAAACTCCACAGTGTAGGTGTGTGTGTGTGGGTCTCCTTTGTTATTAATCTGGGCCACCACCCGTTAAACTACGTGAAGGATCTCCGTCGGTCAATGGAATGTCGGGCAACTACCCTTCAAACTCCACAGTGTAAATGTGTGCCTAGTAATAAAAGAGTATGTCGGGCTTACAACCCTGCATATCCCTATCACCAGGTATCCCAACTTACGTACTTTCAACGTTAGATTTCTGCAACTCTAACCTTTTGACTTCGGTGATGCTATCAAGTCGCGGAGTCGCGATTTCTACTCGGACGGCGGTTACAGGCAGACGGTTTACAACAGTTAGCAGTCGGCGCGAACGCGACGATATATCACACGGTTTCGATTCGAATTCTTCTGGTAGTGCTTCTGGTGGAGAGCGATTGATAATCCTTCATTAAGAAGAGAATCTCTATATAAGCAGCGTGTGCCGCGTTTTTATAAAGAATTCGTGAGGGTGGTTACGAAACTTTGGTGGTGAGATTCCGTAAGCTAGTATTGATGGAAGATGCTCTGACGTATACAAACTTTTAAACGTTTTTGGGATTTATGTCTGGAGGAGGATGCATGATTAATTATTGTGCAATTTTATGCAACGTTATGAAATATGTTTAACTTTTACTAGAACTTCTACAAATTTTTATAATTGCTTGCACCTGTGCATTTAGCGTGTCACCTTATCTTAATAAATTCCGTGAATATTATCAGTACTGGTATTTTACTTATCAAATAATTAATCATGACAGGAAAATTTTGAATAAAGGACGGCGTCTTGCTAATAAACTTTAGGAACTAATTAATAATAATAAAAATTTGAGATATCTGACGGCGTCCTTTACATATCCTCCTTTCGTCGGGTTTTCGACGTCCGTCCTCTTCACCTTGACTCTGGTGCCGGTGGGGTGAAGATTCCGATGCGGCGGCGATTTCGGCGTTTTCGTGCTGATTGTCCTCTCGGCGGCTGCTGTGGGGGCGGTGGCATTTGTCGGGTGTCATCGACTTCCTGCAGTTGAATATCTGCTAATTTTCGGGTGATTTCACTCGTTTGCCGGAGGTGTTCCGGTGTACCTGGCGTGCGTGGTCTGCCGTTGGTGTGGAGGCGGGCGGCGAGTTCCCAACTGACGTCCATGGGCGTCGGTTTGCGAGACTGGACGGTGAGGGAGTTCTCGGCGTCGGCGTGGGCGGTCGGTTCTGTATAGGTGATCGGTCCCTCGTAGGAGAGTTATTTAGTGGCACGGGGCGGTGTGATATGAAGGCGGCTGGTAATCCTTCGGTCCCGGGTTGTCGGTAGCTCCTCGGTTGTCACGGGGTTATCTTCGGGCGACGTCTCTTCTCCGGTTTTCGTATTGGTGCCATTTTTGTACTTATATCCGTCCTGTTATCATATTCGCTATTTATATGTTCATTTAAGGGCGGGTAATCGATGACCGTTAATTTTCTTCGTTTTCATTGGCTACGCGCGTCGCCTGGTTCGTGACGTCAGCTGCTGTCTTCAAATCCTTAACGTGTGTTTCTCCCGCGGATTTTTGCGTGCCGGGTTCTCGAGTTCTACTATCACGGGCGATTTTATTTTGTGGATCAGGTATGGTCTGTCGTACTTTTCCGCTAATTTTGCAGCAAACCCTTTAGCTTGACTTGACAGGTGGTGTGTTTTCTTATATACTAGATCTCCTACGCGGGGCGGTAGGCTCTATGACGAAGTTTATAATGTTTGCGTTGAATTTCCAAACTTTTGTTAATTGACCCTGGCTAATTCTTGTAACTCTTTAAGTATCTCATGTGCTTCTCTTGCTCCGTGGCGCTTACTGCGGTACCTTTTTGCGGTAATTCTTGTTGCGTGACCCATGCTCCCGGGGATCAAGTTCTCTACCCAAATTTAATAGGGCTGGGAAAATCCTGTTGAATTGTGTTGTACCGTGTTAATTGCAAACGATATTTCAGGCAGGTGGGCATCCCATTCCTTGTGGTTGTCCTTTGTAAATTGCGCGACCATCGTTCCTATTACTTTATTAGTTCTCTCACTGGATTAGTATGCGGGGAATACGGTGGAGTCAGACGGTTAATGAATCCCATGATCCATTAGGAACGCACGGAATAACTTACTAGTATATTGTGCACTATTGTCGGATATCAGGTTAAACGGAGTACCAAAACGACAGATTACTTGTTCTCTCAGAGCTTGGATAATAGGCGGGCTGGTACCGTTGCGGAGCGGTTTGATTTCAACCCATTTGGTTAAACGGTCTTGAAAGACTAGTATAAAATTATGTCCTTTCTTGGAGCGCGGTAGAGGCCCGATGAGGTCGGTACTCACATTATCAGGGATGTCCAGGTTGTGAAATACATTTCTCCCGGCGGTTTTGTGTAGGGGTCTTATAGGCCTGGCAGCTTCTGCATGATCTCACGTATTTTATTACATCCCGCTTTATGGTAGGCCAATAGTAATTTCTGTATATCCGGCACAAGATTTTTGCGATCCCTAAGTGACCTGCAGTCGGGGCATCATGACACTCGTTTAAAATCTCTTGGCGTTTTTCCTGCTGTACGCATATCTTCCAAAGCGCGTGGCCTCCCATCTCTTTTTCTGGGGTCGGGTTCGGAAAGGATCGAAATAACTGTCCTCCTTCTACTTTATATCGTGGATGCTGTTCAGGATGTTCTCGGGTTTGTCGGATTATTCAGGGCACCCTTCCGGTATTCTATTTGGAAATCGAATTGTTGCAACTCCATTATCCATCTTGCGAGTCTGGATGTCGGTTTTCGAGCGTGCGAAGTCATTTGACTTCTATGATCGGTGAGTACCGTAAATTGGTAGCCTTCTAAGTATCCTTTTAGCTTTTGTATCGACCACACCACAGCCAGGCATTCTTGTTCGATAGTAGAGTAGTTTCTCTCGGCTGGATTCAGTGCTCTACTGATATATACGATCACTCTTTCGTCGGATATTTGTCCCTGCGTAAGAACAGCTCCGATGCCGGTCGTGCTGGCGTCTGTCTGTGACACAAAAGGTTGTGAAAAATCTGGACAAGCTAACACTGGCGGGGCGGTTAATGCTTCTTTAATCTTGCCGAAAGCCTGATCCTGTCTTTCAGTCCATTTATATTTAGTGTTTTTCTTCAACAGTTCGGTCAGGGGTTGACTTAGTTGAGCAAATCCGTTGACGTACTTACGATACCAGGAGGCGAGACCCGAGAACTGGCGTAATTGCTTAACGGTGCGGGGGGCGGGTATCTGGGTTATGGCGTCGATTTTCTCTGGGTCTGGTAGGATTCCTCGGGACGTAACTATGTGTCTTAGATATTTCAGTTGTGTTCGACAAAAACAACACTTGTCTGGCTGTAGCTGAAGTCCGTTATCCCGAAGTCGTTGCAATACTTCGCGTAGATTCTGTAAGTGTTCTTGGAAGGTCTTTCCCAGGACTATAATGTCATCAAGGTAGGCAAACGCGCGTCAAACTAGTTCAGGACCGATTACTGTATCTAGGAATCGCTGGAAGGTAGCGGGGGCGGAATGAAGTCCAAACGGGGAGAACTTTAAATTGGAACAATCCTCGTCCAGGTACTGTAAAGGCGGTAATTGGTCTACTTTCGTCCTCTAAGGGGACTTGCCAGTATCCTTGCTTTAAATCTAATGTACTCACATAGCCTGCTCCTCGTAGTTGATCTAAAATTCCTTGAATATAGGGCAGCGGGTATGCGTCTTTTACGGTGACTTGGTTTACTTTACGATAGTCTACACAGAATCGGTACGAGCCTTCGGGTTTCTTGACTAGTACGACGGGGGAGCTCCAAGTGCTGCGAGACGGTTCAATTACATCTTCTTCTAACATCCGGTCGACTTCTTGGTTAATTATCTCCTGCATGACTGGATTGCGGGGATAATATCGTTGTTTTATCGGGAGTGCAGTAGGTAATAGTGTGATCCGGTGTATAACGTCCTTGGCTTTTCCTTTCACGTTTAGAAATTTTCCTAATTCTTCTTCTATAAATTCATTGAGCACGGGCAACTGGTCCTCTTCTAGTCCTTGGATTCCGCTCAAGCCTCCTTGGACGGAGCTTTGTAATGGGATACGTATTCCGGAAATTTCTAATTGCTTCTGGTGTACGTGGATAGCGGCCTGGAGATGTTCAAGTACGTCTAATCCGATCACGATGTCGGTGGACAGATGCGGTATGTAAAGCTGGAGCGTTTTTTCTTTATGTCGGCGGGAAAATGTACAAGCCGCGGGTTTCTGCCAGTGAACTGTCAGCTAGGCGTACAGTTGCGGTTTTAGCGTGCTCGGATATACTTGGTTAGTGATCAACAAGTTCTTTACTTTCTCTCCTATATACGTTCTCGATGCTCCGGTGTCGATTAATGCATTAACGGGTGTATTAAAGATTACAATCTTGAGAAATAGTCTGTCGTCAGAGGGACAGTGTGACCATTCATCTGGTTTCTCTGGTTAAATTGCGCCTCGGTTTGTAGCCAAGCGTGCCATTCGGTCGAGGACACTCTCTTTCCAGGTCTGGAGGCCGGGGTGGTTAAAGTTTCCTGGTTGGCTTTACCGGCGTGCAAAGTTTTCCGACTTCGGACAAGGGCAATCACGGGATAACATCTGTCTTTCCGCATCTAGAGCAAAATGCCTTGAAGGGACCTCTACAGTGAACCTTCAGGTGTCCTGGTTTTCCACATCGCCAACAGACGTCTTGTCTATTGTACGGGGTCGTCTCTGGTGCTGGTTTTCTTACGGTGACAACGGTAGTTTCCGGGGACCGGGCTGTTGGTTTATCGGTTGCAGGAGTTACGCCGCTGAAATGTACTTTCGGTCGGTGATATCTGGGAGACGGAGAATGCGTTTGTGGTGGTAGCATTTCAAATTGCGTGACTAGTTCCAGGAGTCCGCTCAGGTCAGTAAAATCGTGCTGTCTTATGTAATATTTGTAATCTACCTTCAGATTATTGTAGATTCGCTGTAGTTGAGCTTCCGGGGACATGTTTCCGTGACGTCGCGTTAGTGTCAGGATGGCTGTAACATATTCAGAAGCTTTCTTTGCAATCTGTTCCTTATTTCCTCTTCCAATTTGAATTGATGACGCGGCGGTAAAAATTGTAATCTAAAACTTTTAAGAAAGTTTTGCCAGGTCGTCCAGGATCTTTGATTATTTCGGTACCACAATAAGGTTGGTTCTTTTAATAGCTCCGGAAGTGCGAGTAAAAGATAGTTGTCTGTGATGTTGTAACATGCTTGTAATTCTTCGATTCTTTCAAGAAACGAAATCGGGTCACTTATCCCATCATATTTTACACCCCATTTGCGTATACGGTCGCAAACGTCTGCGCGTCTAGTTTCTGGGTAGCCGGTAATATTTTCTGTCGGTGGATATTTCATTACCCCACATAACAACTTTTCCTCTGTCTTTTATCCATTACAGCTGTGATCTGTAATGGATAAGTATATCACCTTTATACGTTTAAAGTTTTATTCCGATATAAGATAGTTAAACAAATCCGACTAAAGTATAAAAAAATTCATTCTTACCTGATACACTTTTGCGCCAAAACACATGCAAAACAACATAGATGCTCACTAGCTTTACAACTACTGCCGGCCGAACACCTCGTATCGTATCGATAGGTATTACGCCATCCCACCACATAAAGAAATGTATAGCGCTAAATTGCAGCTTATGATATGACACCTAAACCATATAACATGCATATTCGACGTCTATACAAGTTGTGGCTCAGAAAGGGACTAAATCCAACGACGTCTGGGCACGTCGTATAATAACCGTGTCACATCGCGCTCCTTGACAACGACGTCTATACACGTTGCTGTCCGTGAACGTGTTAAAGAAATAATCGATATTTTAAAGCGGTCGGTTATAAGTGCATAAAAGTAATCCAATTTTATACCTGCTTTTCTTATGAAAATCAATTCAATTCAATTTTTGCCCTTTTAAATAAATGAAAGCTTTTCGTTTATTTAGGTAGCTGGTGTACGGTAGCGGCGGATTATTTGTTTCCTTTTACGATATTAATTATTTTAGTGTACCGAGTTTTATTTAGATAAAATAAAACTTTTGTTATGTTGGCCGATTTTAAAATATAAAACCTTCGTTTTCTATTAAAGTGAATTTTTCGCGTCTAACAATAATGATTTGAATTATTTAACACGAGATATTATCTGATAGTTTCTGGTTTACAGGTAACAATCTTATTAATTGCCAACGGTGTAACTTACGTTTTTTTCGGTGGTGGCGGCGGTGGTGGTTTTTATTTTACAGGCGATAATTTAATACTGACGGACACGTCTAGTTTTTACGGTTATTTTTTCTATATTCCTGGAATTAGCGGTGTTAACTAGGTGTTCGGCTTAATCTCCTGACGAGGTTTTAATTACAGGTATTTTGCGGTTGCTGGTACATTTGTCGAGGTGTGGTTTTTGTGTTGTAGTGTTCGTGTAAATTTGTATAGGTGGATCTCCTTTGTTAGTAATCTGGGAAACCACCCGTTAAACTACGTAAAGGATCTCCGTCGGTCAATGGAATGTCGGGCAACTACCCTTCAAACTCCACAGTGTAAATGTGTGTCTAGTAATAAAAGAGTATGTCGGGCTTACAACCCCTGCATATCCCTATCACCAGGTATCTCAATTTACGTACTTTCAACGTTAGATCTCTGCAACGCTAACCTTTTGACTTCGGTGATGCTATCAAGTCGCGATTTCTACTCGGACGGCGGTTACAGGCGGACGGTTTACAACAGGTAGCAGTCGGCGCGAACGCGACGATATATCACACGGTTTCGATTCGAATTCTTCTGGTAGTGCTTCTGGTGGAAAGCGATTGATAATCCTTCATTAAGAGAATCTCTATATAAGCAGCGCATGCCGCGTTTTTATAAAGAATTCGCGAGGGTGGTTACGAAACTTTGGTGGTGAGATTCCGTAAGCCAGTGTTGGTGGAAGATGCTCTGACGTTTTAAACGTTTTTGGGATTTACGTCTGGAGGGAGGATGCATGATTAATTATTGTGCAATTTTATGCAACGTTATGAAATATGTTTAACTTTTACTAGAACTTCTACGAATTTTTATAATTGCTTGCACCTGTGCATTTAGCGAGTCACCTTATCTTAATAAATTTCGTGAATATTATCAGTACTGGTATTTTACTTAGCAAATAATTAATCATGACAGGAAAATTTTGAATAAAGGACGGCGTCTTGCTAATAAACTTTAGGAACTAATTAATAATAATAAAAATTTGGGATATCTGACGGCGTCCCTTTACAAGGTACAAAAATAACGCATTTGCGTTCTTCTCTTAAATGTTCTAACTCGTTATTTTTATTGATATCCACCTGAACTTGTTCATATATTTTGAAAAAATTCATAAAAAACGGAGATTCAATATATTCTCCACGTACTTGTTCATCGTCAAATTTTTTTTCAATGAACTCTTCCATAAAATTGCGCAAGGTATGAAAATTGTTGTCTTTTATTGAGTGGAGGAATTGGATAGCCTTTTTCACCTCCACAGTGTATTTTGGATAAAGCAGCATAACTGCTACGTTTTCAAAATTATAAGGTAGCTCTTCTAACGAAGTACTAATGGACAGTACGGCAACTGCAAACACTAATGTATGTTTAATTATTTTATTATTCACAAGTTTTCCTATTTTATTGCACATCATTTTTATGAAATGAGTACAACATGATCGTATTATAATAATTTTGTCAAATTTATTGTCAAAATAAATATCACTAACGTGGGTAAAATATATTTTTGAGTACGTAAACAATGTCATATCGTTTAAACCTTTGCATAATGCAGAAATTAAAGCAAAACTCCAATCTACAACAATTACGCGAAAAATTGTTCAAGTTTTATGACATAAACCTTGCACAAAATACTTAAATTGTACAAAAAAACTAGCAATCGTAGCCGCATTATGTTTTGAAGCAATCATTTCGGCCATTGGAACTATTTTTCCTTTCATGTTAACTACTAAGGCATAATACAAGACCCTTTTACCTATTTCCCATTTGTTGGGACGTACTACGGATCCCGTGGCATCAAAAAATGCATCCAACTTAGCTGCCTTCTTAAAAAAGCACCTTAATTTGATGTTTGGAGTATAAATGTACTAACGTCTGGGTAGTGTATATATTTATCTTCCTTAGGTTCAGCTAAAGATTTTAACAATAAATCTACAAAAGCGTTTTGATGCAAATCTTTTTCGGCTAAAGCTTCTGATTTAGCTTTTTGATAAACTGACAATGAGCGAATCGTTTGCCAGTTACCATCCATAAACACATCTGCATCCACTTCTTTTATATGTTGTGATCGAATAGTACTGGGTAAAGTACTTTTTAATTTCTTTTTTACTTCCCGTCTTTCCATGCCCTTAATTGATAAGAACATAAGAACATTGCCCTACATGTATCGTATTTATAGGACCTTTAAAAAACACGTTAACTTTTAATGAGTTTTTGTTTAAAACGCAAATTAGTTTGTAAAAACGACAATGATTGTGTTTACATTTTGCGTATTCTACCAAAATAAGGTCCCCGGTTTTGGTTAATCTTTTATTTATTCTAAAACCTTTGAAGGCAAACACACACGTAATGGACCTATTTTCAAACTCTCGTTTTAAAAATGCATGTCTTAACCCTTCAATGCCTGAATTCTTAATTTCAAATTAATTTATTTGTATTACCGAAAAAAAGTTGTACAAATAATGGAAAAAATGATTAAAAAAATTTTATTTTACTTTTTATAATTTTTTATAACAATTTTATTATTGATTCAAATATTCATCAATAGGCACAACGTGTTAGGGAAGTAAATATAGTTACTTGATATGAAAGAGTTTATTTCGGTAGAATTATTAATTATGAATATTTTTAAACAATTTTTGATTTGTTGAAACAAAACGCCCATTGCATTTTTCACATCACATAAGTTTCACCAGAACATCCTGGATATTTGCATCTAACTCAGTATTGTTCCAGATGGGAAAATGATTCACCTTGTCAAGCCATCAGTCGTAGGTAGTTTGCTGGCATTTGGCTTCTTCTGTTTTTCTCAATTTGTATTTGAACATCAGACTGTCTTCCTCTTTTTCCTTGCCTACACTTGCAGGGCCAATTTCACAAAGTGTTCTTGCTACTTCAAGGCGAAAATCCAAAAGAGACATGTTTTTTTCCCTCGTTGACTCGTCGATACAAAGGCCAAGAATTAATTATTGTGGTATCCAAAAGATGGTAAAAAAGTCTCATGTACCATTTTCTGGATCTCATTTTTATACGATACCGTCCTATGTTACTATCCAGTAGATCGACCCCTCCCATATGCATATTATACTGCTTGACAATGGCCGGGCATGGAATATCCACTATATTTTTTGTTTTTCTATCATGTCTTTTTACCAAAGATATAGGTTCTAGACTTATAAAAGATGACAAAAATATCACTGTTTTATTGTCTTTCCAGTAGATATTGTTTATTGCAGTTCCTTGACACTCTGTTACAAATTCTCCACATTTTCGTCTTCCTAATTGGGAGCATTCAGTTTCAGGAAGTATTTGACAATTAGGATCTCTGTTTCTACGTATTGTTCCAAAGCAATGAATTCCAAATTTGGCAAGGTAATCAATAATTTGAATGGAAGTATAATAATTATCAAAATACAATTTGTAAGAACAATTCCTCGAATTTCACGTGCTAGACGTACCGCGATATTACTACTTGCTCCAAGCTCGGGTTCATTTTAAAGATGATTTTCGGGATTATTCTCAGTTCCTGTATATATTTCAAATTTGTAGCAGTATCCAGATATTCCAGTATGTATAAATAATTTATACCCCACTTATGTGGCTTTAGCGGCATATATTGCTTGATATGATCACGTGTCTTTGTGGCGCACATCTGCTCATCTAGATACAATACCTCTTACATCGGTACGGAGAAACTTTTGGATAAATGGTCAAGTACTGGTCGTAATTTGTATAACTTGTCATTAGATACATTCGCATTATCGTTAAAATGAAGCATTTTACGAATTAGTTCAAAATAATCTCGACTGATTGTTTTCTGGACAACTTCAAGTGCAATCCCTTGTTTCCAGAATAATCTTATATTAGGCAAACAGGTGATTGAAGAAAATATACAAATACCTAAATATTTCATTAGCTCATACTTAGATATAAGAGGCTTCGCAGGATTTTGTTGGACACTGTATCTAATAGTTTCTTCTAAAATACTATCCATAAATTCGTCGTCAAAGACATATCTAAAGAACTGGAAGGAGTCTCTAGATCTGTTATATGTTCTGGCAAATTAGATTTCCGTAAATGTACTTGAATATTTCCAATATCTCCATTTCCAGACCAAATTTCTTTTCACGTGATTATCACATTTGCGGCTTACTTGGGCGGTTGGATTCGGTTCTGCATTGCCCACATTTGAAATAACTCATTCTCATTTTCAGATTTATAATTACATTTTCTTGATAATTCTCATCACTTCTATTGACGGTCTCAGGAATGTTTGATAGTTCCTCCGTCGTCCGAATCATCCAATTCATCTTCACTTCGATGGAATTTCGTCCACCAAATCGAATAGCTCTTCAGTAGATAGACTATCTAAATCGATTGTTTCTTAGCTTTTTGAATATGAAAGGCATTTATAAAGAAAGAAAAGACACATAAAAGTATGGTAACAAAATATTTGCAATAAAAAATTGGTAGAAAAAGGTTTTTTTTTTGTAATTTGTTAGTTTATTCATTTTCGAGTTGTAATCTTGTTATATATGCTATATAATAAGTTGTACTGTATTGTATTATTTATTCTATTGTCTTTTTTTTGTAATATACAAGAACACGAGTTTTGATAATAAAGAGTGATATAATAATAAATTTATATATTCAAACGCCGAATGAATCATATATGAATCAACCACAATTTGTGGCAAAAATAATAATTGGATATTATTTCGGGGCAAGTCATGGCATAAATAAATTTTAGAAAGATACAGTTATCAAAAGAAAATAATGTATTCTTACCTTGTAATATAATAATTCTCAAAACAAATTCATAAATTGAACAACGCCGACAGGTGCACATGCACTTAGACTAATCACAAGTAACACTGAATAGCAGGTGACCCTAAAGCGCCAATAGTGTCAACGTATTTTAAGGGACGGCGCAGGCGAGTATATTTCATTCAGTCGCCGTAAAATGTGACCAATTTTCTATAGAACTTTTAAAGCAATTAAGTGGTTGATGCTTATTTGCATCACTAGGTACTGAAGGTTAATTCAGAATTGCCAATGTCTATCGCCTTGCTTAATTTAGAGGTGAATATTAGAAGATTTCTAAGTTAGAAACAACCAAAGTTTCTATTGCAGATTGAAGATTTGTTGTTCTTAGAAATAATTACACTAGTACCTCCGTCACTTCCATCGCTCTTATGCACGTTATCACACAAAAGTTTTCGGTAGAAAGTTTTCGATTATTATTATTATTCTCATTTCAATATCGCTAAATTCAAATTCCTGACTTACGTTAACTTTAGTACTAACGTCTCCGTCGATTTTATTAGCCTGGTTAATTTTTATCGGGCAGTATCTATTTCTAAATGTCTCCAATATCTACGAAGTTGGACGTAAAGTAGTTTTCTGTTTTTCGCAGAATCCGTTGTATTTAAAAATTTACAAAAACAAGGCAAGGCAGAATCAATATTTTGGTGGGAGTACTGACGCAGTTCGTTTAATGAATTTTTTTTCTCTCTAATAAAACTCAGTATTTTATTCTCAGAAAAGAAAATTCTCTTTGGTATACCCATGTTTAGTGATGATATCAAGTGTATATATATACAGGGTGTTTCATTAAGGCTGGCCACCGGCCATATTTCAGAAACTAGTGGACATAAAAGTGGAAAAAAATTCATTATAAAAGTCGCCACGAGAAAATCCTGGAAATTATTTTAAGTTCCGTAATTCATCGCAAGGGGCGCAATTGAAGATTAAAAATAAAATTATAAATTTCTCGAAAATTCACATTAAGGCATACCTTTGGTAACATCGTTAGAAAGCTTAGACAATTCTGCATCATTTTGGTCTAAGGCTCATTGGCGTACCGACCTTAATAAGAGTGGGAAAGCTATTGAATGTGTAATCATTTAAATCGCTGTTATTTATCCGATTGTAGTAAACCTAGGCTTGTTTAGAAGAAAAAGGTAAGTACTTTTAACTGTCGCATCCATTGGTACGCGATAGCTCATAATAAAATTGTTAGAGGGCGCAATTTGTAATAATACCAGTATTTTGATTTTTATGAAAATTAAATCATACGGTATAATTATGACATCATAAGCGGAAAGTAGCTTAAATTTCTAACAAAAACGTAAATAACGCAATTTGATATCTTTATTTGTTCCAGAGTTATGGCGAAAAAGAATTTTTAACCGTTTAATTTAATAATTGATTGTTGCTATGGTTTCTTAAGGTGTATAGGTTGGATTAGTAATGAGTAATCTGCATTTATCATAGTCTGTGCCTCCTTCACACTCTATCTAGGCTTAGGACTAGTCCAAACTAAGCAAATTGCAAAATTTGGAGCGTGTTTAGAGGCCAACGGCCATAACAACGATATCAAAGTAATGATTGATTTTGTTTAAGAAACTTTTCAATAGAATGGTAAAAATCATGAACAACTGTTAAAAACAAGTGAAAAGCTATAAATGTTCAAATTGACGGCCGTTTTGTAAAATACAACTATTAATTCTTCTTCTGTACGTTTATAACATCATATAAAACTTCTAAGGCATAATTCTAATGTGGTGTGTTTTAAAATAATAATCTAATTTGCTGCGGAACAAAGTCGGCTCGTTTCCATGGAGGTAAATAAATTGAAAAAGTTGTCAACTTACTTAATTTTGATTGATGTTGTGTTGTAAAAATTTTTCCTTCATTAGTTTTGGGTTTCATTGTACCTTATCAGAAATTAGTGCTATCCTTCAAAATGTCGTATACCAATGCCGAGGCTTACGACATGCTTGCCGTATTATGAATGTTTTCAAAATGCAGCTATTGCGGAACGACAATACGCTATCAGATATCCTGATCGAAGGCACTACACTAGAAAAGTGTTTCGGCGAATGGCAACACGTTTAAGACAAACAGGAAATGTACGACGTATTCCACTTCCTGTCAGAAGACGCCGCATAAGAAATGAAGACAATAGTATTAATGTTCTTGCGTACGTAGAATAAATACTGGTATTATTACAAATTGCGCCCTCTAACAATTTTATTATGAGCTATCGCGTACCAATGGATGCGACAGTTAAAAGTACTTACCTTTTTCTTCTAAACAAGCTAGGTTTACTACAATCGGATAAGTCGTTTAAAAATAACAGCGATTTAAATGATTACACATTCAATAGCTTCCCAGTCTTATTAAGATCGGTGCCAATGAACCTTAGACCAAAATGATGCAAATTGTCTAAGCTTTTTAACGATGTTACCAAAGGTATGCCTTAATGTAGAATTTTCGAAATTTATAATTTTATTTTTAATTTTCAATTGCGCCCCTTGCGATGAATTACGGAACTTAAAATAATTTCAGGATTTTCTCGTGGCGACTTTTATAACGAATTTTTTCTCCACTTTTATGTCCTAGTTTCTGAAATATGGCCGGTGCAATGAAACATGTATATATATATATATATATATATATATATATATATATATATATATATATATATATATATATATATATATATATATATATACAGGGTGAGTCAGTTTTATGACAAACTTTAACAGGGATAGAACACATGTTTCTAAAAGAAAAGTTCCTATAAACATATCTCATAGAAGGCTTCGTTTCCGAGATACAGAGTGTTGAATATAATTTTTTCTCAAATTTTCATTATAACTCATAAACGAATGCTTAGATTTTTTGATGTTGGAGGATAATGTCTATTAATTAAGGGGCATAAACAAGCGATAAGAATGTTCACAAACTTGCACAGTGGCGGAGTGGAGGGGTGCTCAACCCTTTCATAAACAGAACTTCTACGCCAATGACTATTTTTAAAAAACTGTTATTTTCATTATCTGCATACAGTTTAACAAAATAATGTACCTTCTTCTGTTTCGAAATTCCTGTGCGTTTCCGAGTTATTTTGATTTTAGTGTTTGATGTGGTACTAAGTTAAGTAATGTGCTTTATGTGAATAATTGAATATAAAGTTTTTAATAAAAAGATATAATAAAACATTTAGAGCCATTTTAGTACCTAACGATCGTTTCTTTAAAATTTCAAATACATTTTCATTTATAAATAGGTAGGTTATCGGTTTTTTAGTATCCATTGTTATTATCCTCGTATAAAAGAAATGCATAATTATTATTGTTATGCGGTCAATACTTTCTGTATAATTATGTATGTATCAATTTCGCCATAAACATGTATGTAGTTTTTAACTGAGATTCTAATAATTTATAGACCGCTGCTCACTTGCTCTCATTAGAGAGCCGCCACTGTATCAAGCCATACTCAAATACAACACTTTTGTAAATTGAAATCTGTTTAGTACACTGATTTTAACAATCTTTATTTATTATTGTAACAATTCTTAATTAATAATTGTGAAATTAATAAGAATTCTTAGCAATAACGATTTATAAATAAATAACAATAACACTGGTATAATAAAAGTAGACACTTTGTTCAAAATATAAACCGCTCTTTTCAATACACATTTCACAGCGACGTACAATAGAACGTCTTAAGTTAACTAAATGATGCACCCTTATTTCATTGCAACAAAACATGATACTCCTTGGAAAACAAGTAAGTATTAAGTTTTATATTTTGAAACGACAGTTTGACTTTTTACAAACACTTGCTTCATCTTGAATAATTTCACTGTTATTAATTATTGTTTTAAGTTCAAAAGTTATTTCATTTGATTTGCCAGCTTTTAATTAGTGTAACATGCCGTTTACATTTACAAATAGCGAACAAGCCGACATTCATTTTATTTATAGGTTCGCAAATGGGAATTGAAGGTACGCAGCTAGGAGTATCGAGAAGATTTCCAAATAGACGACAACCTCATCATTCCGTTTTGTGAGTATCCATCGTCGATTTGTTAACCAGGGTTTGAAAAATGTACATGGGGCCGACGGAACAACAGTGGACGAGATAGAATTGGAGAGGCTATATTGCGTGAATTTAATAGGAACCCACGACAAGTACTCGACGTACTGCTGTTGCTCTTGGTATTTCCCAAAGTAAAGTTTCCCGGGTTTTAAAACGGGATCACAGACGCCCATATCATTTTCAACCTGTTCATGGTTTATATCCAGGTGACGCCGAACGAAGACTTAATTATTGTAGGTGGGTTCTTAACTCCATTCAAAATAATAGAGATTTCTTATCCAACATACTGTGGACTGATGAATCCTGTTTTACTCGTCGTGGTATCGTAAACTTTCACAATCTGCATATATGGGCACATGAAAACCCACATGCCATTCGACCAAGAAGTTTTCAACATGAATTTAGTACAAATGTCTGGATTGGAATTTACGGCAACCACGTGTTTGGACCTTATTTCTTGCCACAACGTATACATTCAGAAAATATCCTACAATTTTAGAAGAAAAACATGTTAATATGTGGGAAGACATTCCTTTGAATTTAAGAGGACATTCTTAGTTTCAGCTTGATGGATGTCCGGCCCATTATGTCAGAAATGTAAGAAACTGGCTAAACAATAACTACCCGGGAGGTGGTAGGTCGTGAAGTCCAGTGGCGTGACCTCCTAGATCCCCGATTTAACACCACTTGACTTTTTGTATGGGGATTCATGAAGGAAAAAGTGTATACCACTCCGGTTAATACACTTGAAGAACTTCACAATCGCATCAGAGATGCTTGCAATGAAATAAGGGTGCATCATTTAATTAACTTAAGACGTTCTATTGTACGTCGCTGTGAAATGAAAATTTGAGAAAAAAATTATATTCAATACCCTGTATCTCGAAACGAAGTCTTCTACGACATATGTTTATAGGAACTTTTCTTTTAGAAACATGTGTTCCATCTCCTGTTATAGTTTGTCTACAAAATACACATGTATATATATATATATACAGGGTGATTCTAAATCTTCAACAAACTTATGGAGCTGATTCTTTATACAAAATAAAGAAAAAAGTTCCTATAATCATGGGTCCTAATTTGAACGGTTTGTTGTCTGTCTTTGTTTTTGTTTTTACAAAAATCTCTATAAATCGTGTTTCATGCGAGATAGAAATGTCAAAATCGGTACGGTAGTGTATCTTACTACTACAAAAGAGTGTTTAAAAGTTCAATATTAAATCTTATTACATTTCAAAATGGCGCCATTAAACAATTTTAATGTCAAATTGCATGAAAATTGTTAAATTTAAAGAAAAATCAAACGACACCTCAATTTTAAAAATCGTGCATAAAATATCGGAGATATGGATTATTTACTGAATAACACGTATTTAACAATGCATAATTGTATTTCAGAAAAAATTATAATAATTTATTAGCATATTCTAGCCTTATAAATGATGTAAAGCATTAAACATTGCAAAATGAAACTAGAAAAGTACAAAATTAGGTTATTATTTACAATATTGATAAATTAAATTACAACAATGTATTATTCGTGACTAACTTTTTCGGTTTACATTACAATAAATGCTCTATGTGCCTTCCATATTCTCTGATACAAGCATCAACTCGACGGGTCATGGACTGCCGGACTTTTCAAAATGCCCAAGTATTCCTGATGGTTTCACAAGCATCAATGATACGCCGTAGAAGACCATCTCTTGTGTCAATTGGTCTGTCATATACTAAAGATTTTAAATGACTCCATACGTAAAAATCAATCATTTAAATCTGGCGATCGAGGGGTCATGATATTGGTCCTCCTCTGCCTATCCATTGTCGTCCATAAGTTTCATCTAGGAACTGTCTTATTTAACCGAAAATGGAGGAGCTCCATCATGCATGAACCACATATTGCCTTTCACGGCCACAGGTACATCTTGTAAAAGCTCGGGCAAATTATTTTCCAGGAACGCTCTGTAAGCATCGCCATTAAGTCTGTCAGGTAACACAAATGGACCAATCAAACAGTCTGCTACAATACCGACCCAAACGTTTATCTTGAACTGTTGCTGATGTCTTCCTTGGTGAGTAGTGTGAGGTTTTCATACGCCCATGGATGGTTGTGGAATTTACAATTCCATCTCTATTAAATGAGGCTTCATCAGTAAACAAGATTGACTGTAAAGAAAGGGTTGTTAATCTCTTGGTATAGCCATCGGCAAAATTGCAATCTTAGTCGAAAGTCAGCAGGACCGAGGTGGTAAGTACAACAATTGTTCGTGCAGCACCAATACCGACTCTATAACAAGGCAGCGCTGAATTGTGACGTCACGCATTGGAGGCCGGTCATGAACCAAACCCTTGTTGCATCCATTCGTTTTTAACGGGAAAACGAAATTTCAAACAAAAACTGTTTAATAAATTTGAATACTCCTAAATATGTATAACTTATTACTAAAATTTTATAATAAAATGTGATGAAGTGGACAAAATATGCTAATTTGAATTAGTTAGAGTATTTAATTTACGACTTTTTCCTTTTGGCAACCTATCGTTATTCTTTTTACAGTAATTTTTGAATAAAGTATTTGTGGTAGAGTTTATGATTATTAGAGCAATGAAGTCTTTATTATGATCTTCACAAGTAACAAATTCGTTTAAAACTTCGTTGGCAAATATAAAATTTAAAACATATTTCGATATAAAGTCACGCTTATTAGTTATACTTAAAAAATCGTCCTCAAAGTCTTGAAGTAATTTATTAAATATTAAATAGTTATATAACACTATATTTACAGCATCTGGCTTAGGATAAAGTAAAGCACCTCGACTAATATTTCTAATTAGATTAAAATTATCGTCTACAATTAATTCATCTGACAAAACTAATGTATTTTACAATGTTCACATTTCACTGTTTTAAAACTATGTGGCAACAATATCCAGCTAAGTAAGTAATAACAGGCATATCATCATTTACGCTATTTATATCTGCTTCATTAATACAAATATTGTGATTAAAATTATAATTTGATTCTGTTACTGTAGGAATATCTATATCATCGTGGAATGAATTTATACTAATCACACCAAATGAACTTGAATGTAAACTAAGCACTGAACGAATTCTAAGACGTTTTTCAGTTTCATATAATTGTCGAATAGATATATTATATTGTCCTCCAGCTAATTGTCTGTATTTACCAAACCTGTCCTCGAGACAGTCAGTTTGAAATTTCTAATAAAATATAATTCATTTTAAATCATCAGTGCAATATCTAATAATTTCTAATAAAGCATAAGTTGTATGAGTTAAAGCTGTATGTGTTTGCCGTGTCAATTTTTGTTTTGTATTGAAGGATTTCCATATATCTAACCACTGTAACTTTTTTTAAGTGAACTAATTTTGGATCGTCTACTGGATTACCTACTATAGGTTCTTGATAAATATCATTTAATCGTTTACCTTTAAGAGGTGTTTTGACATTTACAATTTTCACCAGATTAATATAATATCTATAAAGTCAGATGTTGATTTGGATTGTTTAATATAAGCTGCAAATGTTTTTAAAGCTTCTACTACAAACAATTAAATACATTTAAAACTAATTTTACATTTTGTCTCTCTAAATTTGAGGGATATAATGCTTTTAAAGTTAAAGTATGACCGAATTTTAATAATTTACTATTCTCCATTTCACAGCTTTTAACAGATTGAAAGCAAGCTTCTTCTTCACTACCTGTATTCAATTTGGATAATTGAAGGTTTGCGACGGTTTTGAATTTAGCCAATTATTTCGAATACATTTTAAAATATGAACTGGATCAAATAAATAAAATAATGGTCTATTGATGTCACATGGATGTGTGTAAACAATACTAAGTATATTATCTTTAGAAAAGTGTTGCATTGCTTTACTATTTATAGCATTATTGTCACTAATAACACAAAATACTTTAAATCCAATTAATTCTAAATTAATTATTACAGTTTTTATAAAAATAAACAACGTGTCATGTGTCAACTGCGAAATTGGTGCGATATGAACTACTTCTTTAACTTTAGATGAAACACTAGATATCATAAAACATATGCCGCATTCGCTAAATTAGTATTATTAGAAGCCATCGACTACATTGCCACCTTTATAATCTAAGTACGGTTTAATATAATATGTATTTATCCATAAGCAAAATTGTGTTTTTTCATTGCCTTTTAAATACTTAGTATAATAGTTTTGGCATATACTAGAAATAAATTACGTTCATCTTTACTTGGGTCTGTTAAATGTGAGTTGCAAACCGTTTTGATAGTTTCGGTGTGGTAAAATTAAAAGTTATAATGTCTTAAAAATCTGTATGCATGTGGACTAATTGTGAATAACAAAGATGATAGAATCATAATATTAGCTGAATAACGATACCTTTCTTTAGACATTGTTTGTAATTTTAGTTGTTCTCCAATTAATAACAGGCAATCATTAAAATGAAAACCGCTTAATACATCCGAAAAGTGGAGCAACAATTTTTAAATTAGTTTCATTATGCTCTTTAGATTTCAAATTATCCGTACCAGTGACTCTATATGATCAAATAAATCTTTAATTTCATCAATATTATTTGAAATAAATGGTGTTTTGATATTATTATTATTACTAGTGAAAGAATACATATCTCCTGGCCATATAAATAGGTTTCTACTTTTAAATCAGAATTTATAGTAACTGCATAAGAAATTATTGGCCCAGGTGAATATATTATTTGATAAATTGTAATTTTATCGTCATTTATTATTTTATGCCAATTTAAATTTAAAGTAATGGTTAAAAATATGGTGATAAATTCTTTAAAACATGAGTAATTTTGGATGGTTCAAAATTTAACATTTCCTGCATATTTAGTTCTATTGCCTGTTGCAAGTGTAAATCATCTAAATCTTTTAATTTTTCATCTCGACTTTTGCGATTTAATATATTTTTAGACAAATATCCAGGACAATTAGGAAATTGTAAAGGTACTGCGTTGGATATTAAACGAGGGATTTTGAGAGGCACTGTTACAGATTGCCCGTTTTAGAATCCTGGGCCGATATATTTTTAATAAAGTCACTATCTTTAAAATGTAACTGACACACCTTCGTATATTTTGTGTTAACAAAATTTCTCCGTGGAATAGCCGACAGCCATCTTTGCACTAACGGTGCATTAGATGGAAAACTAAACACGTGTACACGAGGGCCACTTTATAATTTCCTTTACAATTGGGCACACAACACTTATTAGGCATTTTAAACTATTTCACTAATACTATTGTTAATAATGATTCACTATCTACTTTTAATTGGGCAAGACTTCTGCAAAATAAACAAACAAATGGTAAGTACAACGTATTCAAGTGCAAACTGAACACAGAGTAAGGTGCAATGTGCATTTGCGCTATACCTACGAAGTCGATAGTGCATTGCGCCGTATGGCCTCCTCATGCTGACGTCACAGGATCCTGACGTCAGAGCACTGCGGCCTTGTTATAGAGTCGGTATTGGCAGCACTCGCGACACTGTCACGTGATCAACGTTAAAATTGATCCTAACTGCCTGGTACTCACACTCGTTGTATGATGTCCTAACTTGTCTTTGGACTCCTCGATCTCTAGTAGAGGAAATAACGTACCATTCTTCCAAGTCGTCGATAGACAGCAGCAAATGTTGAGTGGTACGGTTGTTGTCGACCAGGGAAACATTCTTGATAAAGCCGGGATGCTAAATGACCATTGCCGTTAGCTTTACCGTAAATGAAAATCATGTCTGCTTGATCACTATGGGGATATCCAGCCATTTTAAAATACACCAATAATAATAAGTTATTAAAATACAATTTTAATTAATTAAGCAACCTCCGACTAATAAGGACCTTATAAGCACATTGTAAAACAATTAACAATTACTGTCAATAAGTTTGATTTGAAAATTAAATGCACAGCTGACTTAGTTCTTGGTTAGTATCTGATGTTCTATTGTTAACAGCTGATATTGCTAAAACATATCAATACATTAAAACATTTTCAGCTTAACAATTTGTACTGATGTGATGTGTCAGCATTATGAAATATTCAGTAAATCATCAATAGCTCCGTTATTTTATGCACGATTTTTAAAATTGAGATGTCGTTTGATTTTTCTTTAAGTTTAACATTTTTGTGTAATGTGTATTTTTCGAAATTTGTAACAGTTTTCATGCAATTTGACATTAAAATTTTTAAATGGCTGCCATTTTGAAATGTAATAAGACTTAATATTGAACTTTTAAACACTCTTTTGTAGTAATAAGATACACTACTGTACAGATTTTGATGTTTCTATCTCGCATGAAACACGATTTATAGAGATTTTTGTAAAAACACTAACAGAAAGACAGACAGCAAACCGTTCAAATTAGGACTTTTAGGAACTTTTTCTTTATTTTTGTATAAAGAATCAGCTCCATAAGTTTGTTGAAGTATTTCAGAAACACTGTGTATATATATATATATATATATATATATATATATATATATATATATATATATATATTTATATATATATATATATATACATATACAGGGTGTCCACTTTTTGATCGTGATATATTGGGATCTCGGTAACTATAATAGTTACAAGGTCGGTTAAATTACAAAAAAGTTGGGATACTTTCTGCTCGTCCAGAATCCATTAAAAATTTGACCTTATGTTTTCCCGTTCCTGAAATATCCTGAAAAATTGAATTTGGAAAATCGGCCATAACTTCTATATTTCTTAACTGATTGCAATAAAATTTGGTACACTTACATAAGACGTAGATACGAGTACACTGGCATTAATAAAATTCTTCCAGGAGTACTAAATTCTGAATGACGATAGTCAACTTTTTTCTTATGGACGCCATATTTTGGAAAAAATCAATTAGTCATGGGCATATCGTTGTGAATAAAATGCTAACGTACAGTTGATTTTTATTCTAAGAACAAGAAAAAACATAAACACATAAACAGAGTTTGTCATTTAGTAATTAAAAGAATCAATAGTTATTGAATGTCTAAAATTCAACAAGAAACAGTAATAAATTAAACAAATAATAGAATTCATAATAATAATTGCTGAAAATGATGCCTCCTGTTGGATGCACACTTGCACCGCCTGTTCATTTGTAGAACCAATTTTATTATAATTTCTGGTGGAATCGAATTACAAGCAACAACTATCCTATCACGTAGTTGGTCTATGTCACTACATTGGGTTTTATAGACGGAATCTTTTATGTAACCCCATAAAAATAATCCAAGGATTTAAACATGGCGAGCGTGGTGGCCAGCTTATAGGAGATGATTTTCCTATCCAGTTATAAAATCTGTTATTTAAATAATTAGAAACTCAACTGCGCTGTGAGCAGGTGCACCATCGTGTTGATAATAAACTAAATTTCTTAGGGTTTCTAAAGGAGCTCATCTAAATAATTTTCTAATTCGGTTCTTAAGAAATTTAAGTTCATTTCACTATTTAAGTTTCCATCTATAAAATACGGCCCAACTAACTTACCGTTAATCAACCCACACCACACATTTACGGAGAATCATCTCTGATTTCGAACTTCTTTAACCAAATGATGATTATCCACTGCATAATAATGAGTGTTATACATCCCGCTATTTGTAAATTGGGTTTCATCCGGCCATAATATTTTAATAGCGAAATGTTCATCATTTCTTACCTCTTCATTAAACCACTCACAGAATCTAAGTCTCTTTCAGCATCCCGGATACAACTTTTGTACTGATAAATATTTATAATCATGAAACTTGAATTTATTTATAATCTTATTTACACAGCTTTTCCAAATGCTACATTCTCGGGCAATCGATCGACATGATTCGTTATAATTGATTTATATTTGGGCTAGAACATTTATATCATTACCTGTATGTCTTAAGCCATTTTAACTTAGATACAGAGCCTTTTTCTAACCTATTGTTAGATATTCTTGAAAACATCATAATAGAAGGTTATCTTCTTTCTGGAAATGTTTCTTCATATATTCTTGTCGCTGCTACCGCATTTCTATTATTTTTATGTAAATATGATACATTTCTTTTTTTCTGTGTTGGTATATCTTACCATTTTAAAAACTATTTGTTACTACTAGGTGTTACACTACAAAACTAACAAATTTACTCCAAATTATTTAATTATTTTCAAACTTTGACATATACCTACTTGATTTTGATTTAAAATTCAACGGTATTGACAACTATTTAATGTAACAATGCATGCCTACTGGGTTTGAAAAACAAAATAAGTTATTACGTCTGTTCCTGTTCTTGCAATAAAAATCAACAATGAAATGTACATTAGCATTTTATTCACAACGATATGCCTATGACTTGATTTTTCCAGTATTTTATTTTCATCAAAAATCTACAATTATATGTACATTAGCATTTTATTGACAACGATATCCTATGACTACTTGATTTTTCCAAAATTTTATTTTTCATCAAAAATTACAATTATAATACATTGATTATTGACAAAGATATCCCTATGACTACCTTGATTATTCCAAAATTTCATTTTTCTCCATAAAAAATTAATTATTCGAATTCAGGTATATGGTTTAAAGAATATTTTCCTTAATGCCGTGTAATCCAATATCGTTTATGTAAGTGTACAAATTTGACTTGTCATCATTCAGAATTTAGTACACCTGGAGAATTTTATAAATGCCAGAGTTTTCTTTTACGGATATTTCAGTGAACCAAATTTTAAGGCAATCAGTTAGAAATATAAAGCAGAAAATATCGCAAATTCAGTTTTAATTTTATCAGGACTTTCAGAAGTTACCGAGAAGGCCAAATATTCAATGAAACTGGACACCGAAAATATCGCTATTTTATTTAAGACCTTTAATATTATAGTTACAGATCCAATATATCACAATCAAAAGGAACTATATATATATATATATATATATATATATATATATATATATATAAAAAAAGCAGCGCGCCACCCACGCACGCACGCACGACACACGCACACCACACACACGACCACGCACAACACACACCACACACGCACACAACACACAGACACACAGACACAGAAGACACACAGACACACAGACACACAGACAGACACACAGACAGACACAACACACAAGACACAAGACAGACACACGACAGACACACAGACAGACACAGACAGACACACAGACAACACACACAGACAGACACAAGACAGACACAGACACACAGACACACAAACGACACAACAGACACACAGACAGACAACAGACAACAAAGACAGACACAAGAAGACACAGACAGACACAGACAACAACAGACACACAGAAACACAGACAGACACAAGACAGAACACACAGAACACACAGACAGACACAGACAACACACAGACAGACACACAGACACAAACAGACACAGAAGACACACAGACACACAGAAGAACACAGACAGACACAGACAGACAACAGACACACACAACAGACACAAGAAGAACACAGAAGACACACAGACACAGACACACAGACAGACACAGACAGACACAGACAGACACAGACAGACACACAGACAGACACACAGACAGACACAGACAGACACAGAAACAACAGACAGACACACAGACAGACACAGACAGACACACAGACAGACACAAGACAGACACACAGACAGACACACAGACAGAACACAGACAGACACAGACAGACACACAGACAGACACAGACAACACACAGAACAGACACAGACAGACACACAGACAGACACAGACAGACACAGACAGACACACAGACAGACACACAGACAGACACAGACAGACACACAGACGACACACAGACAGACAGACACACAGAAACACAGACAGACACACAGACAGACACAGACAGACACAACAGACACAGACAGACAAGACAGACACAGACAGACACACAGACAGACACACAGACAGACACACAGACAGACACAGACAGACACACAGACAGACACACAGACAGCACACAGACAGCACACAGCAGACACACAGACAGCACCACAGACGACACACAGACAGACACGCACAGACAGCACACAGACAGACACACAGCACGACAGACACACGCACACAGCACAGCACAGACACACACAGACACAGACACACAGACAGACACAGACAGACACACAGACAGACACACAGACACACACAGACAGACACAGACAGACACACAGACAGACACACAGACAGACACACAGACAGACACACAGACAGACACACAGACAGACACACAGAACAGACACACAGACAGACACACAGACAGACACACGACAGACACAGACAGACACACAGACAGACACACAGACAGACACAGACAGACACACAGACAGACACACAACAGACACACAGACAGACACACAGACAGACACACAGACAGACACACAGACAGACACACAGACAGACACACAGACAGACACACAGACAGACACACAGACAGACACACAGACAGACACACACACAGACACACAGACAGACACACAGACAGACACACAGACAGACACACAGACAGACACACAGACAGACACACAGACAGACACACAGACAGACACACAGACAGACACACAGACAGAACACAGACAGACACACAGACAGACACAGACGACACAGACAGACACACAGACAGACACACAGACAGACACACAGACAGACAACACAGACAGCACACAGACAGACACAGACATACACAGACAGACACACAGACAGACACACAGACAGACACAGACAGACACAGACAGACACACAGACAAACACACAGACAGACACACAGACAGACACACAGACAGACACACAGACAGACACACAGACAGACATACAGACAGACACACAGACAGACACACAGACATACACACAGACATCCACACAAACATACACACAGACATACACACAGACAGACACACAGACATACACACAGACATACACACAGACATACACACAGACATACACACAGACAGACACACAGACAGACACACACAGACAGACACACAGACAGACACACAGACAGACACACAGACAGACACAACAGACACAGACACACAGACAGACACACAGACAGACACACACACAGACACACACGACACACACACAGACACACAGACAGACACACAGACAGACACACAGACAACACACACGACAGACACACAGCACAGACACACAACAGCACACACACGACAGACACACAGACAGACACACAGACAGACACACAGCACAGACACACACAACACACACAGACAGACACACAGACACGACACACAGACAGACACACAAACGACACACAGACAACACACACGACACACAACAGCACACACAGACAACACACAACAACACACAGACACACACACACACAACACACACACAACACACACACACACACACACACAACACACACACACACACACACACACACACACACACACACACACACACACACAACACACACACACACACAACACACACAACAACACACACACACACACACACACACACACACACACAACACACAACAACACACAACACACACAACACACACACAACACACACACACACACACACACAACAACACACACACACACACACACACACACACACACACACACAACACACACAGACAGCACACACAGACACACAGACACGACACACACGACACACAGACAGACACACAGACACGACACACAACACGACACGACGACGACGACGACACGACACGCACGACGACACACACACACACACACACACACACACACACACACACACACACACACACACACACACACACACACACACACACACACACACACACACACACACACACACACACACACACACACACACACACACACACACACACACACACACACACACACACACACACACACACACACACACACACACACACACACACACACATATTTTTTTAATATAAAACTATCAATATTTTGGTTTTTTGAAGTGGTATTGTATATAGTAAATTAGCACAATGCTTTTAAAATATTCTAAATTAAAATTGTTAAAAAAACAAAAGAAAACAGCCTCAAAAAGCTTTAATGAAGTTTATTAGCAAAAAGTTGATTTTATGTAATCACAAGAAATTGATGTCATCACTTAAAATATACATTAATTAAATTTAATAAAAGTATTGCCTCCTCTTTGATTTAAAATGGCTCTGCATCTTCTAGGCATTGATAAAATTAAATTATCTATTGCATCTTGTGGTAACTGTTGCCAGTGTCTTACAAGGGCATCACGAAACTGGATCTGAGTATGAATTTCGTCCAATTCACTTTCAATGCTTCTTCCCAACATGTCCCACACGTGTTCAATAACGTTTAAGTCTGGAGACTGGGCAGGCCATGGTAAAACAGAAATGTTTTCGTTTACCAGCCACTCGGTAACAGCACTGCAACGTGTGGGTGGCATTATCATGCATCAGCATGAACTCAGGTCCAACAGCACCTGCGAATGGAAGCACTATAGGCCGCAGTACCCTATACAAATACCCATCGGCATTTAAAAATCTTTCTAGAAAACGAGATCTGTTTTTCCGCCAATGCAGATACCACCCACATCATTACGGTACCTCCTTTGTAAGAATGGACCTCCTGAACACATCTGAGCCTTTCAAAGTTACCAGGTCGACTCCACACTCTAAGTCTTCGACTGTCAGGATGTATTCAAACCGAGATTCATCTGTGAACAAAACTCTAGACCACTGGTCCTCTGTCCACAGAATATGCTCTGCAGCCCATTCTACTCTGCGTGCTCGATTACCATAATTGGTGGAGCTCTTATTGGACGTCGGGCATGGAGATCAGCTTCATGCAATCGATTTCTGATTGTTTGAGAACATACAGTTACATTATGAGTGGTCCGAAGCAGTGAAGTCAATTGTTTAGCCGTAGTTGTTGGACGTCGTCTAGCTTCCAATGTTAAGTAGTGATCTTGAACTGCGGTAGTAACGCGTCCACGACCTGGATGTTGTTCACTAGGATCTGCGGATGTCCTATATCTACGCCATAATCTGCTAATAACACTTTGAGAGGTGTTTAAAGTTGTTGCAACATCCACTTGCCTTCGACCAGCTTCGAGCATACCTACAGCTCTGTTCATTTCAGCTAACTTTAAATGCCGTCGTTGTTGATTATCTTCCATAATAACAGCGCCAATAAAACTTAAATCACCCCAAAATAAACTTAAATTAACTGCAAATAATAATTAAACGATTCCCTAACAACACTGGAATTGCTTCACTTTCAGTTGAATTAACAATAAAGCATTTCCATTTGTTTGTTTTTTTTTAAACAATTGCTATCGCTAATCGAAAGACTAGCACTAACATACTTGATCAATGACATAGGTATTTGTTAACAAAATTCATTGAAATATATTTAAAAAAATATATCCCTAGACTTTTGTGATGTGTGTATATATATATATATATATATATATATATATATATATATATATATATATGTATATATATATATATATATATATATATATATATATATATATATATACACAAGGGTGCAGTGAAACCGCAAAATTTAAAATAATCACCAACATTATATTTTTAAAAAGTATAATTATTTTAACACGAATCTTAAGTACCTGAATGAAATTAATAATTTACCTTAAAACAATTATTTTTAAATATGGTGTCAGTAAGATGGCGTCCTTGGCTTTCACACATTGTCAGTCTGAGATGGAATTCGCCCATGACGTTCTGTAGCATCTCAACGGAATGTTGTTAATTTCTTGCCGAATTCGCTCTTTGAGATCTTCTTTTGTTCTGGGTGGATTTTCCTGGAAAACTTTGGACTTAAGATAGCCCAAAGAAAAAGTCTGGCAGTCAAGTCTGGTGAACGGGCAGGCCAAGGATATCACCGTTCCTGCTGATAAGACGTCCTGGAAATGCAATTTAAGCACATCCATTGATACAGCAGCAGTATGGCTTGTTGCACCATCTTACTAGAAGAGTGTCTTTCATCTGGATCATACTCATCGATTCCAGGTAGACCAAAAGTTACCAACATGTCAGCATAACGTCCAGAGTTTACCGTCACCGTGTTACCATGTTCATCTTAAAAAATAGGGCCGACAATTGCACGAGATGATATTGCGCACCAAACTGTTACTTTTCAGAATGGAGAGTTTTTCATGAAGAGCATGTGGGTTATTCGCCCAATATCGGAAGTTCTGCTTGTTGACGTAGCCACTTAGGTGAAAATGGGCTTCATCACTCATCCATAAGTTGTGCACTCTCTCCATTTCTGCCGATAACATTAAGCATCGCCTGGCAAAAACGTATGCGATTGTTATAATCTTGAGGTTTTAGGGCTTGCACTATCTGTATCTTGTATGGATGGAAGTGTAAGTCATTCTTCAAAATCCGTCTCACTGATCGAGTGTTGAGACCAAGTTCTGCGCTGTATCGTCTCACTGATCTTCGCGGACTTCGTCCTAATGCGTCACGCACACGATCAATATTCTCTGGGGTCCGAATTGTTTTCACTACCACCTCTTTTCTTTGTTGTGCTAGCAGTGGTTTCAAAGTTTTTACCCAAAGCTTTATAGCTTTCCCTGATGGCACGGAGCCCGTGGCGTAAATTAAACTCACGCCGGAAAGCACGTTGAGCTCAACCAAACTATCCGCGTTTTTGTAATATGCCTTTACAGCAAACGCACGTTGCGCACTTGACCAACGCTCCATGGCTACTGAAACTTCCACCTGTCTAGACACTTAAGGTAGTCCCACTCATACCCCCACACGCCCGTCAGCCAGATTTGAAATCTTGCCGTTTCACTGCCCCACCCTGTATATGTATATAATATATATATATATATATATATATATATATATATATATACATATATGAGTAGAAGACGACACTTGGCCCATCTTGGATTTTCTGGGAGAACGCACCTTTCACACGTGGCTGACCACTGTTTGACCTGAGAAAGTTGTTTTGAAAAACAGGTTTAGCTTGAGAAGCAGGTTTACCTTGAGAAAGTGGCCTAGAGCTAGGGCTAGCGCGAAATTTGAAATTTGGAGTTCTTGTCAGACAGGATTAGGAGCTATCTCATGGACTTGGTCTTGCATTGGGGTTGTTTTAATGGGGTTCTTGTAAGACAAAAACTATGTCTAGGACCTGGTCTTGCAGGCATTGTTTTAATAATAAAGAGGTTCTTGTGAGACGAGCTATCTCATGGTCCTGATCTTGCGTCAGTTGTTTTAATGGGTTCTTATAGGATGAGCTATCTCTAGTTTTCTCTTATTTTATGGCTTCTTTTCAGGCCTTTTCAACCCTTGATGGAATTGTCATCTAATTAGTGCCTTTTGTTTTTACTCACTTACGTGGGAGGCCGTATTTTTTACCCTATGGTTTCTTTTGGTGGTCAACCCTTGATGGAGTTTTCAACCTAATTATTGTTGGTTGTATTAAGGTCTTTTGACAGCTAAACCTTTTGTAGTTGCTAACGTGAGGGATGTATTTGGGGCTAGGCCTGGACCGACTAGGGTTTGGAGCTGTATTTATGGGCAGGGATGGGACTTGGGATTGTGTTTTAGAGCTAGGGTTATTTTCTGGTAGATCATTTTTTCTTGTATTCTCGGTTCGGTCATTCTAATTGGCTTTGTGATTAGGTCTCTCTTTTTTCAATGATTTAATTTGACCTCAGGCTATAAAAAATGTACATTTGAATTTAAGCTGACGTGTATTGGTTTATGTTATCTACATACGCGATTATAACATGCTTTTAAATTATTTTAGCCTTCAGCAACATTATCGATCACGTTATATGTAATTTTAATTTTAACTGAATTTATCCAAACTTTTTCAGTACCGTTATTAACAAGCAAACAGTAATTAATTGTTTATCAGATACGAAACGTGATTCTGATATAGATATATGTTTTTGTTTTACAATGTAATCTGTAATAGAATTTTATTATAAACGATTGTATAATTAGCTTTAAAAATGTTATTACACTTTCTTTTTAATTGCAGTTTGTAACCTTCTACCTACACAACCTTCAACTTATACACACATTAATAACGACCTCCACTAGTTTATAACTATTGCTTGGTACATTTTATTTACGTCGATCTCATAAAGTTATTAACGCTTCATTTTAATGCAGCTATCAACTATTGAAAGGTCAACTGTTAAAGTTGTGTTCCTAATTGCAGGGTTGTTAAAACACGTCAGGTGGTATCTCGAAATGTCTATCTAGTGGACTCCTGTAAATTCATCGTGCAATTAAAGGAAGAACAATAACGCCCTTGATATTAAAAAGATGATTAATACCTTTGTATTTTAAACAATCAAGCGCTGTATTATGAGGGTCAATCAGCGGGCATGTAAAATAGACTTTTAATTATGTCCATTTAAAACCTGAAATATAAGAATAAAAGTGTATTTATAGATTACTATCAAAGACTGTTCTGTAATAAAATGATGAAAAATAAAAGGTCTTAGATTTTATGTATTTTTTACATCTAGTTAATTAAAATTATTTTTCCAGTGAAGTTAAACGACTGATCTAGTTTAACAATGAGTGTTTTATACCGTAATGAATATATTATAAAACACTTAGCTAAAATAAAAACGTTATTAAAATTATTACATTTCTTTAATGCCAATTTTGGCTTCGTATGTACAAATTATGTTATTACCTAATTTCACCTTCAGCAATAAGGTCATTCGGTATTGAAAGATAAACATCATACTTATTTACCTTGAGAAAGTCATCGGCCTTGAAGTTAGCGATAAGCATGGCCTTGAAGTTAGTGAATTTCAAAACAAGTTAATTTGACCTTGTATAATAAGGATGTGATGGTATAAATGTGTTTTAAATAATATAATAAAGTAATTGTAAAAATGTTCTCCAAACAAATCGTTAAACTAACTCGAGATACAAACCTTTCACCAAAATAATGGCCTTTGACTCAGTCGGTTGATTAACGTAGGTTGTTCAATCTTTTGATTTGCTTAATTACCACAAATCTATGCTGTTATTTTCACTCAACATAAATAGTAAAATGAAATGTAACACTAATAAAAATCTCGGACGCCAAGTTATTTTTTAATTATACTCGGAATAACTAAACCGAGGTTGTTTACAATAAAAATTTACTAAAATGTAAAAATAAAAAATGTACAAACTATGTTTATTAACGTAAAATTTAGAATTATACAAAATATATCTTAAAAACTAGTTGTAATAACCTTAAATTACTAAATTATTAGGTTATAAATACCTGTTTGAAAAATGTTTGTACACAAACTCTTGAATAACCTCTGGTATCTAAACGATTACGGAAATGTAAACCAAGGTGATGTCATATTTGCACCAATTGCAATATCTTGAAATAACAATGCTGTATGTTGTAAACCTCACCAAAATGGAATATTCTTATAAATTTTCTTCATGAAATTTTGAATCCAATATTTATTGCATTCTCTCGAAATTTAGATAAAAATTGGGATCTACTTTAGATCTGCATTAAAAGCAAAACGCAATCGTAAAATGAAAGCGTACGTAAAATGCGTACTTAAAATGTAATTAAAGTAGAAAAGTAAAAGTAATAAAAGTGTAACTCAAAGTAAAAAAGTGCCTGCAAAGAGCAAATGTTTTAATTTTAATATAATGCGTTAAAATATATCTTACCATTAAATCAATGGCACTTTTCACAAAATTTAGGTGGAAGCCCAAAAATATGGCTTCCGCATCTACACTACCACAAGAAGTGAACAAAATGGACGCCTAGAATATCAGACGATGTAGCCGTGCGCGAAAAATTTGCACAAAGAATTAAGTCAACAATGACGCATTGCGCGAAAATATTGAGCGGAAAAATACTGAACCCTTAAATTCCGAGCTATTTAAATTATACGTAGATTCTGAATGGGGTATATTGTGGACCCCATCCGTTTTTATAAATAATAATAAGTGCAGTAGAATTAAACAAGTATTTATTTATTATTCATTACAATAACCAGCAAAATAAAGTATTTTTCTATCATTCATTACAATAATAAGCAACATATTTTTTTCTACTGAACTAATACAAATATTTATTTTTAAATCTAGGGTTTTTCAATGGTGCAGTTAGTGAGGCAAGATACTGCTTTGGTTTCCTCTCTGTGCTCTTCCAAATGAATTGTTTACATTTGTCACATCTAATCCTGGACTTTTATCTTCATTTCTGGGACATATATGGCACCTACCTCGTTTTCGTTCCAAATTCTGTTTTGTGGGCAATGTTTTAGGGATGTCAATTTCTTTCTGGCATTCCTGGTACTTTTAATTCGTAGGTGTATCAGGTTTAGATTTTCGAACAGTGCCGAGTAATGTTAGATTCTTACTCAGTAAAAACTTGGCAAGCAGTACAGACGTGAAAAATTATCAGTAGTCACACCGCGACCTGTGCCATAAATTGGTTCATACAAGTCTTTGACCACGATACTGATTGACCTCAGATTTACCTCCGGGCAATTTACCAGTATAAACTTGCAAATTATGTAAGTATGATGTTTCTACATCAGCAAGAGCCCATATCTTTATACCATACCGGGCTGGTTTTGATTTTATGTACTGCCTGAATGGGCACTTTGTAATAACAGTAAATAGCGCCAGTATAATAACTTTCAATAAACAACGCCAAATTGTAATAACAAAACGTGGTGATGTAACTACTCAATTGTTATGATATAATTTGAATAGTCTAATAAAGTAATAATGAAATTAGGTAAAATTCTCCCTAAACACAAATCACATAACTAATGGAGATACTAACCTTTCACCACTAATTGTGCCTTTGACTCATCGGTAGATTAAATAGAGCCGGTTCAAATAAAATGATTGCCCATATACCTTAAATGCTGCTTGATTCCAATCTGCTTAATTATTTTCTTCATTTAATTAATAAAAATACAATATCAAAAATAATGAAATGAAAACTCGAGCGCCAAACTATCTTTGTTATAGGAACAGTTAAACCTAGTTTGTAAATAATAATAAAAAATTCATCAAAATGAAAATAAAATAACAAGATACACTAAATTTTATTTAATATCCAATTGAAATAATTAAGTCAAAAAGGTCTTAAATTTATTCGTTAATTACTACAAAAATCATTACCTTTGAACAGTTCTGTACATAAATTTTATTACCGCTGGTAACACATGAAACGGAATGGTCAACTTGATGAAGTCATTATAGCATCATTGTGGTGCAATCTCTAGATCTAAGGTTACCAGCCACACCCCACTGGAATTATCTTGATAATTTATTCTTAATATTTTGTATCCATATATTTAATGCATTACTTTGAAGTTTTAGTATGTAAAAATTGCGATTTATGATGTAATCCAAGTAAAAATAAAGTAGTTAATAAAAGTGGTACTTTAAAAGTAAAAATTAAAAATTAGTTCCATTAAAATTAAAAATAGTGCCTCATAAAAGTGTGCATTATTAAAGTATGCAAAAAAGTGCCTAAAAAAAGCAAATGTTTAATTTAAAATATAACAAGCTAAAAGATCTCTTATCATCTAAACCGATGGCACTTATGCACAAAAATTTAGGGAAAATCCCCAAAACAACTCGCTTCCTGCTATAACATTCAGCAGCAAGTGAAGTAAATAGAAGCTTTCAGAACAAATCATGCACGTGTGCGCCCAAGCATTTGCGCAAAAGAATTAAGTTATTACGCTTTGCGCGGTCAGCATCTAATTTCTTACGGAAAGGAAAATATAAATCTTTACCAAACATTTACACTTAAAAGATATGTATTATGAAATGCAAATTAAACTGCCTACCTCATTCCCACAATGCAAAACTTAAAAACTATTCTTATGTTTACTATTAAATGAATGAAAGATCTAAAATTAAAGTATAATTTAGTACAACACGAAAATGATTGTTACAACTTGCCTCGAACGCGACAAGCTGCTCATCGACGCTGGTCTCTTCGTGAGGTTCAAATGACTTCCTGCAATTTTCAACAAAAAGGTCCCATACTTCCCTTACTGCAGCTAGCTTATCATTTGCTTTTCTTGCTCCTCTAGATATTTTGTCGTCGAATCTCAAATAGCGCGAAATTTGCTGAAAACGGTCTCTAGACATGGCAGCGACAAAGAATGAACGTCTAATACTTTTATCAGTTGTCCACATCTCGTGAATAATTTCCTTTCTACATCGTAAAGCTCCAGATTTCAGCAAGATTCCCAGACAACAATCAAATTCAGTTTTATCTAAGCTCTTCCACTGTCTTGGTGAATTTGGATGTGCACTATTCCAGCTAGCAATATCTCGTTCCGCTTCTTCATTTGTATGAGTACAATTTAGTCCTTTTATGTCGTCGGTAAATCAAAATAGTCTTTTAGTGTTATAGCATTCTGCACATAATCTGTAGGACCAGGTTTCGCGGTAACTATGTTACGTTGGTAGCGCCGTGTTGCCGGCTTTGGTTTACTAAACCATCTCATTCCCGACTTGGCCACAAATTCTTCGCTACTTTCTGGTACATCACCTTCAAGTTCACCTACTTCTGCATCACTATCTTCTTCGACTTCTTCTTCCAATTCGTCTTCTGATTCAGATACATTTTCGTTTGGAACAAAATCTGTATCTGCTTCATCTACGTCACTACACTCGCTCAAATCGCTAGTCATCGATATTTTCAGCTAATCTCTGTACCTCTGCACCTGTTAAAACTCTGGATTTTCTTTTATAGCTCATTTTTCTTGAATTTTCAAAACCTTATCTGAAACAAAGAAAATTATGTTATAGTCACACTAATTCGAATGAAGGGACGTCGTGGCCCACTCACATTTCTATTTCATAATCCTGAATTCGTATTCAAGTAAACATAACCTCACGCTATAATTGACACATACCCAGAAGCAGGGTGGCCAATAGTTTTTATAACAAAAATTACCGTAAATATTGGACCTGGGGTCCACAGTGTCCCCCATTCGGAATTTAAGGGTTAAAGAGGTTGGAGTATAGACCCTTAAGAAGATATGCACTTAAGTTACCAAAATGCAAATTAAGTTGCCTACCTCATACTTACTAAATAAATAAAGTTTTTCTTATATTTACAACTAAATGAATGAAGAACCTCAATTACTGTATATTTTAATACAACTCAAAATGGGTTGTTACACTTGGACCCTGTAAAACACTATAAAAGCGTACGCCTAGTTTAGTTAATTTAGTTCTGTCCCGAAGAGCATCACGTCATCATTGTTATGGAATCTTTATCAGCTACTCAGATTTTGGGTTTGTTTCACGGCGGGTTATTATTAACCGATGAGTTGCTGATAAAGGCGTAATATTATTAATTATAAAATTGTGTTTGATAATAATAATATCGATTCGCTGGAACCGTACGATAATTTAGTGGAAGCTGTACGAGGGCTGGTGGAGTGTAAGTATATGTTTGTTTTTATTTTTAAATTTTGTAATGAGCCAGAATTGGGTAAGACAAATAAATTGTTATTTTAATAAAAATTATTAAGATAATGTTTAAATAATAATTAATTTTATTCCAGTTCTAAATAAATGTAAATAATCAGCACTTTTGCGTCGCACCGGTACCCTACTTTCACGATGTGCAGAAACGTTGCGACATTTCCTACCTAAAACCCCACTCATTCGCAAGGTTTATAAGCGAAATTTTGGCACTTTTAATTCTAATTCTATTTGTAGAACGCTTCTCTGCAAATACTCTCCTGCCTGTCCGTTTGTAATAATTTATTATTACACCTGAAATTCTAATTGTAGAACGCTTCTCTACAAATACTCTTCTGCCTGTCCGTTTATAATAGTTTATTACACCTGAAATTCTCTATTCGAGAACATAACCGCCTGACCGCTCTTAAAGCAATTTCAATTGAATTAAATAGAATTCTACCACTCCGAAGTATAACCAATTTTACAAAATGGTTGTAATACCTAGAAATTCCTATTAAGAAACCATCCTTAAGAAATTAATTGACGTCAAAGAGGTTTTGCGTATTATACTGGTCTTAGGTAGATTGACTGGTTAACACCGGCGGTCACCGGGATTATTATAGGGCTTCTTCTAGCTAATGAGGCTTTAAGCCACGACTGGATGCTCAATCACGCGCTATACATCAGAAAACGGCAATTTACAAACTCCCTCCTGAACCCCTGTATATAGTTCTATATATTCAAAGTATCCGATACAGCTTTGAATAAATAGGATCTCTAAGATTCGTTAATTTAGACTGAGTCCACTGGATTGGCTATTAAAGAGATTATAAACGAACACCTAATATATCCTGAACCCCTGTATAATTCTATATATTCAAAGTGTCCGTTACAACTTTGAATAAATAGAATCTCTAGAATTTGTTGATTTAGCTCGAGCTCCTGCTTGGCTATCAACACTTATAATTACTCCCCTGTATATCACGAAAATACACCTGAATATCAAATCCAAATTATTACCGAAAACAAAACCTGAATTGTAAAACATTAAATTTATACAACAAGAAAGTAAATTTTACGTTTTACTTCAAAGTAAAAGAATTTCTATTTTACGATAAGAAAACCATTACATTAAAGAGATTTATTTGCGCTTTAACAATTAAAACTTTAAGGAAATTCTTCTTAAAGACAATAAAATTCCATTTCGCAAATAAGTAACCACCTTCAATTAAAGTGTAAAGAATCATCCTCTTTATGCCAATAAAACGAAGTTAACGTTACCTTTTAGTAGTGAATGAACTCATCAAATTTTCAACAACACATTGTCGAATCATATGAACCATTACAAACCTTAAATTGCGAATTCCATAACATTGAATAACCCCTGTACCTATCAAATTGTATATATTATTTATAGTTAATTAGAATTAGTCTTTCCCTTAGTCCGTGTGTACAAACCCTAAAAAATTAAACAAATCACCCACAACCGTTGCCTAACACGAATTTGTATTAACACTAATCCTGTAATTATCAAATCTTGTGTAGGGCCTACTTTTCTTTAATCTGTTCCGTATTTCAAAACGTTACTTAAGAAAATATAAGTAATAAAGAGCCAGTCCCTGATAGAAATTTGAAATACGCCCTCACCTCGAATTCAACAAACATTGTCTTAAATGTAAAATAGAATAACCAGAATCAACTTACCTGGTCTAAATCACAGTAATCCTCCTTTTGAGTTGTACACACACCCTTGTATTATTTTCACCTGAATACATTATATTTGTTTACAAAGAAACAAAACCACCAATATTTTATTTTGAACACTGCATTATAACGCGTTTATTTACAGGAAATTTCCAAACCGACCACAGATACACCGGCGACACCTGTCCTGCAACATTATAAATCTTAGGATTTATCGCCGACATTTCAACGACACCAGCATTACTCTGATGTACGGTGGGCAGCCCAAATATCAGGCGCTGTATTAGAAATTACTTTTGTTTATTTTCCATTTTGTTAAATTTGAATACTTAATTTGTTTTACCAGAATATCATTTTTATGTTATTATTATAATTCCAGAAGTTTGTTTTAAATATATGTATTAAACCTGGGTACGAAATTGTTTAACAGTTATATAAGTCTACAAACCCACTTCCCAAAATTCCTGACTAGCCGAGATTAAAAAGAAATCCACATAGTGGTAATTAGTAAGGGTAACTCATAAAAGAAACCTGCTCAAAATTATGGGTCTTACAATTTTAATTATTATTTTATAGCCTTGCTCAGGTAAACATGGAGGACGTATTTGACGATGATAAGATGGAAACTGCAGATGCACTTACTGAATGAGTACATTACAGCAAAACCAAACGGGCTCAGGTTCCCAGCAACAGGCCGGACCATCCTCAGGGTTCAATCATATAAATGTAATAGGAAAGTCAGACAGTAAATTTATTAAAAATTTAATACAACCTGTAAAACGCTACGATTTAGTTTTAATAACGATACGTGCAAGGATAATCCCTTAACATGGCTACAGGTAAAATACGCTATTTACTAAAATTTTTATCTAATACACATCTTTTGTAGAGTGCATTCGAGGAGTTGTATGCATACACTATCAAGCACGCGGCTCCTTCGGACCGTGTAAGGATCACGTTAAGAAATCCAAATGTCCCAGACAAGCCAATTGGCATTTCATTTAGAAGAGTGGACCAGTTGTCAGTAAAAGTGATAATGTCGCTGCTGGAAAAGGTAATGCAGAGCAACGCTAGTTTTTTCTCCAGTGACTTGTTAGTTTTAAACGCTGATAGAGTGTCGGTACCTGTAGGCTATGGGCGCAAAAACTTGACAGGGTTAAACTTTGAAGACTTTTGTAGATCCAAAAGACAAGGTATCATTGTTGTACCGGCAGAAATTAACGATAATAGTTTCTTGGCTCGCGCTCTAGTCTTAGCAATAGCATTAAAAATAACGATGCAATGCGTCACTGTATGGAAATGGGTTGGCCTCTACTTCAAGAACGAGCTATACAACTCTGCCAAGACAGCGGTGTAGATCTTAGTCAGGGTGGTAGTTACGAGCATATTCAAGCATTTCAAAATCATTTAGCTTCATATATCATTGTAGTTTATTTATTCTGTTTTATAAGTGTTTTGTAACTGTGGTTTCTATTATGAGTTGATCGGCCTATTTCACAGTGCGCTCAAAAGCATAAACTGTGAAATAGGCCGATCAACTCCACTAATTGTAGTTTATAATTCACGTACTGGTGATTCAGTTTATTTTGAGGGTCCTAGGGAACCGGGTAGAGTAGTTTTAAATTTAATATTAGAAGACGAGCATTATAACGTCATTATCAGTCTCACATCAGCATTTACCTGCGGTTTTTACTACGAACAGTGCAAAAAACGTTATAATGACAAAAAAGATCATATGAAATGTATGTACCAGTGCCCAGCGTGTCATCAAAAACCACCTTGTTCCACTCTAAATCCTAAAATTGTCTGCAGTGATTGCAAACTATGTGAAAAATTACGTAGATGCTGAAAGTGTCTGAAAACCCATGAAGTAAAGGGTAAACATAGATGTGATTTCAGCTACTGTTCCACGTGCCTGAGTCAAAAACCTATCGGTCATCTCTCTCATCTCATTTTAAAAACAAATACTTGCTAACGACGAATTGAGAGCGTTTATTCAGAGTCTACGTTTTACGGTGGTCGCACTAATGTTAGCAAACTCTATCATCAATGTGACGGTATTAACGAGAAAATGATGTATTATGACGTATGCTCACTATACCCATATGTAAATAAATATTGTAAGTATCCTGTAGGTCATCCGAGAATTCATGTAGGTTTAGATTGTAAGAACATTTCATGTTTGTGTTGTGTAGGACTTGCGGTGTTGAGTTAAATCAAGGGGTTTGTAGGCATAGTGAAACCGAGTGCAGTTTTGTTGGAACGTTTGTAGCTATCGCTAAAAACTATATAATCTTGGATGTTTTTGAAGTTTGGGAGTATGAGGTAACCACATATGACAAGGCGACTAAACAGGAGGGTTATTTAGCGGTTACATCGATAATTTCTTAAAACTTAAGCAGGAGTGTTCAGGATGCCTAGCCATTGCACTTCGGAAACCACGAAATTGAGTTACGTAACAGAATATTATGAGAAGAAGGGGATTCGACTAGACGCGCATAATATTAAGGAAAAACCCGGTTTAAGGTACTTGGCTAAACTAGTGCTGAATTCTTTTTGGGGCAAGTTTTGTCAACGCGAAAATTTAACCCAGTGCAGTATTGTATCTGAGCCAAAGGACTTTTTGAAATTGTTTACCGATCCATTGGTTGAGGTCCAATCCATAATATCTATTAATGGTAATGTGGTAATGGTAAATTCGGATAGACCTGAGGGCGAACGTGATTTACAAAAACTATTAATGTGTCCATAGCCGCTTACACGACAGCTCATGCACGTTTAGAATTATATAGTTACCTGGAGAAACTAGATCGCCGCGTTCTGTGTTAGATACAGACAGTGTCATATTTTCGCTAAACCCCTACGACTGGAATCCAACTTGCGGAGATTTCCTTGGCCAGATGACCGAAGAATTTGAAGCGTACGGTGAAGGAAGTTATATAGCCGAATTTGTTAGTGCAGGACCGAAAAACTATAGTTATAATGTGTTTTCAACCAGTGATCAAACAATTAAATCCGTGTGTAAAGTGAACCTTAAACTATAAAAACTCTCGTGTTATAAACTTTAATTTGATGAAAGATATGGTGCTTAGCAATAGTAAAGACTCTCTTTTTGTATATAATGATAGAAAACAGTTAGAGACAGATGCTACAATGTGTTAAGTAGGCCTGAATCTAAACAGTATAGAATAATTTACTCTAAACGACGTAGAATAGAAAACTTTGATACTCTCCTTTGGTTATAAGAAATAAATAATACTAAACAGATAAAACAGTAAACTCTTTTATTTTAAATAATATAAGTTAACAGTAGTAATGAGGAACCTCACCTTTCACTTTTGACGTCATTTGACGTTGTGAATTTCAGGGCTGCTACGTGGGGACCGCATTTTCCACCCTTATTTTTACTCGCTTACGTGTAGGGCGTATTTTTCACCCTATTTTTTACACATCCACGTGTGAGACCGTATTTTCAACCCTTTCTTCTCGAAGGCCCTTTTCAACCCTAATTAAAGCTTTTTGATTTTTAATGGCATACGTGAAGGACTGTATTTATACCCTTATTATTATGATTTCTTTTGGGGTTATTTTTCAAACCTTATGGTTGTATTAAGGACCTTTTGACAGCTAGGACTTTTTTGTGGTTGCTAACGTGAGGACTGTATTTAGGGGTGGGGGCTGGTCTTGGCTTGGCTTAGGGCTGTATTTAGGGTGGGGTCTGAACTGGGGGCTGGGACTGTATGTAGAGCTAGGTTGGAGTTTAGAGCTGTATTTAGGTGGGGTCTGGGGCTGTATCTAGAGCTAGAGTTGTTTTCTGGTAATTATCTTCAGCCTTAATTAAGGTCCTTTTGGTTGTAACCCCTGGAGGCTAGGCAATTGTGCATGCTCTTTAAATTGTATCTTGTAAGACGCGTTATCTCTCTCTCTCTCTCTCTCTCTCTCTCTCTCTCTTCTTTTCTCGTTTCTCCGCATCTCTGCTTCACACAATCACAAACTCAAATACGCAAACGCAAAACACTCAAACATACAAATACGCAAACACCAAAACACACATACACACGAAACGAAAACATGCAAACACACCAAACGAAAAACCCAAAACATGGAAACATACAGACACGAAAACGAAAACACGCAAACATGCAAACACACACCACACGCGCAGCACGCACGCACCACACACACACACACACACACACACACACACACACACACACAAGCATATGAGAAATGGAAGTTAAAAAAAATCAATAAAAAGAGAAAGAATATTTAATCTATGGTTTTTAATTTTTGAAATGAATCAAAGAGTTGGAGCTCCAACTCAGCGTCAAAATCGGCCGGTATCGATGTTGTTGCGAGGAACCATTCTAACACTCCATCTACTGTACCACCATCATTAGTCCATGGCGCGTCTGCTGTTGAAGCTGTAGACACCAATACCTGTTGATTTTGACGCTGCAACCGTTGACTACCTGCAGTCCAGGGATCTTCTTCTCTACGTGCTAGGCGTCGAGGAGGCAGCCGTAGGAGCTCCTCCATGACGATGACGACCGCATTGATACAGCAGCAGTAGATGTTACTGGCTGTCGTTGACACACCTCTTCACGGCTTCTTGATATTTAACTTGTGTCGTCGTGAGCGTCACTTCTGGTACCGGGTTACGGACTACGAATGTGTTTAACGTAGTCTGCTTATTTAAGAGCTCTGACATAGATGCTAGTGGTGGTGATTTTCGCTTTTAGCTTTAACAGATTTTAACCTATTCCTTTAGTAGTAGTAGCTGTTGTTGTCACCATTCGTGGCTGACGATGATGATGTTCATCGCCCTCACTTAAATCGATTATTTCACTAGTTTTATCCTCGAGAGCGCACTGGCTTTGTACACGCGGAACTCTTAAATTTTGCGTCACACGCGACTCGAACAGTTCAGGGCAATACTTCCGTAATAGATCGGCATTCGAGCAAAGTTTATTGTAGAGAAAACACGTTTTATAAATAGGATCGCTTCTAAAATTATTTACATTTACTACTGGAAGGTAAAATAAATTTGAATCTCTTAGTTGCCGTAGAGGTACATTGAACATGATGAAATTTAAATTGCTTGAGTCAAAAATTAAATGTTTGTAGTTTTTATTAAAATGTCATGTTGTATGGTGTCAAATGCTTTGCTCAGATCTAGGTAGAGAACATCACATTGTGAACGTTTATTTAAACAGGAAGCAATAAAATGTGTGATAAAGCACAAATTTGTTGTGGTAGATCTACCTTTATAAAACCGTGCTGATGTACAGACAGAGACATACTTACTTGATTGTAAATACTATCAAACAATATATATTCAAAATCTTTGAAAAATTGCAAAGTATAGAAATTGGATAATTTTTAATTTCACAGCGATCTGTGTTTTAAATATAGGTTGCACTCTAGAAATTTTCCATAAATTAGGAAACACCGAGGTTTTTACAATTAGATTAAATATATAAACTAGGGAATCAGCTAAGATATGTGAGCAATCCTTCAACACCACTGCTGGTATAAGATCTGGGCCACAACTAAAAGTAAATGGGAGACGTTTACATGCGTTAATGACAAGCTGTGAAGTTATTTGTGGTATACCAACGATGTCGTTATCACACTTGTTATATTCATATGTAGTACTCACTAACGAATTGATTGAAGGATCATGACTATCTACGTAAATACTAGCAAAGAAGTAACCTGCAAATGCATTCGCAACCTGTTCTGGTGTAGTAAAAACAGAGTCACCATTCTTAAAAACAGAAGAATTTCTCGTAGATTTCTTTTCATTTAAATAAGACCAAAAAAGTTTGGGGTTTGATTTCAAACAATTTTGTGTTCTACTGATATAGTTTTTATAATCGGTACTTATGCTACGCTTAGAGTGGGCACGAACGCGGTTAAAATTGAGTTCAGCAAGTTTGTTATTTCTATTGCGAACTACTTTGTTATAATAGCTTTGTTTTATGTTAATCAAGTTTATAGTATGCTTACTAAACCAGGAAGGCAAAGAGGAAGAAAATCGCATTATACAGCAGCCGTAAATCACATTTACGAAAATTAAACTTTAGTTGATGTTGGTTCCTTGTAAATTTGGGTTTAATTATGTGACCATTACAGTGGATTTCTATAGCCGGATGATGCCGATCTTCGTATATAAGTGGATGAATAGTTTTAGTAACTTGTGGCTCAAACACGGATATGTTATTTACAAAACCAGATCTAGTACAACATTATTAACATTCCTGATGTTATTTATTTGCGAAAAGTTTAACAATGACATGAAATTTAACAATACCTTTTATTTGAACTAGAATTAGTATTATTATGTAATTCAGGAACATTGAAATCACCAACTGAAATAACATTGCAGTCAAGGGTTTGTAAAATGATTCTAAAGCCGTTATTGTTAGACTGAATTTTAGTTGTAGTAGCCGAAGGAGGAATATAAATTCCAGCGATAACACATCTTTGATGATCGATTAATATCATCACTGCTAAGAAATCGACCTCGGAGGCAATTTATTTAATAAATTAGCTGGGATACTTAGAGCGTACGCATTGTAAAGCGACTTAACTGCTATTAAAATACCACCACCTCTAAATAAGCTACATTTTACCAAATTTCTATCTTTCCTAAATGTACGGTAATTAATACTAAGTAACTCTGCATCATGAATGTCACCTTTTAACCACGTTTCAGATAAAATAATGAAGTCATAAGTATGTAAACACGATGATTTATAAAGTTCAACCCTCGAACATTTTGATAACAAATTGAGAAATTTTACTATTCGAGAACTCAGCCGATGTTAGGAGAAAATTGCTAGAAGTGGTTCTTGAGAGTTTAAAAATTCATTAGCGCTGCATGACTCACTACTACCGGTCAACGATCGATCAACATAGTCTAATATGTCGCCGCTAGATTCACTTGCATTGATATCGCACGATTCGACATTAGCGGACATAATATCACTTCGTTTTATGTTACTACTGGTACCTTTACAGTTTATTATTACTAATTTCGAATTATGCGGCCACTGATTCAGTACAATGTTCTTGAAACTACCACAGATTTTGTGTTTACCAGTCAATTTAAGATGTAGACCATGTTTTGTATAATCATTACGCTCAAGAATTGAATTTACATTTTAAAAATACATGCTTTTGTATCTTTCCCTATACAATCTTACTACATTAAACATTTTGACATTAACATTATAAATACTTCGATTTAGATGCGGATTGTCAAATCTGCAAGTACACACATAAACACAGGTTTGTGAATTTGGCAATAGCAGAGATTTTGAGTAACTGTTCATTAGGGGCACTAATGTTATTTGTACCCGCCAGACACAAAACATAATCATTACTATTAAATGAAAATGTTTTGGTAAATATATCTTCAATTACCTGATCAAACAGTGCGTTAGGATAAAAAAAAGATTGAATTTCGAATTTATCATTCTTTAAGTAATTCCTTAATAGAAGCGCGAAATCTCTACCATGACTATCAGCTAAGATTAAAATCTTACGTTTGGAAACCACATCTTTATTAATTGCAGTTATATTGTGTTCCCTTTGGGAGTTGCTCATCATATTTACATTTAAATTATCTTGAATGAGCGGCTGCTTAGTATTGTTGGTTGTACTAATGACATTGCTAGTGTTACTTACTGAATAAATATTTTCCGTGGTTTCAGAGTTATTCAAACAGTGATGTATTGGTAAAATAAGAAGTAAGGAACGCATAGTGAGCAAAAAAAGTCCTATTTTCAGCAAACTATTTTTTCCATGTAAGTTTTATTTTTCTTATTCTTACTATACAAAATATTAACGAACAGAAAAAAGAAATTCAAAAAGATGAAAATCGGAAAGGTATTATTATTGTGTAGTACAGTTATGGTGTACTACAAAACTCCCAAATAGGATCACACATTTTATCATTTGCCCCTGCTCTTTTAGTTTGCTGGTCAGTAGCGGATCGATGAGAACGCAACCAGGTTTTTACGTAGAAAATTGGATTCCAAAATTCCAAGGATGGTCCATGAAGTTTAATAAACAATAAATTTGCAAAATGATCAATTAAAATGCGTGATCTTCTTTCCGTTACAATTAAATTCATGCTGCTAAAACCACGCTCGCATTCTGAAGAACTGCAGGCTATAATTTTCGTTTGTGTAAACTTTTTCCTTTAGGTAGCCCTATAAGAAAAAGGCCAGTGGGTTGAGGCCTGGAGATCTCGCCGGCCACTTTAGTGGACCAAAGCGTCCAATCCACCGATTAGGAAAATTCTCATTTAACCAGGCCCTAACTCTCAGTGTGGAATGTGCAGGACATCCGTCTTGTTGATAGAAAAGCTTTCCTCTGAATTCTAAACTCTCCTCTTCTAATTCGGTCATAACACAGTTGTTCAAAAGCTCCAAGTATGTATTTTGGTTTAAAATATTAAAAAATAGGGACCTATGATTCTATTGTGGAGCATTCCGCACCAAACGTTTACTTTTGAAACGCTGACTCCGGGTTCTGATACGAAAATTTGGATTGTTCTGAGCCCAAAATCTACAATTTTGCGTTGACACAACGCCATTGGTCGAAAAGGTTGATTCGTCACTGAACAGAATATTTCGATAGAATAATCTATGGTCCATTATTCTTTCTCCATGAGTAGACAGAATTCTAATCGATGGTCATCATCTCCGTCTTCTAGCTCATGGACAAACTTGGGTTTGAACGGATGAAAATTATTTTAACTAAAATTCTCTCTTAATGTGTGACTTACTTATTCTCAAATTCTCTGACCTTTTCGCAGTGATAATTTTGGTGCTTCTTGAACTGAATTAAGAATTACTAGTGTGGCAGCGTCCTCTTCGTCATATTGTCGTGGTAGTCTCTTGGTGTCCTTCACATCGCCAGTTCTATAAAATTTTTAATAAGTTTTGTTGCTGCTTGCCTGGTTATATGCACGTCTGGATATTTTGGTGAAATAGTTGTATTGCATATTTGTAGCTGACATTTCTAATGCCATAACACTTTACTAAGTAGATACGCTGATCTAACGTTAACATTTTTGACGTGTGTGATGGTACATAAGATATGTAACTTTACTGTCGCAGAAAGGATTTTGTTTGACAGTTGCTATCGAAATGCAACTAGATTTTCGACTTGCATTATCAGGCAAAGCTCTTGAATTTGGAGTAGTCTCATTGTGATAAAAATATTTGATATGCTATAATCCTCAAATTTAAAATTAGCATACATTTTCGTAAAATAATGGCGTATTATCAACAAAAAGTATTTCACCTGAAACGAAATTGAAAATGAATAATTTTATCAAAGTAGGACTATCATCCTGAAAATTTGCATATGGCCATAACTTCTCATTCCGAACAACTTTTCTTAACAAGATTTTGGCATACTATGAATAGAAAAGGTACTTTACCTAAAATGAAAATAGTTTTCTTCAACTGTAAAGGCCTACTTGATTTTAAAAATCGAAATTAGGCTAAAATAAGTTTCAGGCCAAGCAAAACTCCAAAATAAAAAGTTCACAAGAGTGAACTCCATCCGGGGACACTGTATATATATATATATATATATATATATATATATATATATATATATATATATATATATATATATATATACAGTATGTCCCCGGATCGACTTTAAAAGAGGAAAATTCTCTTATTTTTGATTTCTCAGAAAATTTCATTCTTGCTGATTTGCCCTGCTTGTTTTCAAACCCCGAAACACAAATTACTTGCTATTTAACTCAAACGATTCTCGAGATAATATCATTTTCTTGAAAAATTCGAGCTTTTCGTAATTTTTGAAGTAAATTGATTTGTTTCAAAGGAAAAATCAAATTGGTCTCACAAGTTTTAATTAATAAATTTAACAGTTGATGGTAAAATGAAATGAAATTCTCAAAAACTGAACTATTAATTTTCTATTCGAATAATGTTCCTCCTTTTTCCGCACAGATTTCAATGCGAGCCCTGAATTCATTGAAACTGCGCCTTACTTCTTCCATTGAAAGGGACTGGACAGCATTTCGTATCCTATTTTTCAATTGCTCTTCATCATTGTCTAATGGCTCACTGTACACAATTTGTTTTAAACGACCCCACAGATAAAAGTCCATTATTGTGCGATCAGGACTTCTCGGCGGCCATAAAATGGGACCATCTCTTCCTATACAGTTATCATGGAACTCTGTATTGAGCCACTGGCGAACAATACCGGCATAATGAGCAGGGCACCCATCGTGCTGGAAGAACATTTCAATTTGGAAGTTCAATGGCAATTCATCCAGTTTATCAGTTAAAAATTTTGCAACATTTCCAAATATGAATAACGGTTTAAATTTTGATCAAAAAATATGGGCCAATAATTCCATGGTACGAAACCGCACACCACACATTAACTTTTTCAAACATTGTCTGCGACTAGAAATTCGGATGTTTGTATTCGTTCTACTCCAGTAACGGAAATTTTGGAAGGAAACGACTCTGTTAGTTGAAAAGATCGATTCATCGGAGAACATTATTCGTTTATGAAAATTTGAATCTTCCAAAACTCTATTGCCCATTTCCAAACAAAAATCCAGACGTTTGGCTTCATCACCGTTCTGTAAAGTTTGCCTAAATTGCGGCTTAAATGGTAAAATTTTGTTCTCCTTGAAGATTCTTTGTAAATGAGATTTACCTATCCCAATTCGTAGTGCCCTCCTTCTTAAAGACAACCTTGGAACTTCTGTTGCGGATGAACGACGAGAACAGTAGCAGCATCTTTTTCATCGAACAACTTCTTTGGCTTCTTTAGGTTTAAAACCGAGCCTGTTTGAAGGAATTTATTTACCAAGTTTTTGCTCCGGCATTCGAAATGGCAACCTCCGGGTATTTTTGGTTGAATTTTATGGTAACAACTCGGTAGCACTCTTCCCCAGTTCCGTAACGTTGAATTAGATAAATTCTTTGTTGTAAAGTCAACATTATAGCATACAATTCAAATTAGCATGAATTAATTTGCAGTTCAACAGAATTATCACATTTGACAATTTCTGTCAGTGGCGTTTTTCAATGAAATCCGTCTACTAAAGTTACTTCTAAAAATCCAATCCAATTTTTCAAGAAAATGATATTATCTCGAGAACCGTACGAGTAAAATAGAAAGTAATTTGTGTTTCGGGGTTTGAAAACAAGCAGGGCAAATCATCAAGAATGAAATTTTCTGAGAAATCAAAATAAGAGAATTTTCCTCTTTAAAGTCGATCCGGGGACATACTGTATATATATATATATATATATATATATATATATATATATATATATATATATATATATATATATTGAAATTAATTTTTTCTCTAATAATTCTCAGAAAACAAAATTCTCTTAGGTCGACCCATTTTTAGTGATGATATCAAGTATATATAAAACTTAAAGGAGTAGTTCCTCTCTTAAATATAAGTTGAAAAAATAAATTTCAACACAAAATGACTTTTCGTTTAAAAAATACAGATTGTAAAGTTTAAAGAAATATAACAGTTTTTGGTTATAACTCGTGTAAATTTAAACCGATTTTGATGAAACTTGGCATGAACCATATACAGATAAAAGATCTTTAATTTGGCTATTTGAGGTTTCCTAGATGTCTTCCAGTGGTGTAGATATTCAGGGTTCACTTTTTACTTCATAGGTTTAGGCCCTACATTTTTTTTTAAATTTAAAAGTCTTTTTTAATTTTAAATTTAATTTAGAAAAAGAAATGGTTTTTGAAGAATGTTGGTTAGAAGCTTATTTACAGAGGTATTTTAGATATTTTACAGTCTTACATTTGATTTAGTTAAAATAATGTATTTTAACAAAACCAGTCTATCATTGATAAGATTGATAGTTTTTACACATATTTATTTACTGTTGTCAAGACATTTAGGCTTGTTGTGCATCAGTTTCGTGTTTTCGCCTTTTTATTATGGAAAACTACACACCTGCTGAATTAACAGATATGCATTTTATATATGGTGCTGCAAATGGGAACAGTAGAGAAACCGCTCGTGTTATTTAAATAATTTCGGACTTGGGCCGAAAAATGAGGCAGTGCTCCATTATGCGGGAATATCAGCCTCTTCCGAATATCTAGGGGAATATCCTCCAGCAATTACAAAACAGAATTCGTTATGAATTCAAGATAAGCTTGACCGGTAACGTTGGGAGGTAAAATAAAAGGTCTAATAAAAAATGACCGCTCCCCAGACATTCACTGAGAACCGTTGTTGGTGACCAGGTACGACGATAGCGTGAGGGTTCCTGTGACTCCAGATATGGCTGTTGCGTGTGTTGAAAATACCATCCCTTGTGAAACGTGCCTCATCCGAAGAGAGAGATCACATCTGAAGCAAAAGAACGCACAACCAGCAACAAAATTCTGTTTTAGGCGCAAAGTCTGTTTGATCTAACGATTGAAATTTCTGCTTTTAAACGGATGTTCTCCAAACCGATATGTGAGGAGCACCATTATCGTGAGCTACGGCACAAGTGCTGGTGGATGGATTTTATGCTACGCGCTCTAAAACCTCCTCTTCAAAACGCAATGTTCGCCTGAGCCTCGTTTATACAGGATGCTTGAGAACTCCAGTCTCTATTAAACGTGCATGAATGCGTTGGAAAATTTTACGGTTTGGATGCCGCCGATCACGTTGTCGATATAAACGAGCGGCTTCACTACTTTCCCGTTTGCAGCACCATAATAAATGCATGCCTGCTAATGCAGCAGGTGTGTAGTTTTCCATAATGATTAAAAACGAAGAACCACGAAACTGATGCACAAAAGCCAAAATCTCTTGACAACAGTAAATACATATGGTACAAAAACTACCTATCAATTTTATCAATGATAGACCGATTTTGTTGAAAGATATCTAAAATATCTCTGTAAATAAGCTTCTAATCACAATTTTTCAAAAGCCATTTCCTTTTAAATTAAATTTAAAATTACAAAAGACTTTAAGATTATTTTAAAATCTGAAGTATATGTTATTTGCTTCTAATAATATATTCTATAGCAAAATTTTATCATGGCACAAACTCATTTGCACCCTTTATGGACTGTCATTGTAATACATACGAAGGGTAGTTTTCCTCTTTGAATGCGATTATTTTCAAATCTCAAATATATGTTATTCTACTTCTCAGAGTACATTCTATAGTAAAATTTTATTGTGGCATTTACTCATTTGCGCCCTTTAGGGACTATCGTTGTGATACCTAAACGGGGTTAGTTTTCCCTCTTTGAATGCGATTATTTTCAAATCTGAAATATATGTTATTCTACTTCTAAGAATACGTTCTATAGCAAAATTTCATCGTGGCACAAACTCATTTGCACCCTTTATGGACTGTCATTGTAATGTTTAGAAAGGGTAGTTTTCCTCTTTGAATGCGATTATTTTCAAATCTGAAATACATGTTCTACTTCTAAGAATACATTCTATAGCAAAATTTTATTGTGGCACAAACCCATTTGCACCCTTTATGGACTGTCATTGTAATACTTACGAAGAGGTAGTTTTCCCTCTTTGAACGCGATTATTTTCAAATGTTAAATATATGTTGTTCTACTTCTAAAAATACATCTGAAAGCTAAATTTTATTGTGGCACAAACTCATTTGCACCCTTACGGACTGTTATTGTAATACTTAAAAGGAGTAATTTTCCTTCGTTGTGATACCTAAAAGGGGTAGTTTGCCCTCTTTGAATGCGATTATTTTCAAATCTGATATATATGTTATTCTACTTCTAAGAATACATTTTATACAATGATTGCACTAGCGCATTTTCACCTTTTGTGGACCGTTAATCAAATATTCTGAGTAAGGGGTGGTTTTGTTCCTTCAAAGGCTGTTACTTATAATTTACTTTACTATTAGATTGATTGCATGTAGGGTATTAATTAATGTTTAGTTTGGATGACATATTTGGTGTTATTTTGTTGAAATTAATGTTACATGTTTTTACTTTTTGGGTTTAACTTATCTGGTCCACTGTAAAAAATCATTTCTCAAATCTGAAGCTGATGCTAACTTCAGCGACGTATGGTTGAACTGTAGTTGCATCACCACTTTGTTCTTCATCGTTGTTGAGTGCGGCAGAGAAGTGTAAATCTGAAAACGTTTCTGTCAAAGGATAAAGTCCCTTGAAACCTGATTGTGCTAACTTCATTCTGAAAATTGTTGTAAATGCCACGTTAACCAGTACAGCTATGTCTTTCAGAGACATTTTTAGGTCAGGATATTTTCTCATCCACAATGCACATGCCTCATTGTAGGCGTTTTGAATGTTTTCATCACAGCCCTATCCAGGGGCTATCATTTGTGCAGGTATGAGGGGTAAACTAAGCATGTGAATATGGTTTTGCTTAGCAAAAGTAATAACATTAAGGTCCTTGTGACTCAGTGTCCATCCAATATTAACACGTTCCCTACCACGGGTTAAAAATGTGTGTCGCCACAGACTAACTTTGTATTTTGCGATATTATCATTTTATAAACCAAGTTTCATGTACATTTTAGTGATTATAGGTTAAGAATGCACTTTCTGAGAAATTTCTGAGCATTTCTGATCTGGCTCATATATGAGACGTCGGTCTATGGTACGACCTGACTTGTGATCGAGCGAAGAATAGACCAAGTGTCTTATATATGAGACATCGCAAAGAGTACACTATGCAAAGTACATAATATATTTGCATCAAAATACAAAGAGAGTTATCCTAAATATCAGAAAACATAACAAAACAATAAAATTCTTTGGTGAAAAACAAAGCAGGCAAAATCAAAGATACAAATAAAAACAAAATAATAAACAGTCAAATTCTTTGGCGAAAACATAAGACCAGAAAAACACTCGAGAGGATACTTAATCCTTAGAGCCTTCGTGGCATTCCTGGGAACAATTGTCCACGCAAAGGCCAATCATTTGTCCGTATTTATCCTTACAAATCTCACAAACGTAGAAAGTCTGTGATCTCTTTTGTTTGCAGAGCATACTTCTATCCTGTTTTTTGGATAATGCTGGTTCCTTGGGTAGTTTTGACTTTTTCCTGGGCTTGTTTTAGGAAGTCAATTACAATAAGCTCTCTAAACTGAAGGAACGACAGCTTTTCCGAATTAATTTGTTGTACAGATGAGTTGCATTCCATAGGCATATGTCCACGAAATGGAAAAACACGTTCAGGTACCACCTGACAGTTTTCCTGGGAGTGGTGTAATAGGATAACATCTGGTCACTCCTGTCGACTCCAGACATATTCCTGTTATAGTCAATCACCACGGCTGGCTTCATTTTCTTTTCCTCGCTTATCGATAACTTCTCCAACGTCCAGTTTATGTAAGGTCGATATAAGAAGGACTTCACGCTTATCCTTCCATTTCAAAACCATGACATTCCTCTTCCTTTGGAAAGTCATTTCTCCTTTGCGCAGTTTACATGAAATAACTTTCTTGGGGTTCCTTTTCGATTTTTCTCAGAGTTCCTACCACATGAGTCTTACGCTTATGTAAGAACTCTGCCAGCTTCACACTATTGTAGTAGTTGTCCATGTACAACGTGTGACCCTTATCAAGGTACGGCTCGCATAGTTTCGTAACTACTGATTGGGCGTGACCTTCATTCCCGTCGACTGTTCCTTTTCCAGTATATACCAGACAATCAAGTATGTAACCATCAGGAGTGCAAAGGTCATATAACTTTATCCCGTATTTTGCACTTTTGTTTGGAATGTACTGACGGAATACCAATCGCCCACGCCAAAGTAATAAAGCTTCATCTAGCGAAATATCTTTGCCGGGATAATACACTTTCTGTATGTTTCCTCTAACGTGGTTCACAACCTGTTCGATTTTGTGTAAACGGGATGTTTTTTCATCTTCACTCTTGTAAAAACACAAGCACCTCAAAATCTGTTCAAATCTGTTTCTTGACATTACTCTGCCAAAACTGGATGGGCATAGAGTGGCTTAGTATTCCAGTAGTGCTTGATGCTGGGCATTTTATTTGTCCCATTAGAATGCAAAGTCCAATAAAACGGCGGAACCTCGGCGGAACTCTTCAGAAGAAAGTGGCTTCCACCTGTTCATTGTAGAATGCTTCTGCAATACATTTCCCACAATCTCCATTGCCCGAAGATTAGCCCAATCACATATTTTCCCGATTAGAGCATCATCAAACAGAAGCCCAAATACCTCAGATGCAGCAGAATCGGCCGGAATATTCACTTTTATACCTTCAATTCCCGTAAAGTCGTGAATTTTCGGTTATTCGTTGATCTCTGTCCGACATGAAATATCTTCGATCGTGGCTAGCCTTTCGTTGGCTGGTGGATTGTATAAACCGTTTTCATTGCTATTACTAACATCAGAATGTTCATACTCCTCACCACTAACTACATTTTCATCGCTGGAATCCGATTCAGATGATGGATGCCAACTACTGCCAGAGTCTTGAAACCGTTCTTCAGGTGTTTCCTCATCACTTGATGCATTCATAATTGCATCGGCCTCAGCTTGAAGGTCATCGTCTGTCAGAAAACGTGACATCATGTAGGACACCTGCAATTCAATTTTGAGGTGTTGAATTTTAGGGTATTACTCACATTGCTTACATTCACATAATAACAATAAAATATAAAGGATTACCCGCAGCAAATAAAGGAGCTCAATGTAGGCGCGACCGGGATCAACAGACACGATATTCTTTCACAGAACAGATCATATGGTACTTAACCTAAAAAACAGGTGTTCTGATAACATAACTTATTGTTTGAATTTGTTCAGTATTTATGCCGTTTCAGCGTAAAATTTTGTTCATGAAGATGTCTGGCATGCTCTACAGTTCAATTATAAATGCTTTATGAAATAAAACCACTTACATAATGAAAATCATGGAGCCAAAACAACGCACGTGTTGTCACATAAACGTTCCCACCAAAACTACAATTTTATTTTTATCTGAGACCAAGCGACACACATATGCGTCGGACCTATCCACAGACCGCATCAAAATTTCAAGCCGCTATCTGTAGCCCAAACGATTTACACATCCATTGAGTACGATCGAGCACCTGGATCGTATGTGAGACGCTGGTCTGTGACAAAATCGCTGTGGCTCATATATGAGACGGCTGGTAGCGAACGTGTTAATAAGGCGGGATTTTTCTCGCTAGGGTTGACTCGTTTAACAAACAATTTCATCCATGTAAGAAACCCTCGGCTGTAATCCATCCGCTCTTTGGTCATCAAAATGCTTCCCATTAGCGCATCTTTTTCAGCTCTTCGTCGATTCGTACACGAGGATAAACAAAAAGCGGTGGAATTAATGTATCACCTGTGGCATTAATACACAAAAGGAATGTGACATTTCTTACTTGTTTTTCCATTTAACACGTTCAGTGCTGATTGTATTATAGTAATGACGCAAAGCAACACATAATGTATTTTAAAAATGAAGACTTGGGAGAACAAATTTGTATTAGTAGACTATTATTAAACACGTTGAATGTTGTTTTTATTCTCAATTATCTTACTTTTACTGGAAAATACCAATGATGAATTAGGTAAAACCTTCCTTGTTGCCAGCACTCAGTACGATAAAACTAAAATTTATTCGGTTAAAATATTTTTAACAAATCGGACTATTTTAATTACCGTTTTCCCTTCTCCTAGCGGTTTGTTTTTGTGCTTTTCAAATCATTATCATGCCATGATTTTCGAACGCTTCCTCGACTAAAAATTCACGTCTCATCCAAAAGACAGGATCGTAACTAATTTCACAACTTTTATTAGCAAAATATTTTCGCAAAAATGTTTTTCGAGCACCAGCAATATGAACCTGCTCCATTAAACACCTTCTTCCATCATCAACTTTGAATTCAAAACCAATTTTGTATAACAATTGTTTCAAACTCGTTTTACTGAAGCTAAATATTTTATCTTCTTTAAGTTCAGTTTGGAGTTTTTCGATAGTAATATGTGAGCCTAAAATTAAACGGTGATTAACTCCATTTCAACAATAATTTCTGAATTATTTACCAGTTGCATGCATGGTGTAAATTTTCGTTTCAAAACGTCTTTCACGTATTCGTCGACATCTTCTGACGGCGCCGATTTCCCAGATTCTAAAGCGAGAGCCATTCTTGCCTTTGTTCGAGTTACGGTTTTCTCGGAAATGCCGCATGCGAGAGCAATTCGCTGCAACATAATATTAAATAAATATAAATTTAAATAGTAAAAATTATTAGCGTACTTGGATCATGGAAGTTAAAGGTAAACTTGCTCCCCCGTTATCCCGTTCCATCTCGAAATAATGCAGTATATTTATTAACATTACTTGAGTTTGGCTTTTCAAGGATTTACCTCATTATTATTATTATTTACATCATTATTTGCTGCAAAATAAATAAATGCATTCAATCAATTGCAAATACATTTTGCATTATAAACTTACCTCGTAATAGTGAATATTAATAATAATAGTTTTGAAAAAAACTGTTGTTTACAAATGCAATGGAAACTAATAAATTACGAAGCGAAAGATAAATTATTATAACTACAAAACACGATGCGATTATACGAAACGGAATACGAAGAATAATTTGAGGTTAAATAGCCAAGAAGAGATCTGACAGCGTCATGCGCTTTGGCTTTAGAATCGACATACGTTTTTAAGTCCTACATTTAAAATATATAGCAGACGTATAAATTATAATTAATTATAACCTTCTTTCTTTAAGTGGGAACTTCGCACTAAGATAAAGGGAAACATGCATTTCACAGTAATAATTATATCCCCATTCTCGAGTCCGCCATGAGACACCTCTCCCCGGCGCTACTATAATTACTGAAAATTTGTAATGCCTACGTACCAATTTCATTAATAAGGTAAACGCAGCCTTGCAAATGACTGTGTTTCAACGTAGTTCAGGAAATAAACAAAAATAACAGCGATTTTCAAAAACAACATTTTCAAGTGTGGATAAACGGTGAATGGCGAATTTATGCCAAGGTGTGTACCATAAACAACACCTGAAATAGATGGCTATCTTACTACTGAAAATTCTAGAGATTTAAATAGCGCCCTCACACAATCTGGAGGGAAATTTGTCGGTATAGTATAATCCATAAACCACACCCTACAGATGACTGCTGAAAATTTTAAAGAATTAAAAAGCGCCCTCACACAACCTGGACGAAAACTTGATATAATAGAATCAAAATTTACCCGCGAAATTTAAATTTTAGGAATTTTGTTATAAAAAATAAAGCCAAACCATGGATTCATTTAATATATTTATTTCGTAACATAGTAGCTTCAATTTTTCACTATAAGAAATTAAAACCTTGTACTAAACAAAGTTATTAGTAATTACTTACTGAATAAAATTTAGTTAAGGGGATTCAGCCTAAAATTTCGACATCACGTTCTACAAATATTAATTTGTGGATTACCGTCTACATTAAGTATAAATGATGGAAAGGTAATTTATTCTAAATGCTGTGAAAAATCCGTCGGTACAACTACAAAATTCTTGATAGACACCCAGGGCCTCGAGGTGCCCACCGCTGCCCCCCTCGGCCCACAAATCATAATTTTTGGGAGATACATACCTGTACAATACTGAAATAAAACATTTTTACACCCATGTATTGGCAAAGGAAAATAATACAATTAAAATCACATTTTATTTATTGCTAGCAATATTTATATTAATCAGTAAAATAGGAAATTTATAAACACTAACACTTTATTATTGCACATATCATATCAATATGTATGTATAATTATAAAATTATAAGTATAAATACAAAATAATTTGTAATAATTATAATATGAAAAGATAATAATAACATTAATACTTCCAATAAAAGTAATTAAGGATAATAAAATTAATGATATTTTTATTCGACTATTTTATACTTAAAATTACATTATAAACTACTATATAAACTATAGGATAGGCGGTACACTATTTTACAAAATTTAACTCTTCTACATTTAAGGGATGAAAATTTTATGTATTATATCGTCCATATTAATTTTTTCGCAAATATCACTCTCAATAGCTATTGTTGCCAATCCAACTAAGCGCTCCTGCGAGATACTTGATCGCACAAATTAAATTTGTGAAGATGTTGATGAAGTTTTAAAAATAAACTTTATTGCATTTGAACAATTTAATCAGAACTAATGTCACAGCATACGGACAAACAGCAGGTTCACTTTCGTGTCGGCGCTTTGATCTTTTTCGTGCGGTTTTAAAACAGGAGGAGAGGCCAAGATTTCCTCTCAACCACGTTAATGAACAGGTCCGTGCTTAACAAATTATAATAAAACATGCTTTTGCAATTTTTTAATTTTTATTATTGCATAAAGTTTTTCAAATTGGATTTGATTACGGGTAGTAAAAAACATTGATAGATACTTACATATATTTATTTACTTTACATACATTTACATTACAATTTTATACATGTCTCCAAATTATTAATTTTCTGTTCCTATTTGCAATTTTAAAATTTCTGTTGGCATACAATAAAGTGTAATACACCCTTAACCTGGCATATAAATTAAATATAAATTCATAATTAAAGTTCTCACATGGGTGTTTAAAGTTTAATAGTTTAAATAAATTTACAAAATTTTTCACAATATTTTCTTGAGTACATATATTTTCAAAATGTTTTTGAAAAAGAATTTCCATGCATGTGACGAATTGGACAAAATTCTTATGAGGCATATACAAACTACCAAATAAGTTAATATCAGTATTTGTATATGCCCTTTCATAAGTATAAACTGCAGTTTCGTCCAATTCCTTATACGCATTGGCATAATTCAAACATATGTCGCATGAATGTTTTGTTAAACATTTTTTTATCAAATATCCACAAATGTATCTTGTAAAATTTTGCTGTAGCATATCAACATTTTGATAATCTGTGTCCGTAATGGAAACATCATCAAAAAAATTCTCTGGTGGAAATTGTTCTGCTGATGTTTCTGGAGAATTCATAACATCAACTACCTTTAATAAAATACTCGACTCGTCCTTCTGGCAATTTTCAGTTCCAGAATGCATAATCTGAATACAGAAAAGTTTGCGAAAAGATCTCCTAAATTGAATACAATTTGGATTAATGGATTGACCATTTTGTTGGCGAATTGCTCCAAAAATTTTCTAAGCAATCTTGATTTACTCTTCGTGTCAATAAAATTGCAACTCCTCATTTTGCGCAAATTCTCCCAATTTTAAAAAGCCTTGAATTGATATTTGCCATCCCTTAATGCATTTTATGGATGAGGTTACATTAATTCCTCTGGAATTTTTATTACCAAATTTTCGAACATATGAAGATTTTCCAACAAAACTCATGTTGTTCTTGTGTAAACTCAAACGCATTTTGATATTTTGTTTTTCTATATTTGGAAGAAGAATTCAAAAATCAAATAAATTGTTTATTTTCTCTATAAAATTTTGGGTGGCTAATGCTTCGGCGGGGAGCTTGTTAAATCTGATATATAAATTTAAACAAGACGCCACAGTTGCACTAAAAATTTGTGCTGCATATTTAACTTTCATTTTTTCAAAACTGCTTGGTGAAATATGTGAATTGCTTAATCGAGGTGCACCACGTATGGCGTACGTCTTATCTTCCTCATAAAATGATTTAATAAATTTCCAAGAAATCAAATTTTGTTCTAAAAAAAAATCGTATTTAAGCAAATTATTTCTGAGAGATTTTAAGAGATGAGGAATGTCAAAAATAAAAGCAATTTTAACATTGCCACAGACAAAAAAAGGTTGTTCTGGAGAAATGCCCAAAATTTTTCCAAGTTGAATATTGTTTGAACCCATATCGCAAACGAGAGATAAAATCTTTAATCCAAGTTCTTGTAATTTTTCGATAATACGAAATAATATTTCTTTTAGTTTTTGCGCGGGACATGTAGAATTAACAAAAATAAGAAAGAGGCTGTTTCCAATTAGAACAAAAGCCTCTTAACATGATGACTGTAGCATATCCCGCAGGTTTAAAGTTTCTTTCGGTTCCGCCAAAATCTTCAAAACCAATAATTTTATCACAATCTCTTGCAAAAAATAAATTAGCCTTTAGACTAATTTCGTCAACACAAATCATACACTGTTTATCAAGAGTATTAAAATTTTCGACCTTATTCTCCAAAATTTTAAAGACCTTATCGTTAAGACCTGTCAAAATTTTAACATCCTTAATAAACCTCCGCAAAGTACATACACTTGGCAAGCAATATTCTTTAACAAGTTTCTTTTATATAACTTGGGACCTTGGAAGTACAGACTTAAACAGTAATTTTAAAATCGTTTGTATATCTACGGCCTCCAGATTTTTTTAAGTTTTCAGAAACTTGCACGTTTATAAAATTCGCCAAATTAACGGATGGACAAAATTTAAAAGTAAGTTTTTTGTAGTCTTCCAAAGTAACCCTTTCTAAATAATCAGAATTATTTTTATCATGAAGTTTGGCGATTTTTTCTTCAAATAGTTATTCTCTTTTGAAATTTTGTTATGGAATACCTTAGCTTGCGTTTTCTTGGTGTTCCTGCAGACAGGGACTTTGGTGTCTGTGTTCTGCTATCTATCGACGGAGAAAGCAATTGACGTGGTGATTGAACTGGTGGGGTCGTTGGTGAAATTGGTGAAAGTGTCGTTGGTGAAAATGGTGAAAGGGTCGTTGGTGAAAATGGTGAAAATGAAGAGTCTGTAGAATCTAAAGATTCATCATCGACGTCGGCTGTAACTAAATCTAAAATATTTTCTGTAAATTTCAGTGATTAAAAAATTTGATTAATACACACCATTGTCATCCGGTTTTCCAGAACCTTCTAAAGACGGAAATAATGTTGGGTTAACATTTTTCTCAATCTACTATGGGATTTATTTGAAAACATATTTGCTTCAAAATGTACGGCACATAGCCTGTACGATGAATTAAATATATTTCCAACTTTGGGAAATAAATCCTCTCTTTGGCACGCTGATAACCAAATTCTTACTCTAAAATAAAATGTGTGCTTACAATTTATGAATACATACACAGAATTTAAATATAAATTTAGTTTAAAGTAATTTTTTTTGGATAGGAAAAATAACACTTACCGTACATTATCCGATGGAAATTTTAAAAACTGTGCACATAGGTTTGAGAAGTATTTAAATAACCTTTAGCTGCACAACGCCTCACAAAACTCATAATACTGTAGTAAACTGAAGACACTGTTCTAAAGCCACCAATATTTTACTAATGGTTTCGAAATTGCTTTTATATATTGACAAATGTCTTTCAGGCATAAACAGGTACCTACAGGTAAGTTTACAGTCGTAAAACATCATCATATTGGGTTTTACCTAAATTAAATTCTTTATCTTTACCGACATAAACTAAATTCATAAAACCTTCCCTTTAAAAGGGGTTTTATAATTATTAATTAATTAATTGGTTATTATTTAATAATCTCTAAACAAAATATTTAAATGCCTACATATGTAGTGCATAAGTATTAGATTTATAAAGTTAATAATAATATTATTACATATTATGTATATTATTAAATATGCAAATATTCTTTAATACGCCTCTTTATAATTGCGAAGTGTATCCCATAAACGCTAGATTAAAAATGTGCTCAACAGCCCGGTAGCAGCCTGGTAAAGTTGCGCGAGAAAATCAACGCGTGGAAAAATATTCGTCCGAGTGAACCTGCTGTTTGTCCGTATGCTGTGCTAATGTTACAACAGTAGTCACACACACACACACACACACACACACACACACACACAGATAGATATATATATATATATATATATATATATATATATATATATATATATATACCCAGATAGCAAAAGTTGCCCATTTTATTTCAATGTTGTAACTGCCAATCGTAACCTGGTAGTCACGAATGTCACAAACTTTGTTACAATTCAGTCACTATTAGGCGACTACTAAGAAACTATATGCTGTAAAGTTACAACAAAACAGCTAAGTAATTGTAAAAAAGTCACTTATTAGTGACAATCAAGTTAGGTTAACGTCAAAATATTGTCAAACAATAGTAGCTATATAGTAATGAAGTCGTCGTAAAATTGTGAAATTGTACCAAACAAATAGTTAAGTAACGGTAACCGTATAGTAAGGAAAGTGCCAAGAAATAGAAACTTTACAGTAAGGTAATTGTCATTAAATAATAAAATTGTAGCAAACAAATTGTTTCCTAACAGTAACTACATAGTAAAGAAACTGACAAGAAATAGTAGCTTTATAGGTAGGTAAATGTCATTGAATAGTAAAATTGTAGCAAATAATTAGTCAATTAACGGTAACTATACAGTAAAGGGTTTGTCAAGAAATAGTAACTTTATAGCGAAAATTATAAGGAACATTAAATAAATTCTGAAACAATAGTCACATTAAAAATATATTACAAAATATTTATCTCATATAATATAATCTAACCTAATCTAACCTAACCTAACCTAAATTAACCTAATATACATTAATTAACTTTCTTATTACACATACACATTATTACAAAATATTTATCTCATATAATCTAATCTAGTCTAATCCGACCTAATCTAAATTAACCTAATATACATTAATTAACTGTTTTTTTGCTTTTGTTTCTGGAGCGAATTCGGTCCCCAGCACGCCGCACCCAGACCTTAATCAGAGCCAAAACAGATGTTTCGGTTGCCAACGGATGTATTTTCGCCGTTGCAGCTGAGAAAAAACAAATGTTTCAATATTCATTTAATATTTTATTAACTGCCTAATTTGGACATGTTTTTTACCTACAAATCTTATTCATTAACTAATTATACGATATTCTACTAGATTAAGATCGCGATGTGACTTTCAATTACTGGAAGTAATACTTACAATAAATAAGCTGAACAATTTTCATCTTTTGGAGTTCCAATTTCCCGTTCGCTCCAGTCCATATCATACATCGGGCAGCCTCATCGCTAAACATCTTTTGTAAGATTAATTTGGTTGTAACTTCTGGGGACTCGCCTCCGACATAACGTAATTTCGTCAACTGTAAATATCAGCATAAAATCATTCACTTATCACAAAATGCTAGAGCAAACAAAAATTGTTAAGTCTAACTACTTAATTGTATCTAAGTAAAAATTTGAAGAGCATGCTTCTAATGCAAAAAGTTACAAGTATATTGAACTTGATTTATTTTTTCTTCAAATGTTGTCTTTAAATTAATCATCTAAATTTAATTTGTCACCACTTAAGGTTTTTCGTCAATCCGCTGCCTGAGATTTAAAACTTTATTGTTAAAGTTTTTGAAACAAAGTTTCATCACTATATAGCATTTGAAGAAACAATAAATTTGTAACCATTAAAGTGAATTAAATACAAGTTAATCTTACCAAACATGACGCATTTTTCGGTGAATCAATAAAACGCTCCAAACCTACAATTTCATCAACTGTTGTAACAGGTAATTTTGGCAGGATAACGCTTTCTGGCGGTACTTCAACGTTGTCACGACGAAGCTCCATGTTGTAAATATAGTTTTCCAAAGTACTTATTTTATTATTAATTTCTACAACTACTTTTGAGAGATTTTTTATGGCTGAAAAAAACAGATTTGAACGCGCTGATTTATATTTTAGAAATTTTTCTTACCATCTAATAACTCTGAATTGGTTCTATTTTCACTTTTGCTTGGGTCTTGCAAACCCTGGTATTCACTATTAGTGTCCGTCAGATGATAGTCATTTTCGACAGAGTTTTCAATTCGTTGACATGCATCAGATAGAGGCGATTCGTGCGTGTTCAAGTCATCTTCAATAACTATTCTACGATTTTGACTAGAGTTGTCAGCTGTAAGCAAAGCTTCCAAAGGGTTTACGGAAAAATGGTTTGGTGGCAACGGAATGGCAGTGTCGTGCTTTTGCCTCGTTCGGCGTTCTGAGTCATCTTCGATCTCAGTGCTGCTCAAGTCGGATACCTCTAATAACTCGGACACCTTCTGATTTGCATTTTCGTACGAATCTAAAACAAGTCAAACATTATATCACAAATACTTATTTGTGGTTATAAAATTACTCACTGTATTTTCTGATCCGCCCATCCGTATGCCGAAATAAACGTATATTGAATTTTTGCCACCGTTCATTTTTTGGAACTTGCTCGCGAATGCATTTTGTTTGATCCTTCATTGGCCAGTAACACATTTCCTCATTAATTAACCAGCTTTCTGGCATAGCAGAAACGGCAAATTCTACTAGAACGTACATCCTAAAATTTAAATAAAACTAACGCAGATTATTATAATAAAACATTTTTTAAAATTGATTTGTCAAATTTATAAACTAATTAGCCTAGTCTACATCAAAAATTAAATTAGCCTATACTTTTTACATGCTATCTGAAACATCATGGAGTAGTGACAGAACCAAATAAGTATTATTCTCCAAGGATATTTTGAAACATTTTTTATCTAAGTCTTGCAGTGACAGCAGGTAGGATAAATTTTTACTTAAATTGGAACAAACAGTTACTCCAACTGATCTACTATCACAAGGAATTTCGAAATAGCTCTCAGTATTTTGAAAAATTTTTCCTACTACTTGAACCTCTTGGTATCTCAAATCAGTCAAAACATAATGAAATATAAAAAATGTTCCATCTTTTAATAAAATGCAATCGTCGGCAGAATAATTACAAAAATAAAAATTTTTGTATTGGAAACTTTATAGGCTGTTAATGTTTGATTATTATTTAACCCATGAAATAGACGTTTAGGAGCAAAACCATATTCCTCTGTAAATGGTTTGTCGGATTTTTAAATTTCGTGTTTCTTGAATACGGTTATAAATTTGTTCGAGTGGTTTATCTTGTTTTCGTAACATCTTCTTGATTGTTTTCATGAAATTTTCAAAACGAAATGCACTAAATGAATCTAGGTCACCATAACATTTTACGTCATCTACCAAATGTATCAAATTATGAACATTATAAGATACATGAGATTTTCCGTATATTGAAGAAAAATATTTACAAAGTAAATCAATAACTGGTGTGCATAAGATAAATATTTACTATAGAAAGTTGGCGACAACAATATTCTCACAGAACAACATAAAGTCGAGAAGTGAGTATACATTTGATCGTTTAAAACTCCTTTTAAAACGTACATTCCTGTGTAAACTAAAATTGGCGGAACTCCGTAGCTTTCCACCTATCTACTTCACTTAAACTACGTGGTTTTCTACAAAATCTCGAGGTACTTGACTTTGCAAATTCAACAGCCTACTAGAAATCTCTGCTATCTTTTGAGAATTTAAACGTCCATGAAATTTACTAGCAATCCATAAATGTATTAGTTTCTTAGCAACTCCTAGACATACTAAATGCATATAGTCTAACGGGAATCCGTGACCATTCCTATACCTATTTTTTCGAGAACTGATACACCTCGATGGTGATCACTTTGAGTTTTATTTAAAAAATCTTTATCGCTACGCATTGTTGCTCCTGTTTCGGAATATGACATTCTGTTATCAATAAAATCTCCCTCCGTAATACATTTTCCGCAGCCGAAATACGCGTTATGACCCTTTGTGTAAGTTATAAATGATTTCGCAGGAGCATCGCAAATAAAAGACCTGATATTAACCGCGAGAGTAATGTTCTGAAACAGGCAGCCGCTGCTTTTCAAACTTAAATATTCTTCTACAAAATTTTCTAGAAACGCGTTTACATCATAAGGTTTTTTTTCACCGTGGTAGACTCCAATTATAAACGGTGAACTATTTATTTCATGAATGTTTGCCAAAATTGGCCAAAATTGTCGGTTTGAACTTTTTGTAAGTGGTAATCCGTCAATATTTATATTCAAAGAAATTTTAGAGGTATATCGTCACTTCCAGAAAAATGTTTCAAAAAGTATCTAATATTCCATTTTGATACCTATGTGACAATATAGGCCGGGACCAACGAATTTAGATTTAGGAATTTGTCTAGGAGTGCCGAAAAGAGTTCTGGCATCAACGGGCAAATTATGTCCATGTCTTTTAAAATTTGTAAAGGGCATTTAGGCACTGGTGGTTTACATTAAACTGAAGTCCCCAATTAATTAAATCGGATTTAATATCCCGAAATAAATATTCACTTTCTTCATCTGAAGAATCCGACTGATTACTTAAGTATTGGTTTTCTATGTTATGAGTTTCGAAATCTAATGCGTTATCTACATGAGTAATTTGGTACTGATCATTCACGGAATTATTTACCAATGAAAGTTGATTTAATTCGTTACGTGGGAGATTAACTACACTATTATGTGCGATGGTGCTAGTAGTAGTTTCTGAAACGCTTACAATATTTTGCACAGCTGCCTTTAGACGTCTATAACGCTGTCTAGCACTTAACTCTTGCCACCCTTTATACATTTTATTAATTTAAATATCAATTTAAAAGATACTTACCCTGTTCAAGTGCAACATACACTATAACTGAACTTTTGAAATGGCAATTGAAAATGCTTAAAAACTTAGACCAGATAAACAAAAAGGTACAGAAAACTAGTTTTAGGGAAACAATGACTAATAGTAGTATGTACAATGGTCATTGATTCATGTTACAATCAACCAACGTATTGTCACGGCGGTGGTTTGGGGGCGTAAGGCGTGACGTGCCATTATGGCATTTTAGGATCGTTTGTTGGGTTAGGGGTTGGTAGAGTCGGTACAAAGTCAGTAAGCGTTAAAAAATAATATAATAAAATAAAAGTAACTCTTACATAATACTACTGCTGGCCATCTTTGGAAACTTTGATGACTATTTTCACAACTGATACTTAACAATTAATAATCAGTACCCAGTGGTACAAATAACAATGACTATACTAATTATTGAATTAATAATGATGCCATACATGATCCAGTACTACTATTTATAGGAGAAGGAATTGTGACGTTCTTCCTGTAGGACCAAGGCCCATTGATAATGACACAGACGGTGCGTGTCAGGGTCTTAGGAAACCAATATCCGCTATTAGGGAAAATACGGTGAGGACATCTACTGATAGTGACTTATTTAATGATTTAATTATTTCCTCTAGAAAGCTGATGTAACTTCCCTTAAGTTGTGGATAATGATTAATACTTATATAATGAGTAATTACACGTAATGAATATTGAATATTGACAATTAAGATCACTATTGTGACATTTCTCCCGGCCCACAAGAAGAGCTCGTCCTCGAGCGATTACATACAAACAATTTACTAACATAGAAAAATTAAGGTCACTCGAGGATCGTTTCGCCACAAGCTGGAACTGTATGGTTCAAGTAAGAGTGAAAGAAAACGTGTTGGTATTTATCCAATATTTTCGTTCACCCTGTACATAAAAACTATAAAATAAAATATAAGATTAAAATTTACATAAGTTGTGTTATATAACTAAAACAGGATTTAAAAACCACAAACACTTGATAATGATAAAAAAGTTCGCATTAGTTAGTGTTTGTGCAATGTTTGAAGAAAGTAGTGATTCACATCAGTTATTAATTATTGGATTAATCACTATTAGTGGTAAGTCAATTGTTTATCTGTCACTACACATTTGTCATGTCACTACGCGATTTAGTTTCACATATTGCGGTTCTTTTCTATTCAGTCTAATGTCATTGTTAAAACTTGGTTGTGGTGACAATGTGTTTACTTCATTGCTGGCAGTTGGATTCTCGGCTGTTAAGGGTGCATTCGGTCGTCGGACTGGTACAATGGGCTGTAGATAGTCGTTTTCTGTTGTTAACGTAATGGGTGTCGGTGGTAATTGTTGTAAATTATCTCTTCTGGGGTGATTTAACTTTTCAATATCCACTTCTCGTTTGTAGGGTTGCGTGCAACATTTTTGTGATTGTGCATGCAATTTCTTAAGGATTGTCTTTCGAGTTTGTAGGAAAAAATAAGGAAAGATTATTGAAAGGATTATAATTGTGGTAAGATTTAGGAAAATAACGTAGGTTGTGTACGGAGTATTTGTTTCAGGAAATTGGGTGGTTAACCATCGGTCGTTCAAACAATCTGCGAGTGTGTCGAATTTTAGAATGGGATTATTCCATCCTGGTAGCGTTAAGCCAGTAAATCTTGACCAAGCTGCTGGAATCACTTGCTGTTTTGAAAATTCAACACTTTTATCCATACAATTATATCGTGGATAAACTGCTTCCTCGGCATCCTCGAAATAACAGTGACAAGGTATGCTTACTGATACAGCACCTATGTTTAGTGGTACCTCGACTGGATATGTCTTCTGTGGACATTGCAGGCGTAGAGATGGTTTAGGATGGGTAATATACATTTTCTGACTTCCTATCTGTGTAAGGAATTGACTATCATTTCCTGTTTCTCTACAAAGTAATGGACATAATGTAGAAATTTGTTTAAATGATCCTCCCTGTAACACTTGCTTGATGCACGACACTGGTAGGGTGTTCGTAACTAAGTGTTCATTAACAAAACACAATTCTTCATGGTATGGATCACATTGGGGTACTAAAATTGTCCAGTTGTTGTTATTTTTCACTAATGCCATGGTTGTGGGTGGCATATTGACCGAACATGTATAATTCTGCCATGCGTAGTTCAATGGAATCACTTTCTTCAATTGAATGTTGCTGAGTCGTTTTTGCAGCAACGGGATGTGCAATCCAATTAATATGGTCTTTGGTGACAAAATGCATTCAATTAATGGCAATTTGTATAGGGCTGATATTGAACTTAAGGCTAAAACATAATTACTATTAGATACATTATATATTACATTTTCTAGGATAGTTCTTAGCTTATCTATAGGAATTACATCTATTTGCAATTTTTTGCTTTGACACATTTTTACTATATTTCGTCCTGTTTCATATTGCAGTGATAACTCGAGGTACGCTAAATTTTTAAGTTCAGCGTCCATACACGTCAGGTTATTACGTGCAATATTTTTCATCGGGTTTGGATACCCAATTTCTGAGATAACTACATGATCTCTTTCTTTTACTCTAGTTAATAATAATAAAATTTCTTCGTCGTTAGTGAACATTCGTTTGACATGATTTCGTGTTACAATTTGGTAATCTAATAGTTCACCATCATCGAATAGGATTGAATCCTCTTTATCATGATATGTTTCTGGTCCTAATTTAATGTTCGCAAAGTAATCTATATGATTATTCATCAAATAACAAAGGTATTGATTTTGTGAACAAAATATTTCTCGACATTGAAATTTGTCGATTATGCTTTGTGGTTTATATAATTTAAACATAATCTGTGCGGATGTTTGGTAGAAACTTATATTTGGTAAGCGTTCCAAGTGTAAACCGGAACTGATTTCTACATCCATTACCACAAATCTTGCATTCCCGATTAAAATACTAATTATCGTAATAAAATTCATCTTCTCTTTATTTACTTCGTTATCATTCAATGATAAAAAAAATTATTTCATATCTACTTTCATACGTTATCATACTTTATCATTTTCTATAAATGATTATTCCATGTTTTTACATCGATGCTTTACATTATCATTGACTTTACCGTTGTTCTTTGTAATGCATTAATGGTGCTTGAATTGAAGTTTCCTTAAGGATAGATTGGATTATCTTAAACTATTGAAACTACTCTAAAGCGTGCGCGCGCATAAACAAACAATTAATTTGTAGTTCTATACAAAAGAAAAACTCAATTCAGCCATAACACGTTAACTTGAACATTTGATAAAATTTGCAATTAATGTTTGGAATATTTTTTACTTAAAAAATTTCTTTACTTTGAGTACTCGTTTAACTTCTTAGGATAATTATTCTTGATTAATCAATACTTACTCATAATTCTCTTCATTGTAATACTTACTTATTTTCCATTTTTTCATTTATTTTACCTATATATTTGATATCAGTAGTAGTGGATACCGGCCTCCGTTATTTCCACTACCATTCCCATTGGTTATAAATAACTCTTAGAGAATACCTGGAATTGCTTCCAAGTTCTGCGCCGGTGATCTAGTGACGACAATCACATTACCAACTTCTAATGGTCTGTGAGAATCTTGCGCACTATTCGCTACTTGTAATTTAATTTCTTCGGTTTTCTCAACGTTGTTTTCGGGAACTGCATGCAACCAATTTCTCTTATTATGATCTGCTCTGGACCTAATTCTTATTCTTGGCTTATAACAACAGCAAAAACATATCAATGGTACTAAGATTAAAATAAATATAACTAGAGTCACTAACTTCGAGTACGTTAAGGTCGTCTCGACTGTTTTTCTTATCTCAGGTTCTAAACTAGTTACCGTTCTAACTAAAGTTATTGGGGTTAAATTACGTCTACATATATGATAACATAAATACAATACTATGATTGTTAGAATTGTATTCCAAATTAAATAAGTTGTATCTCCTTGATACGTGTACAAATTGTCGTGAGTAACGCGTATCGCGTCCTCTAATGATTCAACGATGTGAGACAATGTCGACGTCGTTGTAAGATTTAAGTGAGGGACTGTACTTGTCCAATTGGTATTTAAACATTCAGTTACATTATCAAATATTGTCTCTTGGTGTTCGGATTTTATTATATACGATTTCAAATTTGACCATACCGCTGGCAAGACATGGCTGGCTTTATATTCCTTTAACCCATATACGGAACAAGGGTAACGTGCGGATATTATTTCTTCGTTATTTACTACCATTTAGAGTTTTGAAGGTGATTCTACCTCCGACGTCCAAGGATCATGGTAATGCAGTATCCGAGAGACATGTACTACATCTACCTTAGAGTTGGGTGCCGACCCCATATTTACAAGGTAATCGACTTCTCCTCTTTTGCCTAATATAGTATAAGGGCCGAACCAGCGTAATAATAATTTTTCGCTTCGGCCTACCTTACGAAATGGTGTAAATACCTTTACTATGTCTCCTACTTGAAATTCAACTTGTCTGTGTTTACCGTCATATCTTTGTTTGTCCTTATGTTGCTTATTATGTATATTGTTTACGGCATTATTTCTAATAAAAAGTGCTCTATCTCTGATAATACGTACGTCTTCCGTCGCTGTATCTTGCTTCTGTGGGTACTACCGGTTCACGGGCGTAAACTAATGAAAATGGAGAAACCTTAGTTGTTTCTTGTCGTGACGTATTGTATGCGAATGTAACTAAAGATAAATATTGGTCCCAATCAGTCTGTTGGGTATTCGTGTATAATGATAACATATCTGCTAAAGTTTTGTTGAAACGTTCGGTTAAGCCATTAAATTGTGGGTGGTATGAAGTACTGAAACAACTTTTCACACCCATTAATTTTAAAAGTTCTGTTACAAGTTCGGATTGAAACGTTTTTCCGCGGTCACTAAGTAAAAATCGTGGTGACCCATGTCGCGTTAATATATTATTAAGTATGAATTTTGCTACGGGTACTGCCTTTCCATTTGGAAGTGCTTTAGTTTCGACCCACCGAGTCGCGTAGTCTGTTGCTACTACTATCATGGTATTACCCGATTTACTTCTCCGAAAAGGTCCTAAAAGATCTATCCCTATTCTGTCAAAAGGTAATGATACTGGTATTGGTTGTAACAATCCTGCAGGTTTAAAATGTAGTTCTCCTTTTCTGGCTTGACAATCTGGGCATCCTTTAACGTATTTTTCTACGTCTTTTAGTACTGTCTCCCAGTAATATCGAGATTTGATTTTATGATAGGTTTTGTTATACCCAGGTGTCCCGAAATTGGTTCACTATGGTGTGCGTATAAAATTTCTTCTCGTAGTTGGCGTGGAATAACTATTAAATTTGGATTACCATCCGTTGAAGTATTCTTTTATAGAGAATATCATCTTGTAAAAATAATTTTTGCAGTTCTGCGTAGTGCGATGTTAGCTTTATCTGGTTCTTGTATAGCTTCTATTAATTCTCTGAGTCTGGTGTCTTCTCGTTGGTGTTTCGCGATGTCCGTACTTTGTAATACATATGTTGGGATTTCTATAATATCTTCGTCTTCCTTGGTTGGTTCTCCTACTGGATTTCTTGATAAGCAATCTGCGTCACGGTGTGCTGCTCCCGCTTTATGCGTAACAGTGAAATCGAAATCTGAAAGTTTTATACACCATCGTGCTAGTCTTCCTGTTGGATTTTTAATGTTTTAAGAAAACAGATGGCGTTGTGATCTGTTACTATTGTTATTGGTCTGCCATGTATAAGGTGTCTAAGTTGGGTTAATCCCCAAACAACTGCTAGGCATTCCAAATCTGATATGGAATAATTTTTTCCGCCTTTGATAAGCTTCTTGAGATGTATGCTATCGGATGCATGGAGCCTTCGTGTTCTTGTAGTAATACCTCCGATACCAATACCTGACGCATCCACATGTAGTTCTTTGGTAGCTTGTGGATCGTAATGTGCTAGAACAGATGCTGCTAACAATTTTGTTTTTATCATCTCAAAGGCATTTTGTTGCTCTTGGTCCCATACGAAAGGTGTATCTTTCTTGGTACGTTCATACAATGGTCTCGCTATTTGAGAGAAATTGCGAATAAACTTTCTATAATAGTTTGCAAGTCCAAGGAAACTTTGAATTGTTTTGACATTGCGTGGTGTTGGAAATTGAGAAATGGCGTTTAATTTTGATTCATCAGGCGATATACCTTTGTCCGAAACAATGTGTCCTAATAGTTTTACTTCGCGTTCGCTAAATACATTTGATGGTTTTAATGTTAAACCGGCTTTTCTTAACCGTTCAAACGTGTGACGTAATCGTATTAAATGTTCCTCAAAAGTTTCTGAAAAATTAAAATATCATCTAAATAAACTATTAACTCTTTCCACTTTAATCCTTCAAAAACACGGTCCATTAATTTCATAAATGTAGCTGGTGCATTACATAACCCGAATGGCATTTTCGTAAATTGGTATAATCCATCTGGTGCTATAAATGCTGTTTTCTCTTGGCTATCTGCGTCTAAGCCGCATTGCCAATATCCGGAAAATAAATCTAGACAAGTGAAATATTTTGCGCGATGTAAATATTGAAATACATCTTCTATTAATGGAAGGGGATAATTTGTTTTCTTCGTTGTTGCGTTCAGTTTTCTATAATCTATACAAAATCTGAAATCGCCAGTTTTCTTTTTTACTAAAATAATTGGAGAGCTATAATTAGATTGTGACGGAACAATTATACCATTATTTAACATTTCCTTTATTTGATCTTGAATTATATCGCGTTCTTTTTGTGAAACTCTATAAGCACGACTTTTTACCGGTGCTTCATCACCTGTGTCAATTGTGTGCGTAACTAAATCTGTATAACCCATTGATGCTGCGTCCTCCGCGAAAATATCATTAAATTCTTTTAAAAGTGATGTTAATTCAGTCTTTTCTTTAAATTTTAAATGATTTGAAACATTATGTTCATTTTTAACTTCCGCTTTTGTGGTTTTATTTAAATATACAGCGTGGTTATCGCATGTTTGATTATTAATTAAAAATCCTACATTTGTGCCCGAAAATATTTTAATTTTGCTTCGTACTAATAATTGTAAAGTTATGTAGAATTTCCCTTTATGCTTATAAGGTGATCGCGTAACAATTGCAGATGATTTATTAAAAATTCAGGTGTTGATTGAAAAAGCATTTACAAAAGTCTTCAGGTGATAAACTCGAATCAATGTTCACTAATAAATCGTTTGGTTCGTTTATATTTAGTATGGCGTCTTCAGCCATTGTAACTTTATATTTTTATCTAATGTGTCAGTAGATAAAATTTTATTCACGGAAGCACTAAACGATGAGTTCCTATCTATCGTATTATTAGCAAATGTGACTTTATATTTTCTATAATACTTACATAAAATTATACATGATTTTTTAAAATTAATTATAGCGTTATGTTTCCCTAAAAATGACGTTCCTAAAATTAAAGAAACTGGTAAATACTTAATTACTAAAGCTTCTATTTGTTTCTTGAATTTTCCTAATTCAATATATATTTTAGTTGTTCCTAATACAGGTATTCTTAAGTTTCCTGCCGCATGTAAGGTTAATGATTTCCTAAAGGTTCTATGTTACTAACTAAATGACTACTTATTACATTATAAAAACTTCCTGTATCTATCAAAATTTCTGATAGTTTATTGTTAATGTTACCTTTAATATTTAATAAATTGTCTGACAATACAAACGTAGCATCGATCTTCCGCTTAATACTTGTTAGTTCGTACGACCGATGCTGCGGTCGTCGTTTTTTGGATGAGGTGACTTTGACCTCCACGGTGACTTTTCTCTTTGGGGTGCTCTATTCCCGTAGGAATTATTATTTGAATTTCTATTAGTAAAAGTTACTGAACGATTATTTCGTCCAAGATTATTAAAATTAAATCTATTTACAGTAGGGATATATTGTGCTCTATTTTGATTAAAGTTGCACGATGAGCTAAAGTGACCTGCCCTATTACAGGTAAAACAAATTGGTCTCGCATCTCTTGTTCGCGAATTTTGTTGTGAAAAGTTCCCTCTATTATTACGTGAATAATTATTGTTATAACGTTGCTTAACATTTACGAATGAATTATTATTTTTGTTATTATTGTCCTCAATTGACGTAGCTGTATTAACGGCTTTTGTTGCTATTGAGTAAAAATTTTGCACTTGATTATTCATATTATCCCGAATACGCATCTCTTGCAAATGAGATAATTTAAATACGGCTGCCCTAAAGTTTTCATTATTGATGTCATCGAAAGCAGGACATATTAAAACAAATTCTGACTTTAAACCTGGCTGTAAGCCTTCTATAAAAAAATCTACAATTTCTGGTAAAGGAACTATAGGCGTAACTTGATGTGCTAAATCAAGTAAATCATAGTAATATTTCAATATTGTTTCATCTATTTGTTGTTTTCTTGTGCGTAATTTATTTTTTGATAATAATGAAGAAGAAGTACCTCCGAAATATGTTCTAAATTCTTTTGAAATATCCTCCCATGTTTTATTAAAATTATTGGCATTTATTTTGTACTGTGTGTACCACGTATATGCATTTCCTCGTAAAAAAGTACCGAAATGAGTGATTAGCGTCTGCACAACGTTCATATTGTTGTAGGAATGTAATACAATTAACTTTCCCCTGGTATGAAAGTATCTGGAATAATGAATTTAGGAAATATAGGACTAACAGCTGTAGCGTTTACCTGCTGTAATGTTATATTTGCATTTGCCATGATTACCGTTGGTATGTCCAATTTTGTTATCGTTTGCGGTTCTGAATTATTTAGATTAATTGTTTCTACTACTTTAATTACTGTATTTTCTGAAGATATCTTGTTAGCTTCAGGAGAGGTTATATTTTGGTAAAAATCTATTTTTTCTTTTATCGTACAATCTTGATCAACACTAGTTATAGGTGGTGATCGCGTTAACCTATTTTTTGGGATAAAAATTTCTACTTGCGAATCTAAAACGTGTTTATCTAAATTTCCACTGATAGCACTTTCCTGTGGTTTAAAATTTATACTTCGCGTATTATATTGATGTTTAGGTGTGCTATGCGACATCTAAAAAATTTCACTCGATAACGGAAACCACAATATGATTAATTTATATAAGTAATAGATTAATTATAAAAACTATATAAAAAAAAAATAATAAAAAATTGTTTAAAAAATTAATTTTTAGGGTGCTATTATTTCGTATTTAATTAAAAGATAGAGGATAATGATTGCATTCAACATTATGAACATAATTAATAATAAAATTATCGTACTACTGTTGTTACACATTATACGGTGATAATGTGAAAAAATTAAAAAATAACCCGGCGAATTCCACCAAATGTCACGGCTGTGGTTTGGGGGCGTAAGGCGTGACGTGCCATGATGGCATTTTAGGATCGTTTGTTGGGTTAGGGGTTGGTAGAGTTGGTACAAGTCAGTAAGCGTTAAAAAATAATATAATAAAATAAAAGTAACTCTTACATAATACTACTGCTGGCCATCTTTGGAAACTGTGATGACTATTTTCACAACTGATACTTAACAATTAATAATCAGTACCCAGTGGTACAAATAACAATGACTATACTAATTATTGAATTAATGAATGATGCCATACATGATCCAGTACTACTATTTATAGGAGAAGCAACTGTGACGTTCTTCCTGTAGGACCAAGGCCCATTGATAATGACACAGACGGTACGTGTCAGGGTCTTAGGAAACCAATATCCGCTATTAGGGAAAATACGGTGAGAACATCTACTGATAGTGACTTATTTAATGATTTAATTATTTCCTCTAGAAAGCTGATGTAACTTCCTTAAGTTGTGGGTAATGATTAATACTTATATAATGAGTAATTACACGTAATGAATATTGAATATTGACAATTAAGATCACTATTGTGACAGTATTACTGATATTGGCTAAATACACAGTCGCGTTTGAAATTTAAATAGGTATATGAGTTAACTGGTTGATTGGTTTTGAAGGTGATGTTATCGTAAACCATTTTACTGCAATAAATAGTCAATCTAGGTAACTTTACAATTTACTGTAATTAAGTAGGCAAGAAATTGTAACTCTATAATCGCTGGGATAAATTGTAAAGACTAACATTTACAGTAAGAAAGCAGTAAATTTGCCATGTTCTACAGAATTGTAGTAAGAAAATTGTAGGATCACAATGCAGTACCTTTATAAACAGGATTAACAGACATATGACTATTTCAATAGCAACGATATCATTAATTTTGTTGTACCTTTCAACAAAGTGTTACATAATAGTACATCAATAGTAATATATCTATTAATACACCTGGTCATTTTAAAAAATAGTAACGTTGCAACCAAATCGTAAATAAATTGTTAATACATTGTAACAGCACTACAATTTGTAGTCAACTTTTGCTATGTGGGTATATATATATATATATATATATATATATATATATATATATATATATATATATATATATATATATATATATAATTAATGCTGAATTTAAGAACAATTCTTTACGTAGACGTAAAAACACATGTTCAATTATGAAAGTTATGACGACGTACCAATTAATCCAAACGATAAATTTAAAATATAATTTTTTTTCCAATAATAGATACGACAAGTAGTTCTTTGCAGGAAAGATTTGAATTATTAACTAGTCATGTTCATAAGTTCAATTTTTTAACAGATTTAAGTAAATTACAAGAAAACAACTTAGAAAAATACTGTAATGATTTAGAAATTACATTAACTGACGGCGAAAATAAAGATATTGATGGATTAGAATTATGTACGGAAATAAAGGTATTTAAAAATACAGTAGGAGAATTGATATATATATATATATATATATATATATATATATATATATATATATATATATATATATATATATATATATATATACATATATAGAAATGATTTAACAAGTATATTTCCCAATTTAGTAACTTCTTTAAAAATTTGTTTGACACTTCCTGTTTCCGTTTCTAGTGGTGAAAGATCATTTTCTAGATTAAAATTGATCAAAATTATGTGAGTTACATTAGTAAATTATCTCTTAAATAAATAACCAAATAGAAATATAAAGTTATATTAGTAAATTATCTTTAAAAACAATTGAATGGAGATATAATTTAATTACAAGAAAATCCTGAATAACAACATAATCTTCTCATTATCATATGTACTTTCGATTATTGTAAACTATATATATATATATATATATATATATATATATATATATATATATATATATATATATATATATAATATATATATATATATATATATATATATATATATATATATATATATATATATCCAGTTCTCCTACTGTATTTTTAAATACCTTTATTTCCGTACATAATTCTAATCCATCAATATCTTTATTTTCGCCGTCAGTTAATGTAATTTCTAAATCATTACAGTATTTTTCTAAGTTGTTTTCTTGTAATTTACTTAAATCTGTTAAAAATTGAACTTATGAACATGACTAGTTAATAATTCAAATCTTTCCTGCAAAGAACTACTTGTCGTATCTATTATTGGTAAAAAAATTATATTTTAACTTTTATCTTTTGGATTAATTGGTACGTCGTCATAACTTTCATAATTGAACATGCGTTTTTACGTCTACTTAAAGAATTGTTCTTAAATTCAGCATTAATTTCTAATTCATCTGCTAGTTCTTCTGCTTGTTTTAAAATGATTATAAAATTTTGATCAGATCTATATTCTTGCAAAAAGTTTGTAAATTTTGAATCAATTTTATACAACATTTTGCTTACTACATTAACGTGATTTAAAATATCGTACCATATTATTAATGAACAGACGAACTCATAATCTTTAAGTTTCAGTGCTAAAACCTTAGCTTCGTGCTTTGTATTATTATCATTTGAATTATTTTCGTATATATCTGTAAGTGCATCTAAAATGCTTCCAATATTATTTATTAATGGACGAAGAGCAGCAATTGAGCTTCCTACCTAGTATCTGACAAAGGCTTAAGTGAAATATCAACAAAACTTTTTAGTACATTCCAACGTTTTGTTGACGAACTAAAAAAATTGTATATTTCCTAAATGATGGAGAAGAAGTTAATTGTTTCAATATTAACTTTAGCAGCATCGCTAACTACCAAATTTAAAGTGTGAGTTGCGCACGGTACAAAAAAAGTTCTTTTATTTAAATTTAATATACGCTTTTGAACCCCACTATGTTTGCCTTTCATACTGGCTCCATTATCATAACCCTGCCCACGTAAATTTTGTATATCTAAATTAAATTCTGATAATTTATCGGTTAAATATGTTGCCAAACTTTCTCCCGAAGATTCTGTTACTGCTAAAAATCCCAAAAAATGTTCTTCTACGTTAATTTCATTGCTCTCTAACTTATGCACAAATCTAACAATTATTGTCATTTGTTCAGTTCGACTACAATCTGGCGTACAATCAAGAATGATAGAAAAATATTTAGCATTTTGTATCATATATAAAATAAAGTTAATTGTTTTCTTTGAAATCAAAGATATCAACTCATTTTGCACGTTTTTTCCTAAATAATGAATTGTTTGACTTTGTTTATCTTTAATTTTTGCAATGTGATTTGCAGTCACAAGATCAAATTTTGAAAAGAGCTCTATTAATTTTAAAAAATTACCATTATTTACCATTTATTTACTACCACGAAAAGCTAAATTTTGTGTTGCTAAATATTTTATTATTTCAACTATTCTTTCAAGAATGTTGCGCCAATGCTGTTTTTCAATTTCTAATGATTTTTCTAACCTACCGTCTATAGCACTATATGATTTTAATCGTTTCTTTAAATCAATCCATTTCATAAAAGAATTTATATGTATATTAGTGGTTTCATGCCTACTTACAGTTTCAGATAAATTTTGCCAATTTGAATAGCCTTCTGTACATAGGCTTTCTCTTTCGGATGAAAACAATTTACAACAAATACAAAAAACTCTATTTAAAGAACAAGAATATATGCCATTTTCGATCAACAACATTATTATTTGCCATTTTCTACTAAAATATAAATTATTAAAACTGCGTTTTGATTCATTTTCTGGATAACGTAATAACCGGTTATTTTGATTTGAGCAATGTTCAATTATTATTTTTCTAATTTTGTCATTTATAATACTAGGCCAAGTGGCAGGATCATTTGATTGAAAAGAAAAATTATCATTAATATATGTACCTTCGTCAGTGTTTTGTTTTATTTCTGCACTTGGTTGTTGTTGTTGTTGTTGCTGAATTTCTTGTTGAATTGATGTTGTTATAGTTTCTTGTTGAATTGATGTTGTGCATACAGTTGCTGAAGTTGAAGGGCCATGACAGGTTTTAATAAATTTGTTCAATTGCCCTTTAATTTTTCCGCTCCAGTTCTTTTGCTGCTTTTCTTTTGCGGTTTACTGACCCAGATAATTTTTCTTCTCCATATTCCTAATAATAATAATTTTGTTATTAATTGCATTGTAAATTAAAAAAAAATTATTTATATTATTATTGATAAATATATATCAAATTTCGAACAAAAGTAAAAATAATTGTAAATAAAATTTACAGTTATATTATGTATTTGATATACAAAAAAAAATAGTGAGCTTACCTTAAATATGATCCAATGGAAAGATTGAAAGTACTAAATTAAAAACAGAAATAAATTTTTTAGTTGTAATAATTTAAAATTGAAGCGTTATTCAATTTTATTGATCACCACCACTGTTTACTAATTATAATTTGTTCAAGTACACTACCGAATGTTGTTACTGTGTGACAAGCTCTACTTAAATGAAATTTGTATAAATTTTTTCTTACTTATAGGTCTATACCTGTAGTTCAAATTTCCTGTAATTACTTCATGGATCTTAATATCTCGTTGTAGCAAAACCAGATGTTTCTTATTTTTAATCCATTTTCTTGAAACAAACATTAGGTAAATTTAAAATTGTACCTGGTTTTATTATGTAAACATTGTAAATGCGAAAAAATATACTAATCTCTATTCACTAGTTTTATCCTACCTGGGCTACCTGCATTGTGATACGGATTCTTTTCTATTTAATTTTAACAAAAGCTTTAAGTTGTTTACTCATTTTATTATATGGATAGTTATAAACGAAAACGTCAGTTAAAAGATATAAATAAAATAATAATGATAAAAATCAAGTTCGAGTTTTACTTTAAATGTTTATAAATTTGGCCCTCCGTTTGTCCGGATTCCTTGCATCCTCTGCTTACCGCGTTTAGCGGCCCTGTAGACACCCACAATAAAACCGGTAACTTATTTTGTTATACCTACATACTATTCTGTATTCACTAAGTACTACTTTTGCAGAACTATACCAAACAGCATTAAAAAGGTTTATAAAATCTATCAAAGTTTACTTACAATACCTATAACGTCTGATAAAAAAAAACAAATTTTATCAAGACCTATGTGAGGATTTTGTAAAAAGCAATATCCTTCTAAGTAAGCTAGGCTCTGATGCACTAAAACATGTTTGATACACGTATACGGGAAAATGCATTCCAAGTGAAATCACAGTTAGAAAAACTACCTTCCAAGCATTTATAAAGATGTTATGGAAAATATTAAGTAATTCATAGAAAATCAGTACGTCTTCATAATAGTAGAGGAAACTATAGATTGTAGATGTAATGTAAAAACATTTCTTGTTTTAAACCGATATACGACTTTACACAACGTGTGTGAAGCCAGCTTGGGATTCGGATTCGTTTTAGACTAAACGCCAAATACGAAGACACCAAGCTGCGCGAAAAAATCACGTAACCGTGCACTATTCAACCGGAAAATATTAGTTTTTTTAAGAAAAGTAAAAGTTACGTTTTGTACATTTTTTAGATAATAACCTCTTAATTATGATGTTTATATTTTATAATTAGGACAGTTTAAACAAAAAAAACATTTATTTAATTGTGAAAAGTAAAATATAAGGTTATGTTACTTGTTCATAAATTTACTCGAAAATGTAATTCGCATTTTAATTATTAACCACAGTTCTAAGGGTAAATAATTCGTGTCTAAACAGTTTTATACTGCGATGGTTATAAATAGGTGTAACAGAGGGGGTAGAGTTTTATCGAGTTCAAATATTAGATAGTATGCAAGTTCAAATAAAGTTGAAGAAGTTATACAATTTGTTATGAGGAAAATATAGTATACGAATACAAACAGATGGTTTTTATACAACAAAACAAGTTTTATGGGGTTTGCACAATGATGTATTCATAAAAGCATTGAGGTATGGCAGTAGCATGTTAAAAGATCAACACGATACATATTAAAGTGTTAAAGATAAATAAGAAATTTCACATATAAATCAATATAATTAAGCAATTAAACACATAACAGATATTGATTACATGAAGTACAATAATCCTAATGTGTAGAACATGTATAATAATTGGTACAATGCATAAAAACTCTGCGAACTATAAAAAGGGTTATGGTACGAAGACGTTATGTTGGTAGATCATAGACTAAGTGTTTAAAAAGTGCTTAAGAAGTTAAAGTGCCTTAGAAACATATCTAAGAACATGAACAACACATGTGCAATGCAGAGGCGCTGACTTTTCAAAATTTCTGTGGGTGCTTGATATTTTGCAGTCTACTGATATTTTTAATATGAATGCATCTACATATTAACACTTTATTATATTATATTTTGTTTGCATCCTAACAATCAAAAATTTATATTAAGTACATTTTATAAAATTTGCTAACTAGGTAACAAAGAAAACGTGTTTCTTCTCACTGAAGAACGCAATATAAATTGTCCGCAACTTTATTTAAATCAATTTCCTGCCCACGTTTTATAGGAGTGAATCAAAGCAGTATGATTTAATCGGCCCTGGCCCATTGTCGATCTTAAGTAATTCTTTAGTCTTCGAAGAATAGAAAAGATCGTTCTGCAACACATGACGTTACCGGAATCGTAAGAACAATTTTGACTAATTTACGCACTTCTGACAGCATAACTTTCAAATGTCCCTTTTCTTCTAGCAAAAGAAATTTGACTACATCATCAAAACATTTGAATGAACTTTTTTGATTCTGTTTCGCAATGTCAATTAACATATCGCGATGTAGTCTTAACTTACTGGCTTCAAAATCTGTTTTATAAAATTCCAATATGTAAGTTTGATTGGTTGCTTCCATATCGCCAATTAAAAATTTTTCTACCTTTCTTAAATGTTGGATCGCTTCCTTTTGAGTGCGGGTTTCAAGACCAACTATGGCTTTGTCAAGTATTTCAAAATAAACTTGCCGGTATTCATCTTTTGCAGTTTGAAAATTATGGGCAGGTTCTCCTTGGTCCATCCGCTTCGGAATTTTCTTCTACGAGGTAATTCAGGTCCCTCCAAGTCCAACTGCAGAGTAGAACGTTCGTCACTAATTTGATTCCAAATGTTATTAAAATTGGAATCATTTTGTCTGATACTCATAAGTGCTGCTTCCGTTGCCTGTAAAATACCAACTGCATTTTGAAAATCTAGTGAACTTTTTGAAGTGATGTGTTTGCAGTTTCAACTCTTTCGAATATTGAAATTGTTACATTTAGTATAAAATAGGTTTCAAATTTTTGAAGAAACTTGTAGAATCCTTCCGCTTTATACACAGCATCACTTTTCAGTTTTATATGACTCTTCAAAGAAATCTATTAAGCTTCTGTAATTGCATTTAACTGATTTCAGTGATAGAATTCTCACGCACCATCTTGTAGGCAAAAGGGTCGTAAATTTCAAAGTGAATCCATCGAAATGGAAAGATTTAAAACAGTGTAGTCTCTTAGGAGAATTTCAACGAAACCAATCATATCCTTAATTAAATTAAGAAAATTTCTTAATAAGCTAAGATCTTTCAAAGCATCTTGTACCACTAAATTTAAAGAATGTCCCAAACAGTGTATAAATACTGCACGAGGTTCTGTTTCCTTAACTCTTGTTTGAATCCCAGTTAGGAACCGCTCATTTGGAAGCTCCATCGTAGCACGGTCTCCTACATTTCATAAAAGAAAGGTTAAAAAGCAATATAACATCTTTTACGATGTTGAAAAGGGTAGCTGCATCGGTATGAGGTGTTTCATAAAAGCCAACAGATAATTCGTGCACATTAAAATTACTGTCCACCACTCTAACACAAAAGGACATTTGTTCTTTTGTAGAAATGTCACTAGTTTCGTCGACAATGATTGCATAATATTTAGCTTCCTCTAACATTTTTTTACATTTTCCAAAATTTTGGACGCTAATAATTCTATATATTCGTTTAACACGTTATGGGAAAGCCACTGTTCTCTTTAATGTTCAGCCATTCTTGCAATGCTGGTACATCCTCCTCTCGCTCGTTAAGAAGATTTAAAATATTGGAATTTTCCGTGTTCGTGACCTCGTATGGCTAATCCCTGTTTGGCCAAATAGCGCACGGAAGAGATTATTTTTATTAATGCAATTCTTGCTACTTGCATTTGTTTTTCTTTCCATGCTATCATCGACTTCGAAACGTTAGTTCCGCTTTTCATAGTAGAATACGCTGTCAATGCTGCTCGGTGAACAGACGATTTCTCATGTGCGGAAAACCTTTCCAGAGCTTTATTCCAAGAACAAAAGCCGTTCTGAACTAATGATTTTATTGACTCATCTCTGAAAGTTGACGGCAAAGGAAATTTTGTAGTGTAGTTTACACACACGGAGCAAAATATTTTATTTTTAAATCATCGTAATTTCTCCAGGGATATGTTAACTTCCATTTTGGTTGGTACACCGCCAATTTTTGATTTCTTTATTTTTTCGAACTGTTTCTATTTGAAAATTCAGCACTGGAAATAGCACTAGGGATAGAGATGTTATCGTTTTCAGAATTGTTCCTAAGGAGAAGAATAATTAATTATTTAATTGCACTTTCTTTACGAGCACGGATCAGCTCACCCGTCTTGAGCTGAGCAGGTAAATATTTCATTAGTCGAATTCACTCCCAATATTGGTCAAGTTCACTGCCAAGCAAATGTGCATTGAATTACCCTTAAAAGGTATTTCTTTTCATAAATTAAAGCGTTGTTGCCAAACAGTAGGGTAGCTGGGGTGAATGGCGGCCATCTAAGCAATTTCAAGCATTGTGACTACTGTAAACATTAAAATTTCTGGATAAAGGCTAAAATAAAGCCTATGCACACTTCTGCAGTAAGTATATATTTTATTTAAAAAAAACATCGTTAAACAATTTTAAGGTAACTTAAATAAAATGCCTCACTGGCCGGAATTAACTGCACTTGAGGTAATTGCGGACATATGCCGGTATTACCAACTTATTCACAATGGTCACAAATGTAGTCTCTCTTTTCTTGATTTGTACATGCTTTATGAGCCCATTGACCACAGACGATGCACCTAAGCCAAATTTAGTTTTTCCCAAACTTCCACACACAAGGCATACTTCCTCGTATATTTCGGGTTCACTTTCTTCACAGCTAGACCCATCAGAAGTGTCTTTTAAAGTTCTTCAACTATTTTTTCTTGCGATTTACATTTTCGGCTGATCTTACTCCGTTTTGCAGGAGCAATTTTTACTCGCATCGCAAACAACATTTTTACTTAATCCATCTTCTACTAACACACGTCTTGCTATTTTGGTCTTTTCAAAGCTTCTGGTCTTTATTTTCCTCTTTTCTTGCTTCTTGTTTTCTTTTCTTCCAGTTGGTCCTAAGCGGAGTGGAAGTAAATATTTCGGCATGCTGCTTTTTTTTATTTGCACTGTCTGCTTTCGGTAAAGTAACATTGCTGCATGAAGGCATATCTATTATATCCCGAAATGAAACTTCATGTGGCTCCTGAGGCGTAATCCGTTCGGCATTCGCTCCTATGGGAACGTTTTGGTTAGGCGTTTCTGGATCATTCTAATGTTTTCTGCGGAAGAAAATCGTCTTCCGAAAAGATATCAGGATTAATGGGAAATATTCCGTAACTGCAAATCCCTTGGTTGCTTTTTCAGGTGTAGCGATCCTACTAAATGCTTTGTTGAACAATTCTGCCAGTTCTTTGTGCTAATTTTTCTCCAGGTCGACTTTTAGAAACTTGTCGCATTCGGAGTTGTATGCCGTTTTTAATGGCTTATAGAATATTACATCTAATGGTTGGATTCGGTGCGAATTGTGAGGTGGTATTGTTAAGATAACAATTTCATTTTCCTACAGAAATTGTATGCTCTGAGGGTGCAATGGCTAGCGTGATTATCAATGATCAATAAAACGGGATCATCTTTTGTTGATTTTACAAAACTTCTAAAATGATTAAGCCACTCCACAAATAAGGTTTCATTTATCCAACCATTAGGCGAACAAGCATAATATGCACCAGGCGGTCCATTTCTTTTCAATTGGGGTCCATCCTTTGACGTGCAACTATAAACATCGGAGGAATATATATTCCAGAGGCACTACAACAGCACATCACTGTTGTTGTTTTGCCTCTTCTGCGCTTGTAGCAAAACCGACCCTTCTTTGGCCCCTCTCAGCTAAAAATTTTGGCCGAAACTTGAACTGCAGTAATACCAGTTTCGTCGGCATTGAAAATATGCGCTGAAGCAAACTGATGTTTTTCCATGACATTATTCAACTTTGAAAAATATAGAAACCTCTTCTCGATTGAAAGCCGTGAGTCTGTTTCAACTGGTAGGTTGTGGTTTTCTTACGGAAATTTCTGGATTTCTTTTAAAAATCGTTCCATCCAATCTCTTCCTGCAGCTTTGTTTTTTTACAAATGAATGTTCTATGTTGTTTTGTTCTGCATATGTAAATGCACAGTGTTTTATTTCTTGAAGTTAAACCATAAAATATCTTGGATAGCCTAATTATTTCTGCAACAAGCTCTTTTTCTACATCTTGAGAAAATACTGGTTCCGTCCTAACATTGCTGCTGCAGTATTTCCATTTTTAGACGATACTGAAGGGTGGACCTTGGAATTCCAAATCTAATGCTAACTTTTCGTATACTTTCACCAAAGAGCATATAATAAGAAGAGATGTAACCAAACTAACGAATTCGTGACATGTATTGTGAGTTGCATATCCATATTTAATTTTGTCACCCATTTTCTTTATAAGTAAAAGGTAAAACCGCATCATGCAATAAGAAAGAAAAGGATAAAGCTACAAAAAGCATTTTTGCTAAATAACAAGAACCCTTTTACCTGTTTCTTTACAAATAATTACACTGCCTTGTTGCCAAATTTGAAAACGTTTATTTTGTGTTTACTCAATGAGTTACAAAACATTAAAATATGTATGTACAGTCGCATTCAAACAAGAAGAGGGTTGCGACAAGTCTTTATGAAATAAGCAAAACGACAGAAAACACTTTTAGTTGTCGTTAATGGAAAGTATTTCTGTCTTGTACTTACCATTATTTAATTTACCTTTAATTAAAATAAATAAACAGAAAAAACTTTTCACATAAATATGTATTACGATTATAATAATTTTACATTTTAAATTATCAATTACAGAAAGCTAAAACTAAAATAAAAACAGCCTTAAATGAAAATATCACTAATACTACTATAAATTATTTAAATAATTCATTTTTGTTGATTTAGAATGCATCCGTGTTATTCATTCGAATATTTTGTGAGGACCACTTTAAAGTTTTATTTAATTTACATTTTATAAGATATTGAACTAGAAATAATCTGTGGTAATAACAATTTTCTGATTGCAACCAATCGGATAATTTTGTTCAATTTTTCAGTGCAAATATTTACCAAAATTTCTTGAAATCGGCGTTGAGGATACTTTTTAAAATAATTTTCAAATAATTTTAAAACTAATTTTACAACGCATGTAGTCTCTTCCGTAGGAATTACTAGATGTTTAATGCTATCACCGGAATAATCTTTTCTAATAACAAAAGTTCATTCATATTTTCTAGCGGGACCTTTGAACTTAAATTCTTGCAGTTCTTACAATTAAATTTCTTTATTGTTTTATTTATAACGTATCCAGCTAAATACACCGTTGCGCACTCTTCTAAATTAGATACGTTAGCTTCAGTTTCTGTATAATCTAGAGATGATAGTTCTTTAGCGACTTCTTTTTTTATATCATTTTCATTTGCTATTAATTCTTCATCGATGCTATCTTCAACATCTATCTGAATATCGTCGTCTTCTTCACAATTGCTGGTTTCGGTGGTTCGAAAGATTTGCAGTGATAGTCCATTACAAAACCTGTCGGAACGTTTTTGCAGTCGGATTTGTACTATTTCCACTTCTGCGTCTAATAACTGCGAATAAACATTCTTTAATTCTTCCCACAGCAATAAGGTAGATTGAATTGAAAGCTGCAAACCACGAAAGCAATGGATATCTCCTTTAACTACATTTTCTTGTATAAGAACGCCATAAATCGATCCAGTGCATCACTTCACGAAGAAATGTTTCCAATTCCGGTCGCTTTACTGACAGGGCGCATTGATATTTATTGGGGCTATTTAAGACACGACTATTTAGACAATCAAATAGATTATTTATATCTAATAAAAACGAGGCCGTGTTTTTTGCTATTCATTTGTCCTATTTTAACACAAGTTCTGATCGCAGCAGATACCGACCTGAGAAACTTGCGTGGCATATTTTACTCTCATCTTTGAACGTGTTCTTGACGTGCGCTTGGGTTAGTTTAGGAATACCTCTAACAGAATGTGAGTTAGTGTCTATGTTAAAACGATTTTACATCGTTCCAGGAAATTCGTTTTTCTTCGATAAAATGTCTTGGGAGATTAAACTATTCCTAACACTTTTAATTAAATGTGGGACATCGAACAGAGCAAAAATTTTTTATTGTTTACATTAAAAGACGGATTTTCCACTGTTACACCCAAATTTCGAAACATAGCAGTAGTAATAGTAGGCCGATCCTGGACCAGTTCAAGGTCACCCATGTAAATCTTATGGGATTTATTTCAAGGTCAGTGAGTTTTCTCGTTATGCCAGAACGCGCTCCACATCTCAAGCATGTTTTTGGCGGGGGATTTAAATTTTTGGAGTCACTCGCCCTCTGGTGGTGAAATCGGAAGCTTTTGGAGCTCTTTCAAGGTCAAACTTTAAGCGGGAGATTTAAAATGTAGTTGGTCAAGGTCAAAGCTAAAAATAGAAGTTGCAAGGTAATCATAAATCAAAAATAGTTTTGAAGGTCAAAGGTTATTGACTTACGGTGGTGTCATATTTCTTAGAAATATAAGGTCAAGGTGAAAAGCTAAAAATAGAAGTTGCAAGGTAATCATAAATCTAAAAATAGTTTTCAAGGTCAAAGGTTATTGACCTACGCTGGTGTCATATTTCTTAGAAATATAAAAAGGTCAAGGTGAAAAGCTAAAAATAGCAATTGCAAGGTAATCATAAATCTAAGAATATAATTTTCAAGGTCAAACTTTTTAGCGGGAAATATAAATTTTTGGAGCCAGTCATCATCATCATATTATATTTCTAGTCAAGGTCAAAAGTAGGTATTTAACAAGTTTAAGCATGTTGTAATATGTAGTCAAGGACGCATATTTTTTATATAAATTGCAGTGAGCTGTATGTTGAGATCAGTCTGCAGCACGTAATTGTTAAATATGGAATTAACAGGGTTAAATCAAAGCACCTATTGCAAACCCTTTAAAAATGCGTCGAGCTCGATATATCGAGAAAGTATAAAGTAACGAATATGGATATAATTAATACTAAGTATGGTGAACGTATAGTGATAGAAACGGGTGATTTTAAATGTGTATTGCCGGAACGCTTTTATATGTATTTCAAAAAGAAGAAACACGAATTGAAGAATTTAAAACACTCCTAAACACGAAGGATGTGTTTATAAGTAGTTTGGGTACAGCTGGCAAAACAACAAACATAACATTTTCTTTTTAATAGTAGCACCTACCATATGTAAAATTGAAATACTAGAATTATTTTCTTAAACAGTGTTTAGTCATAGTGAAATTTGAGCAAGTAAAGTCATGCAAGTAGCAATAAAATCATTTCTGGAACGATCGAAACTCAGAAGTTCACCGTTATATATGGATACCCCACATCATTGCAGTAACAATCTGAATAATAATTTAACATTTTGTTGTTGGTGCTGTCAAAATAGTGATGGTAGTAGTAGTAAAAATGAAGAGAAACACGATGAAGGTTATTCTTCTGCTAAGACTGACTGGACATCATCATTTCAATATAAGGATGAAGTGTATAAACAAGCAGCTAAGGAATACTTAATCGATTGTACTTATTATAAATTATCGAACGATACTCATCATGCAAAACATCTGGAAATTGATACAGTACACACCTCAACCTTGCACCAGTGGTGCGTATTGGGTGGTAATTGTGATCAAAGTAATAATGTGGTGTTGGATATGAAGGAATGGAATGAGCTTCTAAGATGGCATTCGTATGTAGAATTACAATTTTTCCGATCCCAAGAAATTGAAAATGAAATTGATTGGTCAAATGTAAACGAAGAAGAAGATATAATCTATGATCAACATTATGAATCTCTATCTAGTAATCTTGGTATTTATTACAATTGGGAATTAATTAAAGGATATGACAGAATTTTGAAAACTGTTATGATAGAAAACTACAAGTGCTGTTCTTGCACATTCAACTCACATATTATAGAAGAACTATTCAATTTAAAGGATATAGTAAGCTATAGATTGGAATTTCTTGAATCTTACAATCTGGTGTGTTTTTATGAAAAGTTCATACAGCAAGTTGTTGACTACCGTCGTTTTCGTGAGAAAGAATTCGGTGGTGGTGATGATGATGACATTTATAAAGATATTGATGATGTTATAAATGCTAAGTATAATATTAATTCACATAACACTGTATGTTTAATGGAAATTTTGTATTATCGTCCTGCTTATCTAATGTATAGCATTTACTGAATAAAGAAATAACTATGATTTGTTTTTCTCAATTTAGGTATACCCCTTTCTATCCATCCATGTAAACAATGCTAGTTAAGAAGCGAAAGAGTGTAGGTGGTGGTGGTTTGGTGAATGGTCTAATCAATAAACTTCCGTTTGAATTGCATTTACCTGGTTACCAGTATTGCGGTCCTGGTACAAAGTTAGAAAACGACTCGCACGCGGTGACCTCGGTATTAATCAATTAGATGCTCAGTGCAAACTTCATGATATCAGTTACAGAGATTACCAAGATTTAGAAAGTAGACATTATATATATATATATATGTATATATATATATATATATATAAAACGGATTTAATAAACAGGTACCCGTTTACCATGAACAGGTAGCTGTTGCGACAAACAGGTACCGGTTCACCTTGAACAGGTAGCTGTTTACACTAAACAGATCAGTTAAGATGGATACATTGAAAACCGAACAACCGCTTTTAAACAATAATAATATTCATGGATCGATGATGATAATGTAGTTTATAAGCATATTTAAATCATTAGACGCAACGCTAGGTGAACGAACTGCAGCTTTAGCAGTCAGTACCATCATGAAAGCAAAGAGAAAATTGGGAATGGGGTAAACGTCGATCTAATATGAAGAAGAAGAATGAAAAGTTTAAGCAATATCTGGTTGAGAATGACGCATTACCAGCGCCGGAACTGTAGGAAAGATGACTAATTTAACATTTCTGTAAAAAAATAATAACATATATATCTATGTATAATTGTTTGAAATAAATTATATATTTTTGTTGCAAAAAAAAAGAAAAGTCTTCTATTTTTGATTAAATGAAGGGTATATCATAATGAAGAGAGCTGCTATTGATGAGACTAAAAAAAAATGTAGCGTATAATAATATGGTGTCTGCAGCTATATTGGCTAAGCTCTTCAAGGTTAAAATTTATTGGTATCATATTACAATTCATACCAACTAATCTTCAAGGTTAAATTTTATTGACAAGGTATTGAGAAGGTATCATATTACAGTTCTTATGTTAGACTCTTCATGGTTCTTAGGAATAGCAAAATAAGCATTCTTAACCAATCACATATGTAACTGACTTTGTGCATGCTCGGTATTGCTCGGTATCCTCGTGAGTCCACCCTTCTATATAAGTTTAAATTTTATAATCACATATCATTCGCATCATGTTTTTCAAAAGTATATATGTTAAAGCACTGTTTTGCACATTAAAATCGCTTACGTATTTACTATTGTAATAGTGTGTAAACCAGAAAATCAGTTCTATTTGTTTAAATGTAGCATATAGAAATACTGCACGATTGCATTAGCGCATATACAACACGCTAACGAAGACAACCAGACAAATATAGAAAAGTAATGATTGTTATAATTGATGTGCAAGGATTCAAAACAGCAAGAAATATATTTACACCTAAGGAACTAGCGATATATAATGGAGAGCAAATTGCTCATTACGTATTCAAGCCTCCATTTCCATGGCACACCTTGGATAGTGAATTTCAAAAGCAAGCTAATTGGTTAATTCACAACCACCACTTTATCAAGTGGAATATGGATATACTTCTCCACGTCTATTCCTCGTATACTTAGTGATTGCATATTAACAACAGATGAGGTACGTTAAAGGACGAGAAAGCTGATTTTATTCAAAATTTTAAAACAAAGCATTACGGTGTTTGAAGAACAACATACTTTACCCAAACTTCATCCATGCTGTTTTTTCATACACAAAACACTTGTCACGTGCGTTGGCTCACGTATATCATTTATATGAAAAAATTGTAGTGAAATTCTAATAAAAGATTTATTAACTGACATATCTTATTCGCATGTTTACCTCAACGCTTTTATGAGTATTTGAAAGAAGAAGAAGAACTAGATAATTTAAAATGTTATCTAAGAATAAACATTTGGATAATGAGAACCTAAACTGCTTTCGGTCTACTGAAACAGATACTGCTTCTGAGAAACAGCTACCTGTTTTGAGAAACAGCTACCTGTTTTTGAGAAACGGTACCGGTTTAGGTCTGTTTTGAGCTGTTTTCGGAAACCAAAGCTGTTTTGAGTTGTTTCTGCCTGTTGCTAAAAATAGGATCTGTGTTTTGAGCTGACTGCATCAAAGTTTATGCTATTCACATTTTCGGTGTTGACAAAATTTAAAGAATATTTGATAAAGGTTATATACCAAATTTGTTCTAGTGAACTTTCAAGATTGTTAAAGTACGTGAAGAATCCGGTCACGTACTTACTACAAGACAGGGACACCTATTTATAGACAGGAACTGCAAAAGGTTAAATATCCGATGTGTATTTGGTGGAAAAGGTCATTTGACGTAAAAAGAATAAAGTGTACGTAAAGTGGTTGGGATTAAAAATATTCATGGATCGATGATGATAATGTAGTTTATAAGCATATTATTGTAAGCAATAATCTCATTTATAATTCAATGATGCCGGTAAGAACAACAAGCACTTTGGAACACTTAAATTACTGTAGAAAGCATCACTATTGGTTTAATAACGGATATAAATGTCCTGCTTGTATAGGTAGACTAGTATGAATATAACTTATTGTAATATAGTGTACTTAAGGAACTAACGTAGAATGTAATTTCTGTAAGAATAATAATGAAGACCAATTGTAATTTGTATTATTTATTAATAATAAAACATACTGATACATAAATATTAGACCTAAAGTGTTTATGTAGTCCTCAAATTAAACTGATGGCACTTGAGTCAGGTCGTTATTCAACCTAACTGTTCTTGAAATCTGACCTTTTTCAGCGTTTTCTAGAATCAGTTATATATTGTGAAATGTTCATAATTTTCCCAATTCATTGCTGTAGTAAATTTTTTTGGATAATGAGAACCTAAACTGCTTTCAGTCTACAGGAAACAGATACTGCTTCTGAGAAACAGCTACCTGTTTTGAGAAACGGGTACCGGTTTTAGGTCTGTTTTGAGCTGTTTTCGGAAACCGAAAGCTGTTTTGAGCTGTTTCTGCCTGTTGCTAGAAAAAATAGGTATCTGTTTTGAGCTGACTGCATCAAAGTTTATGCTATTAAACAGGACAGAATTTGTCAAAATAAATGGATCTATCTGCATTGAACGTAGCACTTTCTGTAAATCCTTCACGAACGTAAAAGACTTGGAGGTGTGTGCAAATATAAAGTGATTATATGAATACCATCGACACAAAGTATGGTAAACATATTATCATTGAAACCCAGAACTTTAAGTCCATACTTCCTTACAATTTTATGAATACTTCAAAAGAAGATCGCATTGAAAAGTTTAAACAATATCTGTCTAAGAATGACATCTAGATTACCAGCTCAGGAAAGGCAACTAATTTAACATTTCTGTAAAAAAAATTATAATAACATATGTCTATGTATAATTGTTTGGAAATAAACTATGTATTTTTATTACAAAAATAAAATGTCTTCTATTTTTGATTAAATGAAGAGTAGGTACATCATAATGAAGAGAGTTGCTTGGGTAAAGGACTACCGAGTTATGATTTATTAATGGAAGCAATTGACAACGTTTACGTACATATAATTGTGCCATTGGCAAGATACAATTTTTCATGCACAACTTTTGTATTTTCAAGAGACACCATCGTTCCTCGAGACTAGCGTGATTAGAGAATTACACCTCAAGTGGAAGAAGAAGACTAGCGTGATTAGAGAAATTACACCTCAAGTGGAAGAAGAAGACTTGATTAGAGAATTACACTCATGGAAGAAGAAACTACGACCGATTCTATTGTACTCAATACTGCGCATCGAGAAATTTCTGGAACAATATGATCCATTACCACGGATATACATAGAGCGCATGCTGAGTGATGCATCTAATGCAATTGATATCACTTATGGAGTCCTTTACGGCATTTCAAGCGATAAGTGGTCAATTGGTAAGACACCGGTAAATACAGACGGAAAGGATTTGGTTATTAATTCGGTATAATGGCGCATCTCTATGATCTAATAATAATGAATGAACCAGATAAACGTCTAATAACTAGCGAAGACGAGGCGAACTATACGCTCAATCTTAATTGCAACTAATGTAGCTCGTTGTGATAACAACCCGGATGAACAATTGAAAGGTACACGTATCAAAAAATATACAGGGATAATTAAACCCTTATTTTGAAAGGATGCATGTTTATAATAAAAAGGCTTCTCCGGGATTGCATTATTCAGTAAACTTTTTATTGCTAGAAATGGTGAAAGTAATAAGAATGATAAGAAGAGAAAAAGAATTATTAAGTATTGACGAGAGGAAGAAAAGACTCGAGGTGTTAATCAAGGAAATAAAAAAATTGAGGATAGATTTAGAGCTGTATGAGGTAAAAAAGAAAATGATGCAACTTCGAGTGAATGTGCCATGAAATAAAGGTGCATTGTAATTTGAACGAAAGACGCTTTAAAAAGTAAATAAGTAATTGTGGTAGTGATAGTAAAGATAGTTATATGTAAATATATGGTTTTAATTGCTTAATAAATCACAACTCGATAATCCTTTACCCAAAAATTCTGAATTTTCGTATATATACCCAATAAATAAGAGCGCCAATGATAGCAGTTTCAAAATTTCAAAACAAAAAAATGTGATAAAAAAATTTGTTTTACCAATTAAAGTAAAACGAAACTGAACGTTGTTAATTGCTTAATAAATCACAAGGATTTACAGAAAGTGCTACCGTTCAATGCAGATAGATCCATTTATTTTTGACAAATTCTGTCCTGTTTAATAGCATAAACTTTGATGCAGTCAGCTCAAAACAGATACCTATTTTTTCTAGCAACAGGCAGAAACAGCTCAAAACAGCTTGGTTTAAAACAGCTCAAAACAGACCTAAAACCGGTATCGTTTCTCAAAACAGGTAGCTGTTTCTCAGAAGCGGTATCTGTTTCCTGTAGACTGAAAGCAGTTTAGGTTCTCATTATCAAAAAAATTTACTACAGCAATGAATTGGGAAAATTATGAACATTTCACAATATATAACTGGATTCTAGAAAACGCTGAAAAGGTCAGATTTCAAGGCGAACGGTTAGTTGAACAAGGACCTGACTCAAGTGGCCATCAGTTTAATTTGAGGACTACATAAACACTTTAGGTCTAATATTTATGTATCAGTATGTTTTATTAAATAAATAATACAAATTACAATTGGTCTTCTATTATTATTCTTACAGAAATTGCATTCTACGTTAGTTCCTTAAGTACACACTATATTACAATAAGTTATATTCATACTAGTCGGTAATACAAGCAGGACATTTATATCCGTTATTAAACCAATAGTGATGCTTTCTACAGTAATTTAAGTGTTCCAAAGTGCTTGTTGTTCTTACCGGCATCATTGAATTATAAATGAGATTATTGCCTTACAATAATATGCTTATAAACTACATTATCATCATCGATCCATGAATATTATTTTAATCCCAACCACTTTACGTACACTTTATTCTTTTACGTCAAATGACCTTTTCCACCAAATACACATCCGGATATTTAACCTTTGCAGTTCCTGTCTAAAAATAGGTGTCCCTGTCTTTAGTAAGTACGTGACCGGATTCCTTACACGTACTTTAACAATCTTGAAAAGTTCACTAGAACAAATTTGGTATATAACCTTTATCAAATATTCTTTAAATTTTGTCAACACCGAAAATGTGAATAGCATAAACTTTGATGCAGTCAGCTCAAAACACAGATCCTATTTTCTAGCAACAGGCAGAAACAACTCAAAACAGCTTTCCCCGGTTTCGAAAACAGCTCAAAACAGACCTAAAACCGGTAGTTTCTCAAAACAGGTAGCTGTTTCTCAAAAACAGGTAGCTGTTTCTCAGAAGCGTATCTGTTTCGGTAGACTGAAAGCAGTTTAGGTTCTCATTATCCAAATGTTTATTCTTAGATAACATTTTAAATTATCTAGTTCTTCTTCTTCTTTCAAATACTCATAAAAGCGTTGAGGTAACAATCGAATAAGATATGTCAGTTAATAAATCTTTTATTAGAATTTCACTACAATTTTTTCATATAAATGATATACGTGAGCCAACGCACAGTGACAAGTGTTTTGTGTATGAAAAAAACAGCATGGATGAAGTTTGGGTAAAGTATGTTGTTCTTCAAACACCGTAATGCTTTGTTTTAAAATTTTGAATAAAATCAGCTTTCTCTCGTCCTTTAACGTACACCTCATCTGTTGCTAATATGCAATCACTAAGTATACGAGGGAATAGACGTGGAGAAGTATATCCATATTCCCACTTGATAAAGTGGTGGTTGTAAATTAACCAATTAGCTTGCTTTTGAAATTCACTATCCAAGGTGTGCCATGGAAATGGAGGCTTGAATACGTAATGAGCAATTTGCTCTCCATTATATATCGCTAGTTCCTTAGGTGTAAATATATTTCTTGCTGTTTTGAATCCTTGCACATCAATTATAACAATCATTACTTTTCCATATTTGTCTGGTTGTCTTCGTTAGCGTGTTGTATATGCGCTAATGCAATCGTAGTATTTCTACATGCTACATTTAAACAAATAGAACTGATTTTCTGGTTTACACACTATTACAATAGTAAATACGTAAGCGATTTTAATGTGCAAAACAGTGCTTTAACATATATACTTTTAGAAAACATGATGCGAATGATATGTGATTATAAAATTTAAACTTATATAGAAGGGTGGACTCCACGAGGATACCGAGCAATACCGAGCATGCACAAAGTCAGTTACATATGTGATTGGTTAAGAATGCTTATTTTGCTATTCCTAAGAACCATGAAGAGTCTAACATAAGAACTGTAATATGATACCTTCTCAATACCTTGTCAATAAAATTTAACCTTGAAGATTAGTTGGTATGAATTGTAATATGATACCAATAAATTTTAACCTTAAGAGCTTAGCCAATATAGCTGCAGACACCATATTATTATACGCTACATTTTTTTTTTTAGTCTCATCAATAGCTCTCTTCATTATGATATACCTTCATTTAATAAAAATAGAAGACTTTTTTCTTTTTTTTTGCAACAAAAATATATAATTTATTTCAAACAATTATACATAGATATATATGTTATTTTTTTTTACAGAAATGTTAAATTAGTCATCTTTCCTACAGTTCCGGCGCTGGTAATGCGTCATTCTCAACCAGATATTGCTTAAACTTTTCATTCTTCTTCTATATTAGATCGACGTTTACAATTCCCAATTTTCTCTTTGCTTTCATGATGGTACTGACTGCTAAAGCTGCAGTTCGTTCACCTAGCGTTGCGTCTAATGATTTAAATATGCTTATAAACTACATTATCATCATCGATCCATGAATATTATTATTGTTTAAAAGCGGTTGTTCGGTTTTCAATGTATCCATCTTAACTGATCTGTTTAGTGTAAACAGCTACCTGTTCAAGGTGAACCGGTACCTGTTTGTCGCAACAGCTACTGTTCATGGTAAACGGGTACCTGTTTATTAAATCCGTTTTGGATATATATATATATATATATATATATATATATATATATATATATATATATATATGTCTACTTTCTAAATCTTGGTAATCTCTGTAATTGATATCATGAAGTTTGCACTGAGCATCTAATTGATTAATACCGAGGTCACCGCTGCGAGTCGTTTTCTAACTTTGTACCAGGACCGCAATACTGGTAACCAGGTAAATGCAATTCAAACGGAAGTTTATTGATTAGACCATTCACCAAACCACCACCACCTACATCTTTCGCTTCTTAACTAGCATTGTTTACATGGATGGATAGAAAGGGTATACCTAAATTGAGAAAACAAATCATAGTTATTTCTTTATTCAGTAAATGCTATACATTAGATAAGCAGGACGATAATACAAAATTTCCATTAAACATACAGTGTTATGTGAATTAATATTATACTTAGCATTGATAACATCATCAATATCTTTATAAATGTCATCATCATCACCACCACCGAATTCTTTCTCACGAAAACGACGGTAGTCAACAACTTGCTGTATGAACTTTTCATAAAACACACCAGATTGTAAGATTCAAGAAATTCCAATCTATAGCTTACTATATCCTTTAAATTGAATAGTTCTTCTATACTATGTGAGTTGAATGTGCAAGAACAGCACTTGTAGTTTTCTATCATAACAGTTTTCAAAATTCTGTCATATCCTTTAATTAATTCCCAATTGTAATAAATACCAAGATTACTAGATAGAGATTCATAATGTTGATCATAGATTATATCTTCTTCTTCGTTTACATTTGACCAATCAATTTCATTTTCAATTTCTTGGGATCGGAAAAATTGTAATTCTACATACGAATGCCATCTTAGAAGCTCATTCCATTCCTTCATATCCAACACCACATTATTACTTTGATCACAATTACCACACCAATACGCACCACTGGTGCAAGGTTGAGGTGTACTGTATCAATTTCAGATGTTTTGCATGATGAGTATCGTTCGATAATTTATAATAAGTACAATCGATTAAGTATTCCTTAGCTGCTTGTTTATACACTTCATCCTTATATTGAAATGACGATGTCCAGTCAGTCTTAGCAGAAGAATAACCTTCATCATGTTTCTCTTCATTTTACTACTACTACCATCACTATTTTGACAGCACCAACAACAAAATGTTAAATTATTATTCAGATTGTTACTGCAATGATGTGGGTATCCATATATAACGGTGAACTTCTGAGTTTCGATCGTTCCAGAAATGATTTTATTGCTACTTGCATGACTTTACTTGCTCAAAATTTCACTATGACTAAACACTGTTTAAGAAAATAATTCTAGTATTTCAATTTTACATATGGTATGCTACTATTAAAAAGAAAATTTTGTTTGTTGTTTTGCCAGCTGTTTACTTATAAACACATCCTTCGTGTTTGGGTGTTTTAAATTCTTCAATTCGTGTTTCTTCTTTTGAAATACATAAAAAGCGTTCCAATACACATTTAAAATCACCCGTTTCTATCACTATACGTTCACCATACTTAGTATTAATTATATCCAACTTTTTATACTTTTCTCGATATATCGAGCTCACAATTTTAAAGGGTTTGCAATAGGTGCTTTGATTTAACCCTGTTAATTCCATATTTAACAATTGGCTGCAGACTGATCTCAACATACAGCTCACTGCAATTTATATAAGAAATATGCGTCCTTGACTACATATTACAACATGCTTAAACTTGTTAAATACCTACACCTTGACTAGAAATAAATATGATGATGATGACTGGTTCCAAAAATTTATATTTCCCGCTAAAAAGTTTGACCTTGAAAATTATATTCTTAGATTTATGATTACCTTGCAATTGCTATTTTAGCTTTTCACCTTGACCTTATATTTCTAAAATATGACACCACCAGTCAATAACCTTTGACCTTCAAAACTATTTTTGATTTATGATTACCTTGCAACTTTTTTTTTTTGACCTTGACCAACTAATTTTTCTCCCCTTAAAGTTTGACCTTGAAAGAGCTCCAAAAGCTTCCGATTTCACCACCAGAGGGCAGTGACTCCAAAAATTTAAATCCCCCAAAACTTTGAGATGTGGAGCGGTTCTGGCATGAGAAAACTCACTCGACCTTGAAATAAATCCCCATAAGATTTACATGGGTGACCTTGAACTGGTCCTGGATCGGCTTATTTACTATAAGCTTTTGGTTTGCTGGGTCGCAGATTACCGCACACCCAAAATTCTTGTAATGATTGTATGTTTTAATCACTACTTGAATCAAACATTGACTTTTCAGATGTCGAAAATAAAACTAATAGGCAACTTCCACTTTTAATTAAACCAAAATACTAATGTTTGGGTAACAATTTTTTCATTGACCCAAGATAAAATCTTATCAATTACATCTTGAAGTGTTGTACTCTAAATTCTTTTTAATTCTCATTTCGTCTACCAATAATAATTTTTCCATTCATTTTTTTGTTTTCAACTTTCCCATTAGTTTTGTATTTATTGGCGATTGTTGGAAACGCGTATCCACAATTAATTGGACTTATACCAGGTTAAATTTAATTTTGTCTCATAAAAGGTAAAACGATCAATTTAAAAATAAGTGAAATTCCAAGAATGCCTGTTTATTAAATAAATGTGCATTTAAATGATTTGACGAATGTTGTGGTATTCTAATAACTTTTTTTAACCATTTAAACAAGCGTTTTTAGATTTTGTCTTTAAAAATTGCAACGCGTTTCCTACATGCAATGGATCTACTTCAAAAACTTTCTCCTTTTAGACAAAAATCAATACTGACTTAACAAACAGATGATTAATAACGAAATAATAATAATTTACAATTTTAAGTTTTAAATTAAAAAATATGAACGATTTTTTTAAGATTGTATTAAACCGTATTAAAATTACTTTTATCCCGGTTTAATGATTTCTTGCTATTAATTCTTACCTTCTGGTTTATTGGATCAAAATTGGCAGAACATCCAGGAAGATATGTTAAATTATAGTGCTGTGGTAATTTAACATATAATTGGTAAAACATTTGCTTCAAGGTCTAGGAAAAAACAGCAAAAACCTAGACATACCAAAAGGAAACAAATTAAAATCAAGGCGTATCATTATGCTCTTTTTAATTATAAGATGCCAAAACCTATTTAAACGGAGATTTTCTTCTTGTCTATTAAAATTATTCGGGTGTTTATATATTTCAATAGCTTCACGTTGCAAACGAACATAATAGTGGGTTTGTCTTGACAATATTTCCATATTGTCAAATTGAATGTCATGATTTAGATTATTCAGGGCATGGTCAGCCCGACCTCTCTGGTTGACCCAATCTACAAAATCTCATATGTTCTTTGCGTCTTGTATCAAAGCTACGTTTTGTGGTCCCCAATGTATACTTTTCCACATGAACAAGATAACACACTCCGGAAGATGATAAAGGGTTTGACACATCTTTGGTGATCTTAAATGTTCTTTAATTTTTCTTGTAGGTTTAAAAATAGTCCTAATGCCATATTTGATTAGGATTTTTCAATTCTATTTGTAACATTAGCTATAAAAGGAAGAAAAGCAGTACCAACATTAATAACTGGTTTTCTTTAAGGTTACGCCTAGAAGGTGTAATAACATTATTAATATCTGTAAGTGAATATTCCATTATCTTGTAAATTTTCTTAAATATTTATATTCATCATTCAAAAATTCAGGGTCACAAATTCGTTTTGCTCGATCTACTTTTAATTACACTAATTTTTTGACGTGGATGGTGGTTGGATAATTTATGAAGGTATCTATCAGTGTGTGTCGGCTTTCTGTAAACCTTAAAAAGAAATTATTATTTTTAGATATTAATATGTCGAGAAATGGCAAACTTCCATTAGTTTCTTTTTCCATGGTAAACTGAATACTAGGATGTATAATAAAAACCAAAAACTCATTCAATGCTTCTTCTCCATGTCTCCAAATAACAAATGTGTCATCTACATATCTATACCAAACTGAAGGTTTTTTAAGTGTATTTTGTAACGTTAATGTTTCAAATTTTTCCATATAAAAATTAGCTATAACAGGACTACGGGGACTACCCATTGCTACACCTTCAATCTGTTCATAAAATTTACTATTCCACTGAAAATAAGTTGTAGTAAGATAGTGCTGAAAAAGAATGGTTATGTCCTTTGGAAAAAGATGATCAATGTATTCAATAGTTTCTTTTAGAGGTACTTTTGTAAAAAGTGAAACCACATCTAAACTAACCATTATATCACCCTCTTCAATTTTGAAACTATGCATTTTTTCAACAAAGTCGGCAGAATTTTTAATGTAATGGGGTGTTTTTCCTATATGAGGTTGTAATAACAATGTAAGATGTTTTGCAAGGTTATATGTAGGAGAACCAATTGCACTAACAATAGGCCTTAAAGGAATATTAGGTTTATGAATTTTTGGTAAACCATATAGTTTTGGTGAAATAGCTTCAGAGTTAGATAGTTTCTTTTTTATTTCTTCAGGAATAGATGATAATTTAATTAGCTCTTTAGTTTTTAAAAGAAACTTTTTTGTTGGATCTTTTGGTATTTCACGATAAGTTTCTGGTCCCAACAATTGTTCTATCTTAGTGTTATAATCGTTCATATTTAATATAACAGTTGCATTACCTTTATCTGATTTTAATATTATAATACTTTCATTGTGTTTAAGATCAAGTAAAGCATGTCGTTGACGAAAGGATAAGTTGCTCTTTGGAGGTTTTGTTTTACGTAATATGTTAACGGTGTTATATCTAACTTCATTAGCAGCATCAAAAGGTAATAATCTAATGGAGTTTTCGATATTGGAAATTATATCTTCAAAAGGTATTACTCTTGGTGTTATCGTTAAAGATGTAGTAAACAATTTTGTCAAATTTGAAAAATTAAAACATAAACATAAACCTGCTATTATATAACAGTTTGAAATATAAAGCCAACTATAAAATTTTTTAATTTTAATGTTATGACCTAGTTATTCTTTACTAAATTTTATAGTTGGCTTTATATTTAAACTTATATATAACGACTATTTATGTTTAATTTCAATAATATGTTACAATCTTCTTTTAAACAAACATTACTACTGACGAAGATAACTGTAAGTGTTATCGAAACGTTTAGATTGTATAATTTAAAGTACACCATTAAAAATCTCAAAAAGATAAGTATTTTATTATGTATGTTTTAATGTTTTCAGTTCGATTCAAAACGAGTTCAGATTCATCCGACGAGTCTTCCTCCTATAATCAATTCCTCACAAACAACATCCATAATATGTCTTTATTAATGTATTCCTCTTCAATTTCTTTAACATGACGGCACACTTCTTGCCAGTGGCTCTCCAAATCCATCGAACACTTTTCACGAGTTAGTCTTTCAACATCAGCTAATTTAAAAGTTGTGCTTCTCGATGCCACCCAAGCTTTTACAATGGCCCATATTTTTCTATTGGATTTAGCTTCGGGTGGTATGGATAGTCGACATACAGAGTGACCATGTTTCAAATATAGCATCAATTGAATATTCCGTGTAGCTCGGTTTATTACATTTTATTAAATCATACAGCTCCACTTTTGTTTGGGATTCATCATGTACGATCCCTCGTGCTTGTAACCAAGTTATCATTTCCATTTTTTACTGCTAAAAGTTGGATGTTTAACTTCTAACGTGTTGTGATAACTTGCATTATCCATAACAATAACTGACTTTTCGAGCAAATTCGGTAATAACTGGTGCTCAATCCATCGTTTATAATTAATAAAGTTCAGATCGTCGTGATAATCACCTGTTTTGAGCCCGATTTAAAACTAAGAGGCATTATTGATAAATCCCATTTCACCACCAGCATGTACTATTATAAGACGTTGACCTTTACCGATTGGTCATTTTAAACCTTCGTTGGAATCATCTACCCAGGAATGTGGCGTTGTATGCGATGCATGTATATATGTTTCATCTGTATACACAATGGGTCGCTCTGGTCTTCGATACTTTGTTATTGCTCGTATATAAGCACAACGTAAAGATCGTATATCGTATCGTTCCATTAAACATTTACGATTATCAACGGTTTTCGTCCATTTAAAACCTATTTTATTTAATAATCTTCTTAAAGACGTTTCCTTCCCAGAGAAACCAATGGATTCCTCATCTTTAACATTATAGATAGCATTGACGGTTGGTCGTCGTTTCTCCGTGACATGAAAATTGTGTACAATGCGTCGAATGACTTGTTTCCCACAATTATCGACAGATGATCATGGTGCGTTTTCATTCTTTTATTAGAAGTCTTGAACGATTCTATTTCACCACGTTGAATTACTCCCTTCTCTAATGATTCTAACGACGGTACTTTTAGATACTCAGTTGCTTTCACAACGATATCAAGCCATGCAAAATGTATGCGTCTGGAGATGTGAGGTCTGGAGAATGTGAAGGATAAGAAGTCAGTAAATCGTGAAATGAATCTGCTTGTAAAATGTCCCTGAAGAAATTGACGAACTGCGGAGCATATGCAGTCGTCCTGCTGAAAAATTGGTCTCAAATGCCAAATTACGTGCACGACAAATTGACGTAGATCAGATAAAGCGTGTTAAAATTTGTATGTACCTCTGTTGATTTAGTGTGACTTGCCTACCATTCTCTTCGATGAAGTATGGACCAATGATTCCGTGTGAAACTACAGACACTCACTTTTGACTACGTAAAGAAACTTCTTGAACCACATCGGGTCTGGCAAATAGAAATCGATTTGTGCGCCGATTCACATGCCTCGACAAATGAAAATGTGCTTCGTCTGAAAATCATACATTTTCAAAATTCAGGATTTTCATACTGTAACAGAAATTCTGGCGCAATATTCCTCTTACTGCGATAATCAGGATGTAATTGTTGATGTACCTGAATCACATACGAAAATGCATAGCTCCTTCAGGATTCTTTGCAAGAAGTTCTTTTTAAACCAAGTTGCAACGCTGTCTGTCTGCCTGACTTTCGGATTTTCTAAGATCTGCTCAAAACACGTTCATGGTTATTGTTATTGTTAACTGTTCTGGGACGTCCAGTTTCTTTTCGTTGGCAAATACATTACCCGTATTTCAGAACTCTTCAATAACCTTTAACATCACAGCATTACTTAGAACGTTTATTAAACCGTTGTGTGAATTGATCACACGTATCGAGACTTGCACCATTACGTAGATTCCGTGTGAGCGAAAATAATGCTCTACGAAACACTTTTTCTCTGTACTTAACACCATTTTTAAAAATTAGGTCTCTAATGAATTGTTTAAGTTTTACTTGACAGGTGTACACTAGCTAACTTGTATGACAGCGCGCATAGAGACAGCCGACTTAGTTTCAGTACTGTTTATTTCGGGCAATACTGTTATATTAATACATATTACTGTGGATTACAAATACAACTTACTTGTAAATAAAACGTGCTGAAACGGAAGATTTAAAAAAACTGTTTACAATTGATAAAAACGTACAGGAAAAATGAGGTTAGAAAACAATAAACTACACTACATTTTGTGGACGGAACATAATATCTACTTCTCACTCATATCATTATTCCATTTCTTTTTAATGCAATATTCGGTTTCTGCGAGTATCTTCGTATTTGGCGTTTGCTCTAACTTTGGATTCACATTTTTACAGTCGACCAAATAAATCTTGTATAAATTTTGAAATGGCAAGAAATCATTTACCTAATCAAATTATATTATAAAATTGCAGAAGATATTTCTAAGATGCATGCGTTATGATTTTCTTAGGAAAAACTGAATAGTGATTTAAATAAAATGACACATTTCATTAATCAAAATTATATTAATAATTACGCTAAATCTTGTGAAACATATAAGCATTGTTTAAATGTATAAACAATGATAGAAACCTGAGAGAATATTGTCTAACTTGGTTAGATAATATGGTGCGTTCATTATTACATAAAACAACGTTTACAAACTGTAATTTATACATTTTAATGGATCATGGCATCTTTGAGATATGTACCAGGAAAGCATTGACATTTCTATTCTACTCTGAAGTAGTGGGCGCTGTTGCACATTCGGGTATATTGCAATTTAGTAGTACAGAAATTAGTGATAGTGCAACTAACCATTTCAAACTAAAGCCACTAGATTATTCTATCTAGTGACTTTATTTCAAACTACTTTCAAACCTATTTTTAATGCGTTTGTTACATTATTTCGGAAAAAGCAAAATCCTTATAAACCATGAGTGCGACATGATTGATTTTGTAATCAATGGCAACAGATATAAAACATTTTGATTAATCACAAATAGTTCGCGCCTATAGGATTTTGTTACTCACTCGAAGCGATGTCTACCGATTTTCGGCACCTCTTCAGAACTGTGATTTAGCTGATTACTATATTATTATTCTATTTAATGTTTTTATTGTTTTAAAATAGAGCTTTCTTACTTATTCTTTTGAGTTGTAATAAATATTGGTTTTCATAAATAGAGGACATCATAAAAACGGGATGGTACGTTTTTACCGTTTAGTATCTAATCATTAGAGCTTGGATTATATGCTGTAAAAAATCGTGTAATATGCATGCAAATATGCATTAAAAATGGCCACAATATGCATTAAAATATGCATTTATGCAGTAAAGTATGCAAAATAAAACCACATCTTAAAGTTTTCTTTTATTTTACGACACAAACATTAAGTATTTTTGTTAATATAATCAAATTAATATTATAAATTTAATTTTTACAATATGTTTCTCTACTATAACATACTAAATACTTTTCTAAATTATCTATAATTAAACATTGCCTACGGTCACTTAATAAATGTTTATAATTAGAACATGTGCGTTCAACTTCGCACGAAGTTACGGGGACGTATTTTAATGCACATACAATACCCGGGTCTAAATCTAAATCATCGCACTGTTTTCCATTTAATACATGATTAATTTTTTGTAATATGAGATATCCTTCATTTTTATTCAATACGAAATTCTTGAACTTTTTTCGTTATTTCCCCACCACCCTTGGCAATATCAGATTTTACAGTTTGAATAATATTTAAACTTTCATTTAATGACAGTTCCCGGTTTTCTAATCTTTCAATGGCTGTTGCGATACAAACAAAATTATATTTGATATATGCTACCTGGTTTTGAATTGCTGGATTTTTAAAATATTTACTACAAATTTCAACTGCAGCTGAGCTTTTGGGATCAAATTGACAAACAACATCTTTAATTTTTGTGCAATTTGACACCAGAAAATCTACGCACTTTAACCAAGTACCCCATCGTGTTAAAATGGGCTCTGGCGGTAAAGGGAGTTCAGGGCAATTTTCTTTGTAAACTTGAATTCGAAGGGGTGCTTTAAGAATTTTTTTTATATTTGAAATTAAAGAGTTGACTAAATTATATTCTAATCTAACGGTTTCGGCAACACGATTTAAGGCGTGGGCCAAACATGTGCAATGTATTAAATTTGGAAAAAAAAATTTTAAACTTTCTGATGCTTTTACCATATATGGCGCGGCGTCGGTCACCATCAACATAATCTTATTTGCTGGAACTTGATTTGGTAAATAGAAAGTACTTAAAGACTCGTTAACAAATCTAGCAATTGTTGTTTTGTTGGTTTTTTCCAGGACTTTTACAATAATTAAATATCCCCTTCCAGGTCCATCTTCATTTAAAGGGCCCAACACAATATTAGCTATATATCGACCTTTAACGTCAGTAGTTTGTCTACAAAACATCCCAATGTGTTGTTAATTTTCTGGATCATATCGTGGTAATTAAGGTTACATATTTTTTCCTCAAGGTTGATGAACTGGGGATATTAACGGTGCCCCAGAACTACAATGTTCCTTGAGGAAGTTTTGAAATAAGGGATGATCCAGTTTATAGAGTGGAATATTGCATCCTATAAATAGATTGCACAGCTGTTTCAAAACTTCTCCTGCACAATTGTTGCTATTCAATGTTAATAACTGTTGCGTTGAATTTCCTGAACGATCAGTTTTTCTTTGTTTATCGATGGTTGTCCCTAGGTGCTGCTTCTATTTGGAATTTTTTATCAGAAGTGATCTGAAAAATTGTGTAACTGTGACAAAAATCTATACCTAAAGTTTACTTCTTATGTACTATTGGTGTTTTATTGACGTTCATGCTTAAAGATTTTAAATAAATATTGTATATCTTAAACCTGTTAAAAACGTATATAATTGCAACTGCTTTTTTAAAAATTTTTTGAATATTTAAATAGGTAAATACACCTAAATGGAATTAATTATTCAAATAATTCTAATCGTTTTCTGTTAAATAATTATATTTTAATAATGTTTTACACAAAAGTTACGAAAATAAGAAAAAAATTATAAACATCCTTGCTAAACTAAATAGTTACAACTAAAAAATAGTATTGAAACTTATAGCGGGTTTACACATGTATGGATTTAGTGGCGCCAGTACTAACGCCAGTTTAACTTTCATGCCAGTAAAAGCTTACACGCTCATCTTAGATTTTATCTCGCCAGTCTCATTTGTTGAATGCAAGGTGTCAAGTGATTGTATAAAGAGGTCTCTTTATATAAAAATGTCAAGTGAAATCTCGAGTGAAATACTTCGTAGAAAAAATTAAAAAATAGTATTGAAACTTATAGCGGGTTTACACACGCAGTGCCGTAACTAGGAATTTAGCGCCCGCGGCCAAGATTAGATTGGCGCCCTTATATAAACAGGTAAAAACAACTCATTTAAAATAAAGTCTGGTTCCATATCTACGGACTCAGAAATTTCATTAGCTTTTGCAATACATTTTCAAGTAAATTTTCCCTAAAGTTGAATTTCTTCAACAAGCCTTTATTAAATTAGAACCATCAATACCGTTACAGATTTTCCTGCAGAAGTATATTAACTTTATTAATTTTAGATAAAATAACATTCCAGAAAACAAGAAGACATAAAAAAATATAGTAGTTCTTATCCTTATTTTTAAGAAGACGCTTTTCTTGATTTGTTGCCACAAAATTCTTATACGGTTACTTTTTTTAAGAAATTAATCTTCTTGCAATAAGAAATTCAAATTCTTAATTTATAGAAAGTTATTCTTAAATTTAAAAGGTTGCTTTTCTTCCAGATATATATTTTTCGCAATTAGTTTTTTTATTTAAGTAAAAAGTGGACATAGAATGAAAAAAAAACGGAAAAGAACTGCAGGTATAATAGGTATCTTTTATTTTGTCACTATATCCACAAATACGCACAATAATGAATTTTTTTAATTTAAAAAAAACTATTATGGTACTATAAAAACTATAAACATAATCAGTAAAACAAAACCTTATTATAAATACATTCACTGATTAAAAAAACAACGGATACTTCTGTAAGAAATTCCGAATTGAGAGGATTAAAAAATAATAAAAACAAATCTATCGGCGGGCGTAGTACAGGTGGTTAAGACGTTGGTCTCAAAATCTGACTACAAACGTCCCGGGTTGTAAGTGTGTAGAGCCAATAACCTTGGAAGTTGACGCTCCCAACCCCCTTCGAGGCGGAATTTAAAAAAAACGTTTTCAGTGATTAACATCTTTATCAAATAATGAAATACATTATCAAAATCTCACTTAAGTTTAGTTTGGTTTATCCCCGTCTTCCACATAAAAAAGTTTAGGTTTGAAAACAACTTCAAAATTTGGTAACATATGTATGTGAAACGGGGGTCCAGAAAATTCTTTAAATTCCTTAACCAAATACCTATCCAATTTCTCCCCTACTTTATAAGTTAAAGTGTGACCATTAAATTGGGAGCTGGTGTATGTTTGAACAATTATTAAAACTTGTTTTCTACTTTGATCTAAAAATGAAATCAATTATTTCAAACAATTTTATGCCAAAAATGTCCAACTCACATAAATAATAACCTTTTTCATATAATGTTCCTTTAAAAATACAATTACTTACAAATGTATGAGGGATGGTTATTTCAAAATTTTCAAGAATTAAGTTTTTGTAATAAAATTTTTCAGATAATTTGCATGTAGATATTTTTGCGGAACTATAATCATAGTCATCAAAAAATATACTTTTTTTATTGTTCGCTAAAAAAGAAAATTTAAGGCACAATTTTATAGCCAATGAAAAAGTAATATTTTTTCGAGATTTTGTACTTGATGCGTATGATTTAAGAGTTTGATGTTTGGCCTCAAAGCGCATATTCCATAAAAATTTTAATGGACCAGAATACCTAATTACTCTTGGATAATGTACTAGTAAGTAGTGTTTAGGTTTAAGATGATCTCTAAATAATTTTTGATATTCACTATTGTATTTAAAAATCAAAGATTCTAATATTGTAAGTTTTTCTTCTGAAAAGAACTTTGAAAAACTTATTTTAATTATATTAAATAATGTCAATAATAATTTCCATACCAAATCATCCATTGGCACCAGATCTCCAACAAACAGGGGAAAAAAATAACAAAAGGTAATCATTTCACTTGCAGTCATTTTGAATTTTGATTTTTCTAAATTTTCTAATTGAATGGGTTTACTAAAATTTCCAATATTTATTTTGCCGTAAATAGTAAAATATTTCTTTTCTCTTATAAAATACAACAATGCTTTACTTATATCATAGTGACCAATGCCTTCAAAGAGGTCATGCATAATATCAACGACATAATTTTCTACAGCATGGAAATTATTTAAATCGTTAAATACTGATTGTTCTCGAATACCCGTTTGCGAAATTCGTGTTTTACTATCAATCATATTAATATCTGTTTCATAATTGTTTTTATTGCGTAAGAATTCCGGAATTTCTGTACAGTCTTTGCGAGTATTTTGAAGAGCTCGTTTACAAAATCTCCAAAAGTAATTTGAACTAAATGACTTTGTAAAACCTAAAACAGAATTTAATCCTAAATTATCGCCAATTATTAATGCAACACTAAAATAAACTTTGATTATTTCATCTCTTATCTTAATATTTAGACAATCAGATTCTAATTTTTTAAATTGTTCTACAACTCTTTGGAAACACCTTTCATTTCTAAAAGTAGATAGAACTTCTGTCTTTATTAATGCAGCCATAAATATATTTTGTAGGCGTGATAAAAATTGGTCAGGAATTACTGGAATTGTATAATATACTGCACAAAGGGAACTATTGCGAGACCCTAATGGATTGTTAATCCCAAAATCGTCAAAATATAAAAATATTGGTAACATTATCTGACCTTCGTATAAATGCATTTTTCGCTGCCACAATTTAGCTTTTATAAAATGATTTAGGAAAGATTTAGATGCCAAAATGGAATCTACATTTTCTAATATTCTATTGAAGACATCAATATGTTCTAAATACTTCCTTATTTGAAAATGAATCGGAAAGATAACACCTTTGATTTGTTCTTCTGCCAGTGTTGGGATATTCATATGTACAATCTCACTAATTTGATTGTTTATGGTAAATTACTTTGGGAATTCTAATAATTCATTATTTTTAAGAAGAGCGAATAATTTGTATTCAATATTTATTTGATAAAAAGGATTACTTAGGCAATCATCAATGTTATCAAAAAACTCCCGTATATCAGAAAGGTCAATACTATTATTTAAAAGTTGTCTTTATCGTGCATAGCAAGAGTAAAATGAACTGCAGATTGTTGTATGTCAGACATTATTTCATGTATAAGGTTTTTTGTATTGGATTTTTTATTAGTAGAATCCACCAGTGGTGGAAGTTCGACACGTTCAGGAGTTAAAGATGTCGAGTCTCCGTAACAACCTTCAGCAACATCTTTAATTACAGAGAAATTACCACTGACTTTTTAACGATGAATTCTTAAGAGCACGATTAATATGTTTAGATAAGTGTTTTTTTGTATCACTTTTCTCTTCTGCTTTCAATCAAACCTTCCAAGTCGTTTATAGTGTGCAAGATGACAATCATCGAATTCTGGGCGTCTAATATCGAAGGCCTATATGATTTTTGTTTTTTGTATTTAACAATCGACGGTTTCAAAATTGTATGAAGAGCCTTTAGTATAGTATAATTTCGCCAATCTAGAATTTAGAAAAACCAATAGCATGCACAGCGTATGATGAAACTTACTTTACTTACCTTCCGTAGTGTTTTCATTTATCTCTCCTATACTTTTAGTAGTAAGTTTATCCTTAATTTTTTTTGGACAAAATTTAAAAAAACTTTGAAAAAAGTATCCCAATTTGCAAGAAGTGACTTGTGGTTGTTTGGAAATAATTCCCCAAAATCAGAACAAATCTGAAATATTTATAGAATGATTAAAAACCTGGTTAGTAATATACATATTAAGTGAAAAAGTGTTATCTACATTCACTAGTGAATAACACTTTGTTTTGTACGTAAAGTTAATAAAAAAGGTGAGCATATTTTTTAAAAAATAAAAACGTTTATCTTACAATAGAGGAACAAATACTAAAGAATTGAATTTTAGTATATGTGCGGTAATTAATTTCAATTTGTTATTTTCACTAGCATTTCTTGTTATATTTTTGGTTCAATCCTAAGGGAAAATAACCAATTAAAACTTAATTGTTTTATTTTAAAAAATAATGTCAAGTTCGTTAAAGAAAACAATAGCTAAGTTTTTGTATTATCAACCGCTCCCGCGTAAAGACGCTTACTATAAACAATATAATATAAAAACATTATATATATATATATATATATATATATATATATAATTATGTTTTTATTGCAAATGATATTTATTAAAATAAATAATTACAATTAAAACTGAGACTTCACTAACTATAAGCTAATATGAACTCTGCGTTCCGTTATCAATGCAACGCCTTTTATAACGTTCCTAATCTACTTAAGATAACTAATAATCTAAGAAATAATAAAGTTAGTATTAATTTATTAACACGTATGAAAGTTCCCATGCGATAACAGTGATTTACTTAAGAAAACTAATGAGCTTAAGAATTGATAAAATGTATTAATTTATGAACGTGTACGAAAGTTCACATGCGATAGCAGTGATTTATTTGAGAAAACTAATGAATCTAAGAATTGATAAAATACGTTAATTTATGAACGTTTGTAAAAGCTTCTCAGGCGATAATAGTGGATGAGACAATTAATCATTAATCCCAAAAATAATATGTTGCACTAACTATTTATAAAATGATACATTATTATCCAAAAATACGAATGATATAACTCCTCCCCCCTTAAGACAGAATGTCCTCATTCTGCGAAGTTATCTGTTTTAAAGGAATTACTTCTTTATCTTGTCTTTGTGTCTTAATTCTATCACGTATCCTATTTCTAAATACATAGATTAAAATACAAAACACAATCAATAACATAATTACAATAGTAGTTATAGATAAATGCATAACATGTACTAAAGGATTAATTTTTAAAGCAGTTTTTAACACTTCAGCCTCTTCTTTTAAGGTTTTCAAGCTTTCCAAATGTTTTGGTTCTAGTTTTACAGTCAAGTCAGCCTTATAATTATTGATTTCTAAAGGATTCTTATAAGTAAAGTTAACAAATGTATTTTCAAAAGTTTGATCATCTATTGTTAATTTGCAATTGTCTCCTGATGATATAAAAACATTATAAATTACTTTAAAGTTATTAATTTCGTTGTGACACTCTTCAATTATTTCTGTCTTGTTTGACGGATACTAAAATTCTTCCATTACCTAATTGAACGTATAACTTATAATTGTTATTCACTACGGCGTATACACAATCATTGTTATGGGTTATGGAACACTTGTTTGTTTCGGTTCTTTCAAAACACACGATTTGCTCTTCTATAACTTTGCACTTTTCGTTAATCCATACCTCTTTTCTTACGCCTTGAAGGTGATATTGAAACGGCGGTATTATCACCTTGTTTTGATGATCAGGTATCAGATAAATTCTTTTATATTGGAATATTAAAGGATTGAGGATGGGTATATACAATATACAAGTAATTGAATCTTCTGTTGACAAAATCCTAAATTTCGAAAATTCTAGTATTTTAAAAATATGGATTTTATCTAATTCAGGTAACTCTGTCTTTTTATAAATCAATTTTAAATGATCCATAATTTCAATTATTTCTATGTCAGACATAATTTCGAGATTTGTCATTTCGGAAAAAGCTAAAGAAATTGTTCTTTCAATAGTTTGAAGGGTATTCAATAATTTGAAACTTAAATAATTATTGTATTGAATAATTAGCTGTGTGTCAAGGATATTGTTCACCTTTTTTAATTCATTAACAAATAAATCAGTGTTGTTCTGAATTGTTTCCAAATCTTTAGAGTACCTTTCAGTGATGTGATTAGCAAATGAAGTATACTTATCTATCTGTTGAATAATTTTATCTTGATTTTTATAAAGTGAATTCAAATTTTTATTAATTTCAATTAGATCGTTGTTATCAGGGTTGCCAGTAATGTATTTTATCGCTTTTATGCTTAAGTTTGGATAATTGTTTTTCTATTAACTTACAATTTTCTTTTAGCGCGTAGACTAATTTCTGGATCATGACGTTTGGATTTGCGTCTAAAATTACTACATTACTTAATATTTGATAATAACTTAATTCTAAATCTGTTATATTAATATAAAAGTAAAACTTATGATAATGATCTACTAGTTTAGCCGAACCTATATCTTCGGTAATGTACCCATTCGTATCAAACTTTTCGATTTGAAGGCCCTGGTTCTGGATTGCCAGGCACATCCTGCAAACAAAATTTCTTTTTAGTACGTTTCAGCTTTCTTGTGTGTATATTAGCTGGTCTATTTGAAGTTTCTCTGAGCCCCTGGATTTTATTTTTATTAACGGACGTTATATTTACTTTGTCATAGCACGGATCTGTCTTTCTAATTCTTTGCCGTGTAAAATAGGCTACCGGTTCATTCATTTCAACAGATGGTTCTTTATCTCTATTTTTCTTCTCTAATGTCTTAGCGCCTTTCTCTAATTGTTTGTGATATAAGTGTTCGTAGAAGGGTAGCAATTCTGTTTTTCGTTTTTCGTTATAATTTTCGTACACAGTTTTGTGTAAATCGATTTCATGTGCATTTAAGTTCTCGTAGGGCCCGTACAATAGAGTGAAAGGTGTATAACCCGTCGCAGAATGTATAGATTGATTATACGTTAATACGGCCGATATCATTAAATTTTGGGGACTTTCATTTTTGTTTTCAATCTTAATAATTCTTAGTTTTTCTAAAATGGTAGAGTGTACTCTTTCTATAGGAGAGTTACTGTTACTGTTATAGTTTGTGGTAAAATGCAATTCGATTTTGAATAAAGCGCAATATTCTTGGAAAACCTTGTTCTTAAACTCTTTTCCTTCGTCGCAAACGATTTTCTTTGGGTAGCCGTGGTGCGAAAAGTAGTGTCTCAATTTATTTAATACGGTCAATCCTGATGCGTCTGTTATATAGTAGGCTTGTGTATACCTTGAAAAGAGGTCTATTATTGTTAAGAATTTGCTTCCTTCGAAACTAAATGTATCAATGTGTACTACGTCGAAAGGTTTCCTTGTGAGTAAAGGTCCAGAAAATTGAATTTTATAAGGGTTTCTATCGTACTTACTAATGTTACAAGTTTCACATTCGTTAATTATTTTATTTATCGTGGTTTTTTGGTATTACTTCTAATTGTTCATTCGATTGTTCTATATCTTTTGTTAGAAGGTTACTTTTAACAAATTTTACTTTGTTATTAAATAAATTATTTGTTATTTTCAAAAATTTTGATTCCAATTCCTTATCTTTAAAATATATTCCGTATAAATTCTTTGGATCTATAATTTCTTTTAACATTCGCGAAATGTTTTCCAATTCATTACCTTGTCTAACTGTGACAACATAATTATGCTTTAAGAACGGTCTAAAGTATTCTATTTTGTATTGGTCTCCTAGTTTCAAAATTATACGATACATGAAATGGTTTACCGGATTTTCAGAGATTGGCATTGAGAATACTGGATTCTCAGCGGATGTGTGTTGCGTATTATTTGATTGGTCATCTTGTTCTCCACTTAATAATTCTTCTAAATCATCAGGTGAAAAGTCTTTGTCGACGTTTGGAATTATCGACATAAGGTCTAGTTCTGTATCGTTTGAGGTTTCTTTAGTATGAATTTCTATTCGCGACAACGCATCGGCTACTAAATTTTCTTTGCCTTTTTTATATTGTATTTTGTAGTCAAACTCGTCTAGTCTCAGTCTCCATTTAACTAATCTGGAATTTGGATCCTTAAGGGAGAATAACCAAACTAGCGGCTTATGATCAGTTTCTATTATAAATTGTTTTCCGTAAATGTACGGCCTAAAATGTTTTGTGGTTTCTACTATACTGAGCAATTCACGTTCAATAGTTGAATAATTGCGTTCGGCACTATTTAGGGTTCTTGAGTAAAATGCAATTGGTTTATTATTTTGCGATAAAACTCCTCCTATGGCTACATTGGATGCATCAGTTGTTACATGGAAGGTTTTTTCAAAGTCTGGATACGTTAGTACTGGTGCATTGGTTAGTAATTCCTTACACTGATAAAATGTTTGCAAATAATTTTGATCTGTGACATCAATCTTTGAATTCTTTTAAGGCATTTGGTAAATGGTTGTACAAGTTTAGCAAAGTTTTTTATAAACCTTCTATAATATCCCACCAGACCGAGGAAAGCTCTTATTTCCTTGACTGTTTTTGGTAGAGGGTATTCTTCTAAGGCTTTAATTTTTGCGGGGTTAGGTTTTATACCTTGTGGTGTAATTACGTGTCCTAAGAAGGCTACTTCTTTACACAAAAATTCCGATTTGTCTAATTGAATTTTTAAATTAAATTCTCTTAATTTTTCAAATATTTGTCTAATGTGTACTGAATGTTCGTGAAGCGATTTGGAGAATATTACAATGTCGTCCATGTATACAAAACAGAACTTATATAGGTATGGGCGTAGAATGTTATCCATTACTATCTGAAAAGTACTCGGGGCGTTTATAAGTCCGAAAGGCATTCGAACGTATTCAAAATGACCGTTGTTTACTGAGAAAGCAGTTTTTTCGATAGAATCACGGTCCACTTCTATCTGATGGAATCCTTGGGCGAGATCTAATGTAGAAAAGTACATGCATTTTCCTAAATTGTCCAATATTTCGTCAATTCGCGGGAGTGGGTATTTGTCTTCGACTGTTTTCTCATTTAATTTCCTATAGTCTATTACAAGTCGCCATTTTTTTTTCCGCTTGCATCTGGTTTCTTTGGTACAATCCAGACCGGTGAACTATAAGGTGAAATGCTTGGTCTAATAATTTTATTATCAAGTAATTTTTGAATTTGGTTTTGGATTTCATTTTTCAAGTGATGCGGGTATCGAAATGATTTAGAATAAACTGGTTCGTTGTCATTAGTTCTGACTTTATGTTTTACAGCGTTAGTAAAAGTAAGGTCACAATTTTCATTGTAAAAAATTTCTTTATATCTCTTACACAAAGATATAATTTCTGTTTTTTCTTCTAGATTAAGAAATGACATTGGGAATATCAATATTAAAATTTTGAATTTTTGGATTTACTAAATCAACGTTGGTAATAGGTTCTACCTCATATTGTTGTTGAAAATTTATTTCTACTTCACGTTCTTCTTCAAAGGGGACAATACAAATACCATTTTTTGCAAAGGCAATTGATTCTGAAATAATGTAGTCGTCTAATTTAATTTCCGGAACTACAACTTGTCCTTGATCGACACTTACAGGAATTTTTATACTATTTTTAACAATTTGTTTTATTGGTTTAAAATTCTTCGGGTTTAATTCCATAAAAAACGGTATTTTAGAACTACCTATCTCTAATGTTTGATTATTATAATTAATCGTAGCTTTAAGTTTTTGGAAATCTTCACTTCCTATTAATGCGTCAAATCTATCATGCCACTGTATTATATGAAAATTAATATTATTATCAAGTCCAAATTCTCTTAAAATAGGATATGATATATTCTGATTATCGGTTATCGTATTATTTAAGCTCTTAACAGTAAATGGTTTAACAAAAAAATAATTTTTAAAATGTTCGTAAGCGGGACCTGGATTTATTATTGAATTGGAAGCTCCGCTATCTATTAAAATCTTTAATTTTAAACTAGGAATCGTTATAAATGGTAGTTTCGGTTTGATTGTTAACGAATTTAAATCTAAATTTGTGGTTCCGAGGCAGGTATTCGAAAATTTTCAGCAGATTCAAAAGTTTCAGAATCTCGATAATCTTCTTGATTATCTTCATCATCTTGCACTATTTCTACTGAATGTTCGTCGCTTTGAACGTTGTAAAGTTCTTCGGAATGGAAATTGCGAGGGCCCGTGCTTCGAAAATAATTCGAAGAGTTACGTGCATTAATGGGCTGTTGATTTGGTCTGCCAGTATTTCGTGTAGATACCGACATCGGGGTTGGTTTCGACTCAGGTTCCTTTTTGCCGAATACTTGCGAATTCGTAGGGTAATTGGTGAATACTGGTCTCGTCTGGAAATTGATCGGACCACGCGGGAATTGATTTTGGGTTGGATTACGATTTATAAATGGTTGTGACGGTCTATAAAAATAATTCGCGCTTGGCCGTTGAAACGGTTTCGGTGGTTGAGTTTTATTTGAGAAATTATCTTTATTGGATTGTCTATTCGTTGATGGTTTTTGCCGAATAAAATTTAGAAAATTGACCTGTTGTTTATAATTATCGTAATTTCTTAATTGAAGTAAACAATCTTCTAGTGAATTAACATTTTTATAAGAGATAAAGGACCTATGTGGCTCGAATAAACCTGCCATATAGGTAAATAAAAGCCTTTGTGTATAAGTATTAATTTTGTGATTCTTAAGACTAACATCTGTTTCGTTTATAGATACGTGCTCTAATAGTTGTTGCAATTTACTTTTAATTTTTTCGTAATATTCATCATAACTTTCATTTAATTGAATACACGTTATTAAATCATTTTCTAATAATGTTTCATTTCTAGGATCGCCAAAGCGGTTTATTAATGTTTTCTTTACCTTATCCCAAGTTAAGCAATTTGAAATTACTAAAGTATCTCTAGCAGTACCAATTAATTTGGAACAACAAATTTCGAACAATAATTTATTTAATGTACAGTTTTCTTGACCCTGTGAATTATTTCTATAATTAGTTATAAATTTTTCACACTGTTGTATGAAATACGATAAATTTCTACTACCTCCCTCATATTGAGGAATCATTTCCTTAGCAATATTTATTTCAGTATAGTTTGCCATTATTATTTTATTATTAATTAATTGATTATCAGAATCAGAGTTACTTGAATTACCAGATATTCTTATAGGAGATCTATCACGGAATTCAGTCATACAAGATTCCAACGTATATTGTAAAAAGAAAGAAAAGAAAAAGGATATTATTACTTACAAAACTAAGGTTGCTAATAGCATCTCAGGTATGCCTTGAAGTTGAGAAGTACCACAGCGGTTGAGGATTCTCGATGGATCAAGTTGCTATAGGTGCAGACTCTGGTTTTGTTTCCTAGGCGTTGTCTACAGTTGAGGTCCGTTGAAGGGCAAAGTACCTCGGTAGGCCAGATGGATATTCTTACCAAAATTTGTTTTGCACGATGATGATGGTATACCCAATAATGATTTAAAAATCGCCGACACTAATTTGTTTTATTATATAGAGCCGTTTGGGTATCCTGTTCGCAGCGCCAATTATGTTTTTATTGCAAATGATATTTATTAAAATAAATAATTACAATTAAAACTGAGACTTCACTAACTAGAAGCTAATATGAACTCTGCGTTCCGTTATCAATGCAACGCCTTTTATAACTAATCTACTTAAGATAACTAATAATCTAAGAAATAATAAAGTTAGTATTAATTTATTAACACGTATGAAAGTTCCCATGCGATAACAGTGATTTACTTAAGAAAACTAATGAGCTTAAGAATTGATAAAATGTATTAATTTATGAACGTGTACGAAAGTTCACATGCGATAGCAGTGATTTATTTGAGAAAACTAATGAATCTAAGAATAAGATAAAATACGTTAATTTATGAACGTTTGTAAAAGCTTCTCAGGCGATAATAGTGGATGAGACAATTAATCATTAATCCCAAAAATAATATGTTACACTAACTATTTATAAAATGATACATTAGTATCAAAAATACGAATGATATAACTATATATATATATATATATATATATATATATATATATATATATATATATTTGCCGTTACTAAGAGCTTACAATATGGCCGCTCATCCCGATAACTTAGATACCTACTGTCGGTAAATTTTATATAGCCGCATAGGACCGGTTATATACCTTACTAGAAATAAGCTCGTAGAAGCGATGAAACAAATTCTTATATAAGATCATAGTTGCGTTTAGGCAGCAGTGTATAAATAAACTAACCTCTCAATTTCAAAATACATGTTTTATTAATAGAGACAGAATTTGTCCAATTCTAAGTATGTACCTACTTTAGATATCTATAAAATAGCATATTTAATAATTTTTTTACTCATAAGAGTTTTATATTTATAACGGTAACTAATTTAAGAATCGCTATAATTCGTATGTAGGTATAGGTATAGAATACGAAATATTGCTGGGACAATCCATTTTCAGAGGTCTAGACAAACTTCATTGGTTGCTTGATTATAATATTTGATTTTTTATTTTAAAGGGGCTAACTGTACCTTCAGCTATTGTATACAAAATTTATTAGAAACAGGTGGTTTTCTGTCAGATGTTTATTAAGCCTTTTCAGCTTAACTTAATTTGTAGTAAACGCTCTTAAACTATTTTACCGTTTCTTGAACACCTACGTACATTGTTTTTTGTCCAGTTTAACGTTGCTGTTAACTTCATCATGGGCTAAATTTTGTCTTTTTATTCTGTATGCGATCTGATATAGTGCGTTTTCTTAAATGTTTAAATGCTTTTTCAAGAAAGGGGAGCACCGCTGAGCTGAAACTGTACGTGAGCACAATTACTTCGTAACTATTTCTAAAATAAAAACGGTATAATAGGTACATCTTATTTTGCTTTAAAAGGCGTACCCTCAACAACTGAAACATTTCAGAGAAAATTTGCAATTTATTTTGGGTAAAAATTACCATAATTATCTTCCACGCATTTATTTTCGAAACAAATGGGTACCTATTTACCCAACCTGATAAGTCGTACAAAACAATATCTTTAAGTTGAAGTATACCTTTGAATTTGCAAAAATGGCTGTGCTCCTGACAAACATGATTTCCACATAAAACCAACAATAAAATTTAAGAAATAGTCAATTTAAAATTCCAACGTATAATAAGGGTGCTTCCTAATAAAAATCAATTTTTTTTAATACTGTCAAAACTACAGTCGGGTTATAGGTATTACATAAACTTCAACTTGCCCCATCATAAGAGTTTAGAAAATGAATTTGGAACATTTTGTAGAAAAGCAATTTTATATGAAAGTGGTACGGTGTACCACCACATTAGGCAGTTAATTATAAGCAAAACTACTAATGTTAGCGATTGAAGAAAAATAGTGAATTCATATCATTTTGCATCAATAATTATATTGAATTTACAATTCAGATGAGGAAATATTTGTATTCAATATTTCTGTGTCTATGCAAATTGTTTAATATGATGCCTTTTGGCTGTGTATACGTAATCCCACAGGCCGGTTAGTGTCCTATGAATGGTTTTGCGCTTGCAGCTCTCGCAAGCTCGTCAGCAACCTGGTTGCCTGCGATTCCGCGCCCAGGTGCCCACACTAGTGTGACAGAGTACTTGCCTAGTGCGTTTGTGTGTATTCAAGGACTAGCCCTGAATTTTCCACATATGAGTCTCTTTGCTGTCAGTAATTATAAAGATTTTCCTTTTGACAGGGTTCTCTTTTCATAGCTGAGCAGCTGCCATATTGCATATACTCGGCTTGGAACACGGTCGCTTTTTGTCTTAGGCTTACAGAAATTTTGCAGCCCGTCCATAGCTCCCTTACACTCCAGACCCAGTGCCCTTAGTGGTTTTCGAGCCATCTGGATAATACACGACTCCATTCAGATGTGCTTTACTGAATTTATTCTCCCAGTCATACCGAGTGGGGATTGTAGTCTTAAACAGTTTGATAGGACAAACTGTTTTGGTTATCCTTTCAGTTATCATGCTGAGGTTCTTATCCCTGGAGATTTCGTCACTGATGAGCGAATGTCACACCCTTGACGATCCCTTCTCGCCGTTGACTCTCGGCCGGTAGGTATGCCCCTCTGCCCTAATTACTAGGTTTAGTGGTGGCAGGTTCAAGAGGGTCTCGATTGCTGCCATGGGGGTTGTTGTTATTGCCCCCGTTATTTCAAGGTAAGCCCTGCGCTGCACCTTGCTTAGTATCTGTATGTTCGTCTGGGTGAGGGTCTTATGCCACCACACCAGTGACGCATACGTAATGATTGGTCTGGTTATGTTTTCAAATTATATGGAAACACCGTCAGTTGGGCATCTAGAAAGCAACCAACTGTGAGCAAATCGTCAACTGAAGCCGAATATATTGCGTTGGCTGAAGAATTAGTGAAGCTGCATGGATCAAGAAATTATTGGTCGAGGTAAGCATTGATTGCAACGAGCCAATTCTAATATTCGAAGACAACACTTCGTGCATTAAGATCGCCGAAGAGCCACGTGAATACAAACGAATGAAATATTTGGACGTGAAGTACAATTTCATCCCAGACTAGGTACGTGGTCAAAAACAAATACGAACTTGATTACGTTCCAACACAAGATCAAGTAGCGGACATTATTGGTAGAATTCTTTTCATCAAACATCGTCACAATTTGAATTTGGTTTAATTTATTTTTTATGTTCTTAATGTACTTCTATTAAATTAAGAGGCAGTATTGAATGGTAATTTAAACGAAGTTAAAATCAAGTGAACTAATTTGTACGAAGTAGTACGTAATTTAAATCTGACAGTTTGAATAGAAAATAAAAGCTTAGTGAATATCTCTCGATTCTCTTAATTACTATCAGAGTAAACTACAATTATTGAGTGAATGTTATAATTATTATTATTACAATTAATTGAAAAATACAATATTTTATACTAAATGTCTAAAGCATCTCCATCAGTATCTTTACATCGTTTGTTAATTAATTAATGCTTGGTCGTGATATATTAGTTTCTCCAGCAAATGGTGTTAGAAAATTGTAAGTATTAGGACGAAGTTGATTTGGTACAATGATAAAACATGTAACGCATTACAGTTTTCAGTAACTTGTATTAATGAAAAAACAAAATGATTTCATCGAGAAAATCAGAATTTTTATTATTACCTACACTTAGGCTTAATTCTGAACTATGGTTAAACTCTAAACTCTATTCTTACAGATTGAAGTAAAGTAAAAAAAATTATACTTATAGCCTTATCCAACGAAATTTCTGATGCACGTCATAACGGTATAAATTGACGTACCAAACTTATTACCCCACTAACAATGCTCTGTCAGTAGATAAATCAAGTAACATTTTTATTGTAAGGTTGGTACTGAAAACCTTTGATGCCAAACTGAATCCTGTTTCTTTTAGATTTTACGTTTACTCGAAGAATTTGGTGATCTAACCTCAAGTCTTGTAGTAATTCTTCAATACAATTCAATTACAGTAGAAATAAACTAAACCATCACTGTAATTGAATTGTATTGAAGAATTACAAACCATTGACATTACATTACCAATTCTTGGCGTAAACGTAAAATCTAAAAGAATGACCATCGTTGGTGTTTCACTTACAATAAAAATTTCTTATCATTGACAAAGCATTGCTAGTGAAGTGATAGATTATAGTTGGTAACGTTGATAAGCTATCATTTAAAATTTACATATTCAACATTTAATGCTAGGCACTTTTTATAATACATTCCTATAACACAAAAACATATTACAAAATATATTTATGATATAAAACAGAAACAATACTTACAAAATTGTTTTATGAAAATATAAAAAATTATAATTCACATTTTTGTGTTATAGTTACTATGTATGACCATTTGTTCATTAAGCATAAAAATTTCAGTATATAACTAAATTTTAAACATAAGATCAGCGAAGGGTTACCAATGCAACAGAATGCATATGTAACAAGGACATCCATAATTGGTCCAGCTCAGCTACAAACCTGTAACAAAAGGAACTATAACATTTTTACAATATCTTGCAAAACATGTAGGTAAATAATCATACCAACTATATATTATTAATGATACTAACAAAAATGACTACTTTCACAATGTATCTTCAATAATAATAATACAATTAAAATATAAATTTAACCAATTACAGATATAGTAAAATTATCACATTTAAGCAACATTATTGAATACATACGAACAAAATTCTTTGTGACAAATTTATCAAATGTGTTAATATAAAATTACAATATGTTTTAACCTTACAAGATGAAACATTATTATAATGAGAATTTAACATTTTACAATCATTGTTTTATGATATTATATAATATATTTTGAGTAATTATTATAATATCACATGTAGTTAAGTGCAGTTAAGTCAATCTCTTATTAATGATATAAAGTCACCACTCTCTCCACAATATATATCAGTTTTTATTCATAATATTTTCAAAATGATGTTAATTCTTATTAAGAATCGAAACATGTAGTGTAGATGCAACAGTTTTGAATTTATATGACCAACTTTTGGAAATATTATAATCAATAAAAACCCTTATATATTTTGTGGAGGAGATGTAATTTATATCACCTACTAAAATGACTTTTTACAACATCAAATATTTTCCTAATACTCAGAGAAATTAATTTACAAAACTCGACTGGTTTCTATTACTGAACACAATATCCCAGCACCTTCATGCAATTTTCATAAATACACACAAATTGTTTTAAAACAATTTGGTATTTTTTAAAATCAACCATGTATTGTTAACTAGTGCTCAGAAATTAAAACTCGACTAGATCTGGACTTTGAAAAGTTTCTATTCCTGCAACCTTATATGTTAATACTATTAATAGTATCTAATACTAATACAAACTTATTTAAAATTGCTGTTTTATACTCGCAAAGTGTAATTCTGAAAAGTTGGGTGCCGTTTCATAAATTCTGAACATTCCCAGTTACTTGGTAACGTTTGATTTTCAATATGTTCAGAAAAATTTTGAAGCAATGACTCCTTCATTGAAGTTGACCATCTACTTCGGCGAATGTTGTTTTCTACAAAAAAGGTACAATAAAATAAATAACTTCACAATAAAAAATTAATATTGCTCCGCATTGTTTAGTTGAGATGATTTATAAACAAAATTTTTGGCTCGTGCATTTTTGACACTGCCAGACATCCAACAGTAACACAAGAAAATACCTTTATCCGTCTTTCTAGAAGATAAACAGATCTGTCGACGTTTTAGTTCCTTCTCGAGCCAAGTTTTAATTGCAGACACAGTTCTCCTTTCTAACTGCGGAATATTTGGAAGAGCATCTGACAACTCAGCTGATGAAGGAAGTTTGAGCTTCTCTAAATATGTTCCAAAATTTTGTAATGCTGCATCTTTTTCTTGATCTGACCAAGGAATTTTATTACCACATATTCGGGTTAAACCTAAAAACAAACTTCAGTTAAGAAATGGTTCGATGAAAAAAATTACCTATACGATGGCGGCGTTTGGAATTTTTTTAGAGTGGACTTAATACAATCAGTTACTGTTGAAACAGGAATAGTATGAATGGTGTCATGAAGGTCAGTATCTTGCATTGAGGTGTCATTTATTTCCGTATCTGAATCACTATCGTCGTTTTTGTCAGAATCTGCACTGGAATTAGTTTTACCTTGTACCATCTCTAAAACCTTTGACATTTGTAAAATGTCTCGTGTGTTGACAGGAAGGCGATAAATATTATCGTGGATGTTTTTATCGTGACCCATAAAATGTGCAACATCTCTTACAACGTTTTCTGATAAATCTTGAAGTGAGCATTCCGTAGCAATATGTTTCCTTAATTGGGTTCCACGAAGAAGATTGGGATTAAGTGCACCACACAGATTTGCGTATTCCCTGATAAGGATACAAGCTCGTAAATGACGATTACGATTATCAAGTGTTGGTAGTCCAAACACATACGGATTACTTGAAGGTACACCAACTTGATTTCGAAACCGAATAATAATATCCAAACAAGCTTGAAGTTCCCAATTTATTAACACCGGAACAACCCTGTTCAATTTTCCTCGAATTTCAAAACCGCTGGTATCGTTGTGCCAATCGAGTATCTTCTACAGACAGTTTATCGACTTTGCAATTGGTGGAATCAATGGAATGCAAACTGGCATAATCTTCAATTGTAATTCTTTCAAGCTCCCCGGCTCGGCGGCGATTAAACACCATAACTGAAACCAAAGTAAACGACGCTAATTGTTTCCATGTGTCAAAGGAAACAGTGTTTTCATTTTGACAATTTAATTCCGAAAGTAACGCCTTCGATTTATTCTCAAATAAGCCACCAACTTTGTAATATCGTCTTTACTTGGCAATGTCACAACTTTATGACGCTGATGCACAATACGATTTTCCAAGGCAGTTCTGTGAATAGCAGCAGAACTAGAAAACTTAAACAGGCACAAGAAGTCTTGAGCTTCCTTTTCCTTTGTTTATCATTTAACTTCAGACACTCGATGTGCCAAATATCAGCAGCTTTTTAACAAATGGTGGCAAGTGTTGTAGCTGTCGTAGGGGCCTTATAGACAGTACCCATTTCATTCAATCTTGCTACTTTATTAATAGCAGTAATAACAACATCATACTTTGATGGAGTAATTAAGGAAGAATATTCAGTAACAGTACTATCTATAGTTTTTGTTGCTATTAATAGCCGACCAATTAAACGAAGACGTGCTCGTATCATTTCGTCGTAATGTGGATCAGCATATAAAGAGCACCAATAATTTGCAAGCGTAATGGCAAGATAATCGTAGCGAATAATTGCGACACATGGATCTTCACGTAAAACTGGAAAAATACGGGTTCGCAAAGTGAAACAAGCTTGAGCATGAATTTGGCGACCAATCGATCTTCCTAGAACAACAGCACTTCTGCCACTATTATTTTCCCGTGCACAATTCTTGAAGTGAACTCGAAGTGTTGACTTTCTAAAGAAACCTTTACATGATTGGCAAGGCAAATAGTCATTACTTTGATGGTCATATGCAAAAGGTCGTCTTGCAACATAAAAATTACCGGTATTATACACTGGATTGGTATTATAAATAAAGTCTCCTTTTTTCGAATGGTTTCTATTAACCGTCTTCGTTCTACTGAACCTAGAAAATATAAAATCATTGTTAATTATCAAATTAGTTTTCCATTGGAATGGATTTAATTAACTCTTTACTGTATGGTGTAAATGTACAACAAATTAAAATACAGGAAAGTTTAACTAGCGCAATTAAAAATTAAAGTTTTTTAATCATTTTGTAAATATAAAACATACTTGAAGCCAGTGTAGTTCAAATTTTTACAGCTGGGTCTTTATTCATATTATATTTTGTAATTTTTTATTATAATTAAACAGTTACAAATTTATTCAAAACCACGATTAGTTAGCTGGGATCATTCTACAAATTTACTTCAACGTTTTCTGTTATCACTGCGAAATATTTTCTGTTCATGAAGGCAAAAGAAATGGAAGCCCACGCTTCTCTTATTGGCGTTAACCGTTAAGTATTTTTTAATGTAGTTACTTAACTAAATAATAAATTAAGTTAAACCGGCTACTAACCTACTGGTAACGACATGAGTTGTATTACAGCTGGTTCAGTTTTATGAGACACCATTAGATGCTGAGGGAATTTTGTATATAAATGTTTACAATATATACAAAAATACTTTCGTGGCTTTTTTTCTTGAACAGAATCAACTGCCAGTTCTCCAACTGTTTCATTATTACATTTACTTGCATCTAAAGGTAATACCACTTGAGTTCGATCATAAAACACATAAGGTGATCGTTGTGGTTTCGGATTTGTCACACACATTGATGGATCACTGTTTATGTTGTAGTCTAAACGACGACGAGTTTTATGCATGTCAAGGAAATTGTCCTCCATTTCAATAACTGAATCTGTGAAATGAGCTTCCTGCACAACAGTTTTGATGGCACTATCTATAATTTAATAAATGTGTATGTAATATGTGAAAGGTGTTAAACATGCCAAATATTTACCATTTAGTTGCTTCGAGGCAACATTTTCGAAAGAATACAACTCATCATTATTTCCATCCGTCACATCATCTAACAGCATCTCATCTTCGATTTCGCCAAATTGATCTCTAAGAAGAAGGGTTTGCTGTGAAGTTTTGGTGGCAAGAACTGTAAATTCATCAGAAGTATTGCAATGTGATTGATGTGATGCTTCAATGGCAGTATCTATGAATTAATTTGAAAAATTTATGAAATGTGCAGACAAAACTTTGCAAATTACCACTCATTTGATTGATGGTTGCTTCAGTACCATAGGTGGTATGTACAGGATCAAATACGGTCAAGTCGTCATCTGTGATATCAACAATTATCGCTTCATTTTCCATTTCAAAATCCAAATCCTGAAAATATGACTGATGTGATGTTTCAATTGCACTATCTATAAAGTTATTTTAAAATTGATGAAATATGTTGAAAATAAACAATTCTAAGTATTACCACTTGCTTCCACATCAACTGAAGGTGGTTCCATCAAATGCGTAGTTATGTTCAGTTATGACGTCTCGTAATACCACTCCCTGTTCCACTTCATTAAATACAGAATTTTTTAAATGGCATTTGTCAATATCACTTGCTATAAATTCATTTTTAAAACGTCATAAAGTTTATAGAAAATTAGTGCTAAGGATTACCACTTATTTGGCCTAGGGAAGGTGTTTCATTTTCAACAGAACTAGACGATTGATTCAGTTCGTAGTTATTTTTATTAGCCACACAATCAGTGGCGAATTCAAAATTCTCGGCTTGTGGTAATGCAGAAACAACTTCCAAATTTATAGGGCAATCTTGTTGAATGGTAGATTTAATTGGAGCCAGTTTTGCACGAACATGTGCGTTTGTGGATAGTTGATAAGAACTAAAATTTCCACCGTAACAATTTGATCGAAAAAGCATTTTAAAATCTTACCAATAAGTGGATAGTTATGATACAAATTATTCATAATACTTTCCAATAATGGTCGGCTCTCTATAAAATATTAATTGTCATTATAGTGCAAAAAATTTTCAACCAATACTCACCATGGTAAGTAATAACATCAACAGGATAGTATCTGCCATCCATCCATTTAGCCTCAATGACTTTCTTCTTTTTTCTAAGAGATGAGGTTTGGCAAATATAATAAATATGATCTTCACGAAATTGTACCAGCGTATACATTTTTTGCTGTTTGTTGCTCTAGTTTTCAGTAGTCTTAATTTTTTTCAATTTTGCTCGTAGAATTTATTCCACAAGTTTACAATTGCATAAATAAGGTCAACAAAATTAAGAACAGAGAAAGTTATTTAATATACATAATAATACAAATTAGAGCATATATAAAAACAAATCGCAGGCATGAGGGGAAAACAAAACGCAGGCATGTGGTAAAAACAAAACGCGAGCACATTAACAAAACGCAGGCGAAATGCAGTGAAGGCATAACCCTGAAATAAACTTATTTAATAGGTATGTCTGCAATACTGCAATCAATAGGTGTTTACCATTTAGTAAAGCTTGATGGGGACACTATACTGCTGACACACAACACATTCAAATGGCAATAGCTTCTACTCGCATGGGTAAGTAATCGACGCAATCCGTGCAAATTAGATGTCGACAATGCAGACGATGTGTTGATCCCTTCATTAATAATGTGTTACACCGGGGACAACTTAGACTTACTAAAAAGAATCTAAGTTAACAACATGCATAATAAAATAAATGAACTGTATAGTGCATTACAGGTCTACATTAATTTCAATCCTCTGCATTATGATCGAAGATAATTAGCCAAGCTTAAAAATAAGAGTGCCTACATACTGAGGAACAAACCAAAATAAGCTCCCTAATCTAGTGACTTCTTTGGAATAACTAGAATTCCTACAAAAATTGGTCAATTGCATTAGAGCAAAAATTGATGATAGTTATGCTGACTGAAAATTTTTAGAAACGAAAATGTCTGTTTTCGTATTTAATTTTTAAATCGGAAACAGCTGTTTAACTAAGATATTCTTACGGCACTTATACAGGGTGTCCCATGACATGATAGCCATATCTTAAGGATATGTTGTCCAAGCAATTTCAAGTCAAAAATGTCTAATGAACATATGTATGCCCAAAATTCTATCGTAACTGTGCTACAAGCATTTAAAGTTTTAGAAAACCCTACTAATGCAGATATCGGTACAGCGAGTCTAGAACACAACGTCCACTGGTCACAACGCCCACCGCCGTCTAAGCCGCCATCTTGGTCACAACGTCCACTCTGGTCACAACGCCCACCAATGTACTCGGGCATGGACGTTGTGACTTGTGACCAACGTCGGGGCGGACGATGTGACCCGAATGCATTGGTGGGGGTTGTGACCAAATTTAAAAGTGGACGTTGTGACCAGAGTGGAGGTTATGCCCTTAGAACATATAAGATATGGAAGGAGCGTACCGTATATTTTATATCAAAAAGTGCCTCCTAGGCTATTAATTTAGATGCGTTAAAGGAAGATGCATATACGAACTCGTACAAAGTCGTAATGCGCATGCTTCATTTTTATCTCATAACCAATGAAAATTTTTTATCTCTCTTGATCTTCTTGGGGACGCAAATTTAAACAGATTACTCCTTCCACACTATCATATGTTCTAAGGTTATACTTATGACCAAATTTGAAAGTGGACGTTGTGACCAAAATGGCGGCTTAGAAGCCGGTGGGCATTGTGACCAGTGGACGTTGTGTCCAGGACCCATTAGATTAATAATTGACGTTTCTGTCAAAACCAAATGAATAACAAATATGAATCACAGTCTTAGAAGTAATATACATGAAAAGAAAAACAAACAAGCATGGACACAATAAACAACTGCTAAAAATAATGCTGCTACAGAAATTATTATTGATGTAATCTGGTGTTTTATTCTATTCGTTATCATTTTCTTTGAATTAAAAGAATAGGTTGCTTTCCGTTTGCACAAGATTTATGCAATATTTACCATGTGTAGTAAACTCATAAACTGTTGTCTTAATAATTGATAGTTTATTCAGGATGACAAAAACACAAAATACATCACAAATGACTGCATTAAACAGAACAGAACATAACCATTGACATAACCTAATCTGTATTTGGGTGCCATCAAAAGCAAAGTCCTCAAGGTTAAGTTAAGTGCATTCCGTTCAAAGGAAACCTTACTGAAATTGATAATGTGATATGCAACGTAGGTTCATCAAGAATGTCAGTAGGACTATATGTATAATGCCCACTTAAAGTTACGCTGGAAATTTACACGTATTCAAACAAACAGCCTAATAATGTAGTAGATTGATGATCTAACTGCATGTTAAATAATTTTTCAAACAGTTTTACCTTACTTTTGGTACTGTTTCTGATAAATAAATTGACACTTTCCAATAAATCTTACTACCTAACCTTCTTTATGACGGCACCTTTCACATTGGTCATTTGTACAGATACCGCCACACAGTTTTCCTGCACAATATTGCGCTTTTGTGTCAACACTGCACGATTTTAAGTATACCCAAGCCAGCCTTTCCAATTCACGCTGCAGATGCTCTTGGAAGGGCCTTCGTTGTGCTTTTAGATCCATCAACTCATCGTGTGTAATATTTAATTTTCGACAAGAATTATTGCCACACATCATCGCACACCGTAAAAATTCATGCCGAAATGTACATGCAGTCCTGGTGCATGCGCCAAACAAATAGTCACCACACATATTCGGTATTTTTCAATCTGCAAATCCAATTACTAATAGAAAAAGAATGAGACAAAACACTGAGATTTAATAATAATTTTTCCAAATTTTTAATTTCATCTCTCTAAACCGGCCGTGATTATTAAAATACAAACTTGGAGAAAATGTAATTACTTCATCTTTGAACGATTGAAGGCACTTTTGTAGAATTTTAACAGATGACTAAACACAAAAAAGAACCACAAAGTTAATAGCTAGGTACATCTTGTGCAAACGTGTAAACAATAAAACACCTAACATGCAGTGCCGGATTACCCATTAGGCGGAGTAGGCAATTGCCTATGGGCCCCACGCTTTTTAGGGGCCCCGCAACATTAGATTAAACGGTATATTATATACTGTATATACACATTTATTGTGGGAATTAGGGGGTTCAAAATCAAACAGGCAAAATTTAAAGTATATTAAATAAAACTAAAGTATAGATATTTTTGTAGTACCTACACCTCAGCAACGGTGCACATTATTAAATTATTTGTTTAACCCTTTTCTAGCAATAAGCGTTTGTACCTGGTAAGGGGTTGGTTGGTACCTACTAGAGGCCGTCTACTAGCGGTTGGCGACACTACCTGGCGTTCTGACCCCAAATACTCATTCTTAAGCTTCTTAGGATAATTGAAATTAACATAAAAGTGCAAGAAATCCAGTGGCGTCTTAGTGATTACACAATTTGTAAATTAAAGGTTTTTACTTTTATTAGATGCTATTATATGTACAAACTACTACATACATAGATAAGGGCAACCAATTAATGAACATGTACTATTTTAACGTTAATCACTGTCATTATAATATTCGTCATCACTTTCACTAGAAGAGTCGCCATTAGTAGAAATAATTAATGGTTCGATGTGCAAATGTAATGTCTGTTCACGATCTAAATACATGTTTTCCCGAACTTGTTTCTTCAACGGTTTGTGTTCGATTGTAAACATATTCAATACACTTCTACTACTTCTTAGAGAATATGAGTTGGTACTGAAAAGTTTCTTAAACGAAAGTCTTTTGAATACCGTCTGCAATTGCATTGCAATTAGTAGTCTAATTGCACTATTATATTATTATGACAGTGATTAACGTTAAAATACTAAATGTTCTTTAATTAGTTGCCCTTATCTATGTATGTAGTAGTTTGTACATATAATAGCATCTAATAATAGTAATAAAAAGTAAAAAACATTTTAATTAAAAAAATTTTTTAAAACTGTGACGCCACTGGATTTCCTGAACTTCCACTTTTATGTTAATTTCAATTATCCTAAGAAGATTAACCGCTTAAGAATAATTATTTAGGGTCGGAACAGTCAGGTAGTCTCGCCAGAATTTTCTGTTACAAAGAATTGTTGCTTAACAAGTTCCTTAACCTAGATAACAGTATACATAAGCTAAGGTTAACTTAAAAAAAAGTGTTTGGATAAATCGTCTTTGCTTAAATCGCCTTTTCCACTTTAACTAGTCGCAACTTGCACAAAGGGGCTCTAAACTTATTTGTATAATAATTTTAATAATTAAGTTGAAAATAATTCATTAAGGTGTTAGGTGTCCGTGACTCGTGAGGTTTTTTTTTGACGTTCAAAACCCGCGTGTTCTACTCGCACTCGCACTCGCTGGTAAACAATAAAATAAGAACTACAGAATTTCGGGAGTGTGAGCATATTCTAATATATTCTAGTGTTCATCGTATTAAATATAGTACCTTAAAATTAAGTTTTGATTTAGTGATTTATTTCGTGACTTGTTATCGAATGTGTGTATATTTTATTGAAAACTGAAACATTTATACATCTAGGTAAGTTATTTATGATAAAATTGTATCTTGTAAATTTTTAATACTTTTTCGGTAGGGGCAAGGGCTCAAAAAATATATTTCGAAAGTCTACATGGTTATAATAAAATTCTAAAAAAGTCACCGTCCATAACGTCCTTCTTCTAGACTCTTACTTATTTTTGGCTGAGACTTAAAGATTTACTTTTTTTTATTTTATTTTTGTCGTTTTTTGTACTCCAAAATGTCGACGCCAGTAAAGAAGAGGTACCTAAGTGGTGCAGAAAACGAAAAATCAAACAAGCTTGCCGAACAAATGAAGAAACACAAACTTTTTCATCTTGGCTTCACTCGTAGAATATCAACGGACAATAAACTTGATACTTCTCCAAGTACGTCTACAGGTGAAATTATGGCAGTAGATCTTCCACCTGAAAAGATTGTTGAAGATGAAAATAATATTATTCAGATACAGGATGCCATCCAAACGGATTCGAGTGTTCAGCTAGACATTCATAATAGTAACAGAAACCACCTGGGACCAGAATATCAAAGTGATATTGGGTTATGGCGTAATATTACCGAAGAAGTGCGAAATCTCTGGTGTAAAAGGATTCTGCGGAATGTCAACATTTTAACAATGACTTTTCGGCTTCATGCAGACAGTATGACGATTGTAAAAGAAAATTTTCTCATTCGATGGTGTTTCGAAAACATTTAAGTAGTGAACAAATCAAAAGAGAATGGTTCATGTACTCTCCATCCACAGGAAATGTATATTGTTTCTCATGCGTCTTATTTAGTGAAACATCTGCTTTCCAAACTCAATTTTTGGAAGGATTTTCTGACTGGAAGAATGCGGCACAAAGGATGAAAATGCATGAAGGCAGTTCAACGCATCGGGCATGTGTACAGACACTTATTTGGAGAAACACGCATACATAGTCGAATCGACAGTTATTTGGAGATTCAATTTAATAAAGAAGAAGAATATTGGATCAAAGTTCTGCAAAGGGTAGTGTCAGTAATCAAATTTCTGTCATCACGTGGATTAGCATTTCGTGGAGATGTAGAACTCATTGGTTCACAACATAATGGCAACTACTTGGGAATTTTAAAGTTAATTGCGGAGTACGACCCTTTTCTTAGTTCACATATAGCCAAATACGGCAATAAAGGTCGAGGAAAACCTTCCTATTTGTCTTCTACAATATGTGAAGAAATAATTGACATAATGGGAAATAAAGTTCAGGAAACTATTATAAAGGAAATCCAGGAAGCTAAATACCTTTCTCTGAGCGTTGATTCCACACCTGACATCGCTCATACTGACCAATTGACAGTAGTGCTCAGATATGTGGAAGTATCTGATGGTGAAGTGCTAGAACGCTTTCTTACATTCATTCCCATAACAAGTCACACTGGAGAAGCACTTGCCAACACTGTTTTGACCTTCCTAAACAAATGCGGCATTGATATAAAAAACCTAAGGGGACAATCTTATGACAATGCAGCAAATATGTCGGGTGCTACAATGGTCTTCAAGCGCATATTTTAAAGATAAATCAGCTTGCACACTACATTCCGTGCGCAGTACACTCGCTGAATTTAGTTGGAGTATGTGCTGCAGAAAGCTGTGTTGGAGCAGTTTCATTCTTCGGGCTTATGCAAACAATGTACAACTTTTTCTCGGCGTCGACACACCGTTGGGCGATTATGTTGCAATGTGTTGAGCCTGAGGACAGCGATAATGAATATCAGCGAAACTCTGCGTTAGTTCTAAAAAAGTGAATGATACGAGGTGGTATGCAAGACCTGATGCCACTAAAGCCTTATCTAAAGGTTATAGTAGCCTTGAGAAAGCTTTGCAGGTCATTGCTGAAGATGTGAATCAAAAGCCACAAGTAATTTATGAAGCTAAATGCCTCGTAAATGACTTGTCAAAGAAAGAAAATGTTATTATGGCAGGCTTTTGGGATGCAATCTTAAACCGGATCAATGGAGTAAATAAATCTACAGATGAAATCGATAAAACTTCAAACAGCCGTCAATCTTCTGAAATCGTTGCTCGAGTTTTTAAATTCGCAAAGAGAAATGTTCGATAAATACGAAAGAAAGGCAAATGAGAAAATGGATTCGCAATACACCGATGAATGTAGGCGTGTGCGCATAAGAAAACGACATTACGATGACGGTGACGCAGAAAATGTTGTGCTTCAAGGAAGCGAAAATTCAAAATTGAAACTTATCTACCTATATTAGACAATTTACGTGGAGAACTTTCCCGTCGTTTGCAAGCACATAGTAAAATATCTTTTCTGTTTGGATTTCCGTTGACTTCCCACTATGGGAAGATACAGAAATTAAAAAAGCTGCCGAAAGATTTAAAGAACATTATCCTGAGGACATCGAATTCGAATTCGCAGATGAAATGGTTCATTTTAAGTACTTCATATTACAAATAGAAGATTTTAAAATGAAGAAACGATACCAGCATCGCGATCATATAAACTTATTTTCGAAAACTTGGTGCAATCAACATTTCCCAATGTTATGACAGCATTAAAAATATATAGGTGTCTCATGATAACAAACGCTACTGGTGAACGAAGCTTTTCAAAATTAAAAGTGCTAAAAAACTGTCATCGATCTTCAATGGCACAAAAAAGATTGAACTCACTTGCTATTATGGCCATTGAATACGACATCTTGCAGAACATAGAATTCCAAGATATTCTAAAACAGTTCACGACCAATAAATTGCGAAAACCAAATATTTAGTTGTTTTTAGTTTTTTGTAATTGTATATAATATTTAAAGTAAGAGTTTGAGGTAAACATGGGTATATCAATAAGGAGTAATATAAACCTACTTTACTTATCGTTTAATTAATCATTTAAAATTTTGTTCCACACTTTTATTCAATTTGCCAAATTACAAAATAGATCAATTGCAAACTATCCACAATGGAGCCATATTACAATGTAACAGATATACCTACACCACTTCAAACTATGTTAAATGTACTTTAATTTCACATGTCAGTGAACCAAAAAATTATGTTTGATATAATATGTATATTTATTATTAAAATTAAACAGCAATGTGTTCCCGGTTCTGTTAAAGATGTACAAGTACATTAGTATAACACAGGAAATTGTGATGAGTTTGCCCTAAGCGAGTGATATTCCGGTCAAATGTAAAACTCGATATTAACTACCGCCAAACATTAAAAATTGTGATACTATTACTAAACTTAAAAGGCTTTTGTGTGGTCATATATTATACAAATCTTGATAGTATGTTCTAATTTGGTATATTTTCTGGTACTTGATTGTATGCTATAACTCACTCCTATAAGGCTAAATAAATATTATTATTTATATTTTATATTAATTTGTTGATAATTTGTTATTTTTTTGTGCGGTAAAATTACATTCATGAAACTATTAGGTATGTAATAAAACCATATTTGTAAAATTATAACATGACAGGGGCCCCACATTTCAACTGCCTAAGGGCCTCCATCTTGTTTAATCGGGCACTGCTAACATGCACTTGTGCACAAACATAAAATCGCTTAAACTAGAATAATGCATATTATTGTTGATTTCTTACCTGTTACAACAATTTTATAACTTTGCCGTCTTCTCTACAAATTGGGCACTGCTTTAATTGTACAAAATTTCTCACACCGTCACTTCTAAGAAATGAATAATCACGAGTCAAGGGTAATTGATATGCGCAAGACGAGCACAAAGTATGGTTGCACTTTTCAAAGCATTCTAGTTGGCCTTTATAGATTTCCTGGTAACAAATCGGGCACTTGAAAATACTATTTTCGTCTATACGTTCGTGTGAAAAGCGACATGTGTCACCTCGATGGCAGCGATTATTAAAGAAATCGTTGCATCTTATAACTTTTGTAGCAATGCGTTGCAGTTCTGACGCAATTTCTTCACTTTCAACTCCACTTTTCAAATATATCCCTGTTCCGCTTTATTGCAGTGGATATATCTGCAGCTCTTATCATATTTACAGCTTTTATTTTGATAATCTTTACAGAAATTAATTTTTTGACATGGTATTTCAAAACTGTTACGTACACAAAGTGACAAACAACACGCTGCGTAGGATTGTATCTTGTTCTTGTATCAACGTAGTAAAAGAGTAAAACGTGTCTTAATATTTTGAAGTGGGGTTAAGTACCTATTACTTACGCAAATAGAGCGACGTAGGGCCACCCTAAATACAAAAATTTCAGCTGATTCATTATAGCTTTCTAAAGATCTTTCAAATGAAATCCTCAATAATTACACGTTGTCTAGTCAAGAAATATGAACACCCTATTAAAACAATTTTAAAGATTTGTTATTCCGTCTTCGCTTCGATCCACATCCGTTAGACTCAAAGTCTAGCAAACCTTTGTAATTTGCACGTTCCCACAATTAATTATCAACCCTTCTCAATTTTATTATTTATCACAATGACACTGCACATTCAATTTGTTTGTATTCATGTATTTTACATAGAACATAAAACAAAAAGTAGTTTTGCAAGAAACACTTTCTTTGAAGAGAATAAATATACTTTACTGATAACTAAAATCGTTCATAAGAATAAGTAGGTACGTCAACCTTTAAATGGTTACAATTCCAGTTCGAATAAATAAGTAAGTGCTTACAGAAAACTTTTTTTATGACTATCTTGCGGTATATAGAAGGAGGCGGCCAATGTTTAATCATAGGTATTTACAAGTAATTTTGACCGTAACTTTTAAAAGATTGTGATTAGTTACAAAGCTTTCCTAATGACACTTTTGAACAAAGCTAAAAATGGTTATACGGCAATTACGTTAGTAGTCACTATGATACAAAAATATATTAGTAAGAACAAGAAGCTGGAAAGTTATATTCGCAAAATAATTCATCACGTTTAAGGAATTTTCCATTCAAAGTGCAAATAATGTCTGTCTGGTCATATATTTTAAAAGAGTTTATTTATTGCAGATTAAACATTTCCTTGTCGCTTTTTAGGTACCTAAATAACCTTTGTACTTTTAAATATGCCGACCAAGCGGTTGTGAATCATTCTCATTCTTTGCATTGCAAAATAAGTACCTACTCTTATTACCGTTACTCAATTTTATGTTTATCATTGTTTGAGTTTTCACTAAGCCAGAAGAAGCTGACTTGACTTTCGCTTTTTTTGTGGTGAAGCGCGGCGTTAGTATATTTTTTGTTACATCCGTTGCGTCGCCGTCGCGTCGAGTTAAAAATGGGAAAATACGCTTCTTGCCCAATTTATTAAAGTTGCATAGGTACACGTGCACTTGAAATGAAAGGAACAAAGAAATAAATAAACACATCTGTGCTGACTGCAAAATTTTATAACCTTCTGTATGCAAAATGGTTACTTTGTCAGAAATTAAAATAAAATTTATAATACTCTCTCATTTACCATTCATTTATTAATTAGGTATTTTGTATAACCTTTCTCCTCTGTGCAGTCAGCCTCTATACTGGTAATTGATTATTACGTATAAGAGGAGTCCGTACAAGTGGTAACCTTCAGATTCTAACCGTTTTGCGATATGCTATCCCCGCTCATTTTTTAATGTTGATTTGTTAGCTACCGTAAGAGCCCCCGCAGACTGGAAACTTTTTAATCGGCCGATAGTTTGATCGGGTTGGGCTGATATCGCGCACACTGAACCTACTAAACAGTTTGGTAGGTTGTACGTGCGCAGACTACCCGACGATAGTCGCTCAATCACTCACGAAAAATTTGTTAGTTGGTTATTGGCTTTTGAAAAGAGCATAATGAGAAGTAATAAGTTGTCCAGAATTGTGATTATTTCTTTTATTCAACGAAGGAGGAGGATGAAAAAGGAAAACCGAAAATATTGGGTGCATCCCATCTGTAGTGATAGGCTATTATCTGGAAAATTTTATACTTTACATCCAAAATTACTCAAATATCCGGAAAATTTTTTTCCCTTTTATCGAATGAGCACAACCAGCTTCAATGAACTTGTCAAATTAATTGGACCAGTAATAGCGAAGGAGGATACAAATTTCAGACTTTCTATACCTGTGTGGAGGAAAGATTGAGCGTTACGATAAGGTGAGAGAAATTAAAAATACTTATTAACTGTTTTTATTAGAATGAAGGAAATAGTTATAAGAACGTTACAAAGTTAAATATTTTGAGAAGTTTTACAACTCGTATATTTGAGAGTCATCTGAAAAATTCGAAACATATGACTGAGTTGTTTCATTCGAATCGCATCGTGGTGGAATGTCCTGAACCAAGGGTAAATTGGCGGATGTAGTAGGAACGGCTACATACGTTTGTATAGATCCTGATGGTGGCCAAATATTAGTTCCTCGTTGATATATATCGTAGTTAGTTGTTGAGTTAGTAGTAGTCATAGCAAGTCTGGCTACTGTTATCTGTTTAAAAACGTTCAGAATAGCAATTTTAGCATCAAGTTTCTGTTCTGCAGTTAACTTCCGGAGTGAAGGCACAAGAGATAGAGCAAAGTTTGTATCTTCATCAACGGTATTAGTCTCATTCAATGCTTTTAATAATGCTTCATCTAAATCTGTTCGCTTCTGGATATTAGTTCTCTTCTTCCGGTGATTAATAGGTGTGGAAGTAGAAGGACCAGATTCGTCATCCTCTTCATAATTTGCTTGAGAATCATCCTCTTCTAGGTTACTTTCCGTTGTTCGATTTTCGATACACGGAAGTAGAAATAGCAGTTGTTCAAAATATATATATTTGCGTCTCTTGGTCGCAGGTTGTCCCGACTTTGTATTTTCTGAGCGTTGAGCTCTCGGCAAACAAGTCCGTAAATTACCCCATTTTTTTGCACATCACGACCTGAAAGATGTTAATACTGTTAATTCTTTACAGGTATCTGGCAACAGGGGCTAGTTTCAATACATTGTCTTTTGATTATCTAATGGGAGCTTCGACAATACGAGATATAACTAAAACTACATGTGAGCAAATGTGGAACATTCTTCAACCGTTGTATATGGCAAGCAAAAATGAAGATGACTGGATTAAAATTGCAGACGAATTCTATAGCCGTACAAATTTTCCAAACATCATAGGAGCCATAGATGGCAAGCATATTCGAATGATACAGCCAGAATATTCTGGATCATCATATTTTAACTACAAAAGTTCTTCTCTTGCGTTTTAATGGCTTGGACAGATGCAGATTATAAATTTGTTTACGTAGATGTTGGCTCTTATGGAACAGCGAGTGATTCCGAAATATTTACAACAAGTGAAATGGGTAAAAGGCTTTCCGAAAACCGATTAAATATTCCTTCTGCAAGGCATTTACCCAATGATGATAACGGTAATGCTATTCCATTCTCTGTCGTAGGCGATGAAGCGTTTGGACTCGAAATCACATATTACGCCCTTATGCAAAACGAAATTTAAATTACACTAAGCGAATTTTCAATTATAGACATACTAGGGCACGACGTATTGTTGAATGCACTTTTGGCATTTTAGCTAACAAATGGCGTATTTTCACCGCCCAATTGATGTGAACATAAATTTTTGCGCTCAAATTATTAAAGCCTGCTGTGTTCTTCACATATACGAATCAAAGATGGAATAACATTCAGATACTCTCGATTGTCCCATGAATAGCCTAACGATAAGTGAAAACAATCGAGGAAGAAATTATGAATGACGTACGACAATACATGTCATCATATTTATATTCCTGAGGGCGATTTCGTGTCAATATAGCAAAGGAATATGTACTTAAATAAATAATACATGTACCCATACGTACCTTGACTAGTTTTATATCAGCGCTCAGCTGGTTCCAATCAGAACAACTACTTAAATTTCCTCCCACAGTTTTTCTTCAAATTTCCATCAGAATATTCTTTTAAATTCTTTATATATTGGAGGCCTTTCTCCACTTCTTTAATGAGTTTTTCAATGAAAGAATCAACAGTAACGCCATTATTATTTGCTTTTTATATCAAGAACTAAGCCGGTTCCGATCACGAACAACTTCCTCACAAAAAGGTCAAAGCAAACTAAACAATCGGCAAGTCTCGCAATGCATACAGGCAATACTGTTTAAGCAGTCGGCGATAGTTTGCAACTATTAAGTTTGAAGAATCGCTCTGCGTATCAAACTTTTCGTTGGACGATTTCAAATCGTATGTTTGCGCACTCATACATCTCCATGGTAATAAGAAACAACCAAACTATCGCCGATTAAAAGTCTCCAGTCTTGCTCTAAATGTAACCCAAGTAAACGTAAATAAATTGTAAGTCTAATACACGTGTCCCAGGTGATTACAAAAGTGTGCGAATTAAAATCCTTGAATCTCAATTAGATCTTTTGTAACTAAGGCCTTTGAATTGTAGAAAATTAGCAATTTAACTTTTACCTATATTCACCCTTTCATTATGGACATTTACCTGCTTTGAAGGCGCAAATGCCATAGAAAACGTCGTGGAAAATATATGTAGGATTAAAGCATTCTTATAACTTACGGATTTTCGTTGGGCACTTAGGAACACAATTATTTTTACTGTTGATTTTATGAACGCCGCGAAAAGTAGCCACGTCTAGAAATTACCATAGTGTAAAGAATGATTTTCAATTCTGTCACAAATAAAATTTATAACGTTAAAAAATCTGAACTACAGTGTCTAAAACATTTTAAAAAAGAAACAATGAAATAAAAACCAATAACTATCATTATGCCAGAAATCTTTTAAACGTTTACGTAAAAAATTTTTATTCAACATTTATTCACTTAAAATAATTTCCTTCGTGTAGTTTTATTTTTTCAGAAGATGCGCCCGTTTGTCTTTTACGTTTGAGGTTTTCTTGAGTTTCTGAGTTATCAGTATCTGTTGGTTCCCGTATTGGTAAATTACGAGAATGCCTTGAATCAACTAATTCAGACAAAAGACAATTTAAATAAAAGTTACATAATTTCTCTTGCATTTTTGAATTCAAAAATCGTTTCTCTTCAAGACATACTCTACTTTCATATCAAATTCGTGTCCTGTCCATACTGCAAATATACACTTTCTACCAGTTATATTGAGTTGGCCTTGAATCTGGTAGTACCAGATTTGGAGTTGCCGTTTATAATATTCCAAAATTTTTTTTTTCCTTAATAGCTTCATCACCGCTTTTTGTACGCTGAGTAGGGCACTTAATCTCTACAATCATATCGTCGCCCACAAGTCCGTCGGTGTAGCTCTAAAGTATAAGAGAACATATAGTAAATAAATTGAAGCATTTTTATAACCTTACCAAGGTAATAAAACTTTATCGACAAATAAACCACATTCTTTGATTGAAATATTTTCTTGTTTTCCAGTTGGGAAAGTGCTATCTTTTCGAACTTCTTTCTATGATTTATAGAGGAACATTTAAAAATGTCGAAGAGTAAAGAAGCCTTTTACTGATGGTCCACACGATGTTGTGTTTCTTCTTGTACAAACCTAATGGAAAGATGACGCCGTTAGCTTGTAAAACTGTAAGCCGTTCTAAATCAGCTCGTTCTTCATCTGTTCTTTCTAAATTTTTAAAACTTAGCCTTTTCCATGCCCAAAAGAGTTGGGTCTAAATCCGTTTTGGAACAATTTTCACCATAATGTTCGTCGGGTGGATTATATTTTCCTCTAGGTTTCGACTTTTCACGCTTGTTCATCAATCCTTTTTTAAGAATTCGGATTTTGTGCAGTCTTGACCTTCTCTCGGCTCGTCTTTTTTCTAGTTTTTTTACTATTTTTCCAGGACTTACTCCATGCATGGTTTTATATAATTCATAATGTGGACGTTTAGAATTAAATGAGACTACTGCTGCTTTACATCTTCCACTATATAAACGTCTTTGAGAAAAGTTAACTCTTTTCCCACCTACAAATTTCGCGATAATCGAATTAAACTGTTCAACAATGTTACTGTCGACATCCTCCAGTAAACTTCTGCTATGATTCGAAATATATGATACTATTTCGTTCAGACGAGAAAATAATTGGGGGTGAGATTTAAGAACTGGAATATAATTTTTATCCTCTGAACCTCTTTTACAAAAATATTCTTCACAGTTCGTATAAGATCCTAATACGTGACACAAATATCTTTTTAATAGTTTCGGAGAATCAACGCTTTTATTCTTTTTTCTATAACGAATAGCAGAGACTACTGCAGTTCGCAATCGCATAATATTTTGACCTGAAGTAATTTAAATTAAACTATCACAGTTATAAGTAGTTACGTACCTAAGATTTTCCGCTCTTTAATGGGATAGTGTTTATCTGTCGTAACAGATTTTAATTTGTTACAGTAGTTTCGTAGCAAATGATTTCGACATTCAATTTTATCTACTGTCAAAGTTTGATATAGCCGAGACTCTAAAATTTTATTATATCTGCTACTATCCCCATCAGCAATGATTTTCCAATAGCGAATACCGTACATACTTTCGCTCAATTTAAAGCCCTCTGCAATACTTTTAGCCTCCATACCTGTTGAGCTGCCATCATAATTTTTGTAACATACGTGATTTGGTACTATTGTATCGCTGTATTTATTACAAATAGAACAAAATTTGTTCTTTACACATATGAAAAATACTTTGCCAGTATGCTGCCCAACTATTGCAGCAGCCCCTGACAATGCGTTGTAATTTGTGCGATATGATCTTTTGACCAACAGACATCAGCTACAACGGTTACTAAAGGAGTGCCATCTTTATCAATTTGCCCAATAGATAATGCATATTTGGATTCCTCTAATGCTGCTTCTTTCATCAAGTTTATTGCAGTAGCTTCCATCCATCACACACTTTACTATAGCATTTGGAATACAATTTGTCAGACATATATGGAATATTCATTACAGAAAATAGTTCCGCTGCATTGAAAAATCCGCCCCAATGCTCATTACACCTTCCACAAAATCTTTATTCAAGTTTTATCCTTACAAGTAGTCAGTTTAAAAACTTCATTACACATATTACATTGTAGGTAGAAAGTTGATAGCAATCCTTCATTAACTTATTTTACTATATTTAAATTACTTATGGAACAACCAAATTGTGGAGCATAGGCATTGAAAAGTTGATCGAAGAAAAATTGAAAATCTATTATTCTTCGACCATCAATTGAAATTTTATGTATAATGTCCTATACCTAAGTCTAACCGTTTTTGACAAATTTCAAATTCTTTGTCAAAAATGACGTTTGCAGGCCAAAACATAGGTGGAAATATTTTCTAAACGAAACCCTTTATCAATTAGCTATGGTTGGTTTCCTTGGAAATGGGGACCTACTCTAATGGGCTGTATTGATATTTTTGTAATACATTCATACAGGGTGATCAAAAATGGACAATAAAAAGTAGATTAAAAAAAACTATAAAGTCATTTTTTGAAATGGAAACCCCCTATTTTTTTAATTCTATTTTATTCAGCATTAAAAATAAGGGTGACTTTGCATAAGAGTATATTCTAAAAAATTGTAGTTTTTGAAATAATGACAATTTAACATTTTTTTATTGTAAAAAGGCTATACGGCTTTCAAGTTTTGTTGTTAGTTGCCGTGACGGGGGCGCGGCGAAACAAAAAAAATCGAGCACTTCAGATCGAAATATTACAATTTATTGAACCCCATATAAATAATTATTTTATTAAACGAACTTAAAGTAAAGACAATATTTTTTTGATTCAGCAAATTATGTCCTAATCCTAATCATAAACTTAACACCTCTAATGTAACTAAACCTGTAACTAATTATATAGATAAAAGTACTAGAAACACGTCAAATACGTACTAGCTAATAAGTTGTTCGAAATGTCCTCCTCTTTCTTGAATACACAATGCAATACGTCTCTCAAACTCGCTGCATACATTTCTACACATTTCAATACTAATGTTTTGAAAACAGTTTCTAATCCTAATCTTCATGTCTTCCTTTGTTGTAGGCGGTATTTTATAAACCTGCTCTTTGACGTACCCCATATGCTAAAGTCCATTTTAGTAAGATCTGGGATATATCAGGCCAAGCAACAGGCCCTCCCCTCCCAATCTAACATTCTGGATATCTAGCATTTAAAAAAGTTATTATCGGACCTGTATGATGTACTGGGGCCCCATCATGAAGAAACCACATTTCTTGTTGCGTATCCTGTGGAACTTGACGCAACAAATTAGGTAGATGGTTTTGCAGAAAGTCTAAGTATACTTCCCCTGTTACTCGTTGATCAAAAAAATATGGTCCAAATTACATGATTACCGACAACACCTCCCCAAACATTTAAAGACCATTTAGTTTGAGAAGTATATCTTACAAAATGTGGATTTTCGGTAGAATAGTAGTGAAAATTGTCTCTGTTTACACTTCCGTTTCTGTGAAATGTGGCCTCATCTGTAAATAAAATCAAATGAACAAAATTTCTTTGTTGGTTTATTTTGTTTTGAGCCTATTAACAGAATTCCAGTCGTCTTTGATAATCTTCAGGAACCAACTCTTGAAATAGTTGAATGTGATAGGGGTGCATTTTTTGAGACTTCAATATCCGCTGTACCGTACGTCGTTCAACACCAACCTGCTGAGAAATGGGTCGTTGTCCAATATATGGATTTTCGGTAACTGTTAATAGTACATTTAATTGATTTTCCTCAGTCTGTGCACGTTTTTTCCTAGTATTTTTTTCATATAACAGATTGGCAGTTCTTTCAAAACGCTCCAAAAGCTTTTCAAATTACCTTCTTTCAGGTTGCCGTCTCTCTGGAAACCGTTGTTGATACAGACTTCTTGCTAAGAGCGTATTCTTATCACTAGCTCCCAAAACAAAAATCGTATCAACCATTTCTCTTGCGAAAAATTCATTATTTACAATTTTAATTCAAGTTTTAAATCAATTTGCTATAAAATACACTAATGCATCACCCAAATTATCAACTGACAATAAATCATGACGTTTCTGATGATCTCTATTATTTTTATATGCCACGCCTCGCCGTCACGGCCAACTAACAACAAAACTTGAAAGCCGAATAGCCTTTTTACAATAAAAAATGTTAAATTGTCATTATTTCAAAACTACAATTTTTGGAATATACACTCTTATATAAAGTCGCCCTTATTTTTAATGCTAAATAAGAAAGATAAGAATTAAACACATAGGGGGTTTTCCATTAAAAAAAATGACTTTATAGGTTTTTTTGAATCTAGTTTTTATTGTCCATTTTTGATCACCCTGTATGAATGTATTCCAAAAATATCAATACAGCCCATTAGAGTAGGTCCCCATTTCCAAGGAAACCAACCATAACTAATTGATAAAGGCTTCGTTTAGAAAACATTTCCACCTATGTTTTGGTTTGCAAACGTCATTTTTGACAAAAAATTTGAAATTTGTCAAAAACGGTTAGACTTAGGTATAGTGTGTCTAAAATTGTATGTAGAATCTAAATGTGTAATAATATATAGGGTTTTCTATTTAAAAAAAATTTAAAATTACTTCTAAGCTTTTATGATCTACCCTGTATAATTAAAAATATTTTTTGGAATATGCACCAGAACATATCTTACAACTTTTGTATTTAATTTTTTTTTGTATCTCTATAAATAAAGGAGATATGGGATTTTGTCACACTAATGCGCCACCCTGTATATATACCTATACATATATAAACAAGGCTATTACAGAATCCAATTTGATTATGAAAACAGCTTAGTTGCAATAAAAAAACCAGGTACACTATCAAAGTGCTGAAGTGACTTAGGTTACAAATGAACGATTAAAAATGTTTTATGTGTATACGATGACGCATAGAAAAACGTGCCTTTCTTCCACAAGCGATAAGTTGGTAGGTAGAAGGGATAACTTCTCCTTATATCTTTATTTCAAAATCTTTTAACTAGCTTTTACAGACACCTACGAAATTTAATGCTGCAATTATAAAGTTTGTGTTACAATAACCAAATTTTACTACAATTTTATTAAAGAGTCACACTACAGTATCATCAACTTATATTTTAAATAAATTTACTCAATCTTGAGTTATTAACGCTTGAAAATGTCCGTTTTTTGTTACATTTTTATAGTTTTAAAAAAATAGAAGATCAATAATTTTTTCAAATTACGGTTGATGAAACTGTAGAAGACGTTAAGTACTTTCGAATAAAATTAATTTTTTTCGGAAATGTTGAATAATAAACGCTGTGCATTGAATTGAAAACACATGTAAAATCATATACTGTTTAAGTGTACGGACTCCTCTATAAATTAAAGTAGGCACATACATATTTTGTCAACAATAATAGCAACGCGTTTTTAGAGAAAAATCTGATTATTTGTGTTTATATATTCTATCCCTGTATCCGTCCTTTTTGATAGTTTTACTTCTAATCTAATATTGTAACCTTCATTCCTGCATCGCCCACGCCCTGTATAAGTACGTAATATGTTATTTTACATAATAAAATTATTATTATTATTATAGATGTCTGTCACGAATGGTTTCCGAGTTATAGAAAATTTTACGGTAATCATCAAACAACGAAACAGCTGATTAAGTAAATGTCTTGTACCCTGTTTCTTCGTATTCTAAAGTAGAACGCAAACGCTTATAGTATCAAGGTCAACTGCCTTTGAAATAAAATCCGAGTTCAAAATTTCCTTATCTCTTTTTATTTTCGTTTATCCTTGAATGTTACAATCCGTTGAGTATAGTACCTTATAGCACAGTGTTTATACTGTGCTTATAGGTACTATAATTATATACTTTTGTAACAATGGTAAAATCAGTAACAAATTATACCATATGTGTACCTATTCTAAGTACTTTGTGGTCAATGATAATGATTGCAAGGCGATCACTTTAAATGAAAGCAAAGATCAATAATATTTATCTTACTGCGATTACTGTGAATTAGTTGGCTTTGAGGCATTCATTCATTGATTTGATAATATTGTTATACGATAACCACAAAAAGGGATTAACACGTGCAATGTAATGCAAAAGGCCGAAAGGGTAACAATAGATAACATTTTTGTTTTGAAAGTTAGAAGGGGGTTTAGGAGCCATAATAATTAACAAAATTAAAAATTGTAATGCAAAAATGAAGCACGATTTAATTCCTTGTTGGAAAAAATTTTATTGTACTAAAACAACAAACAAACTGCTGATTTGTATAGCTTATAAGGTTGTCTCATGCTAGGATTGCTTTCTTCGTATTTTAAAGAAAAACGTACGCTTACAGAATAAAGGTCAAAGACCTTGGAAATAACATTCAACTTTAGGACGGTGTTAGAAAATCCCTAAATTAAATTTTGTCTCGGTGCAATTTGCAGTATATGTACCTACCTAATATTTTTGTTTCAGCAAATATAGTAAACGCTAACAAAAACGTTACAATTTATCTGCCAAATTATTCTTATCCCTTATTGTTTTCGTTTATTTTTAATGTTACAACAACCCATTGAGTTCAAAATGTACACACCTATATTATGGCTGATAAAAGCTTTTGTAATAACGGCAAAATCAGTGAGAAATTATACCAAATGTGTTATTGCTTCCATATATCTCCCAGGAGATTCTGTCAATTTGCCTCCCAGTCATTAGATGGCAGAGCTGATAAAACACTGTGAGAGCAACAAAAAGCACCTCATTATAGGATGCGACTCAAATGCACACCATACTACATGGGGGAGCACTGACGTCAACCCTAGAGGAAAATCACTACTTGAATATCTATCAAGTACAAACCTAGAGTTACTCAATCGGGGCAGTGAACCTACGTTCGTAACTCCTCGAAGCTAGACTGTGATTGATCTGAGTCTGGCCGCAATGAGCATCTCTGATCAAATAATGAACTGACAAGTCACTTCAGAAGTGACCATGTCAGATCATAACATGGTTTCTTTCGAAATCAATTGCAAAGGAGCCGTCCAAAAGGGTTATCGAAACCCCAAGGTAACGGATATCTCCCTTTATAAACACCTCCTAGGAGAGCACCCTTGTGAGGGACGCCTCTCGAGCCCTGTTGAAGTACAGGACAAAGTGAACCTTCTGTCCAACTCCATTATGGAGGCGTTTGAACAGGAATGTCCCCTGAGAACTGCTAAGGCACCCTGCAACCACCCTTGGTGGTGCAAGGCGCTCCCAAAAGCAGAAAACTCGGCTGGGCAAACTGTTCAACAAGGCAAGGAGGAGCAAAGCCACAGCTGACCGGGATGCCTACAAGGTAAACCTGAGGCTATACAAGAAGGATAAGAGGAGGCGTCAAGGAGAGGCATGGAAGAGTTTTTGCGGCTCTATAGAATCCACCTCCTCCGCATCCCGCCTAAGCAAAATCCTAACAAAAGATCCTTATTGCAACACAGCTAGCCTTACGGAAATCTCTCTAAGACAGCTAAAATACTAAGGGACGCTCACTTTCCCGGAGCAGCCATCGCGCCTCACGCTGTTTGGTCAGAGGCGGTACCCTCCATCCCTTCCGGGGACGATTGGGTGACCGCTGATCAGATAGTGGATGAGGCAAGGGTCATCTGGGCGGTGAAGACGTTCTTAGCATACAAATCACCAGGACTGGACGGCATAATACCAGCTCTCCTGCAATAGGGACTGAATGTTATTGGCACCCGCCTGGTGAGACTATACGGACTGTATCACCTTCAGATACATCCCAAAACAATGGAGGGAGATAAAAATTGTCTTTATCCCCAACCTGGCAAAGGTAATTACTCCACACCTAAATCATATCGTCCAATCAGTCTAATGTCCTTTCTTCTGAAGGCACTGGAAAGATTGTGCGAAAGACATGTAAGGGATACGGCGCTGGTACGACACCCACTGCACCCTAATCAACATGCATACTCTCCAGGAAGATCTACTGAATCAGCCCTACACTCTGTTGTGGCGTGGACTGAAAGATCCTTGGATTGTAAACAGTCCACACTGGGAGCGTTCATAGACATAGGCGGGCGTTTGACAAAACAACCTTCAGAACAACAGAAGATTCCCTACCCCATCATGGTGTAACCGATGTCGTACGATGCTGGATTGTACAGCTGCTGAAACTCAGAGCTGTGCACATCAGCGTATGCGACATAACTTTGAGGTGCACAGTAGTGAGAGGATGCCAAGGTGGGTGCTGTCACCACTTCTGTGGAACATGACTGTAAATAGCCTGCTCTGTCGTCTCAACGACAGCGGCTATTATACGCTGGGGTGTGCGGATGACCTATCCATTCTAATAACCAGCAAATTTGAACCTACTTTGTGCAGCTTGATGCAAGCTGCCCTCAGAGCAACCGAAAATGCTGTAGGAACACTCCTGTCGATAAACCCGGCAAAGACGGAGGTAGTTCTCTTCACAAGGAAAAGAAAAGTTGAGGGCTACGAACTCCTCTACTCTTCCAAAACAACTCCAGTTCTCAGAGTCGACGAAGTATCTAGGCATTACACTTGACAATAAACTAAACTGGAGCAAGCACATCCAGGTAAAGGCGGAAAAAACAAACCGGGCCTTCTGGAAATGTGGCTATATACTGCTGTGAACAGACCTATGTTTTGCTATGGTGCAATTGTCTGGTGGCCTAGAACCAGACTCTCCACAACCACAGAACTTCTTAACCACGTGCAAAGATTAGCGTGCCTCGCATGCACAGGCGGTATGCGAACAAACCCCACAGCCGTCATGGAGGCCCTTATGGGCCTGCCTCCACTGGATCTCCACGTGAGAGAGCAGGCTACGATGGTAGCCCTGCGGCTGAACAACAAAGGGCTGTTGAATAATAGAGGCAATGAGGTGGGCCACTCCCGCATTCTGGGCGAGGCACTCAAACGACTGCCTATCCTAGAGGGAGATCAGATTCACTTATCCCTCAATTCATACTAGGGAAAAGCTACCGCATCTTCTTTGGTGTGGAGATAGCATCCCAACCAAACACATCCATCTTCACGGATGGATCTAAAACAACGGAAGGAACAGGCACGGGAATTTACTCCAAACTGAACCTCCAGCCAACCACTGGGCAAAATCCCTACTGTATTTCAGGCAGAACTGATAGGGATAACGCTCAGTGCAAGAAAAATTCGTATGTACGGCATAAAGAATGAAATCATCACAATCTCCAGTGACAGCAGAGCTGCTCTGCAGGCACTAGGACAAAGCGATGAAATCATCACAATCTCCAGTGACAGCAGAGCTGCTCTGCAGGCACTAGCACAAAGCGAAATCACCTCTAGGCTGATATTAGAATCTCAGCGAGCACTAGAGCAAGTAACAAACAGCAATACCCTTGAACTTGTATGGGTTAAAGGCATGCTGGAACAAAAGGCAATGAGAAAGCCGACAACCTAGCCCGACGAGCCTCAAAACAACCGTTTTACAGAACCGGCTCTACCACTTACAGTAGCAACTGTAAACAGCTTAATAACTCAAGACACCCTAGCCCAACACAGGGCAAGGTGGAACTTGATGTTAGACTGTCGCCAGGCAAGAGAGGTCTTTATGGGACCATCTCGCAATCTTGCGCGCTTTTGCACAGGTCTATCAAGGAAGAACCAACGACTATTCCTAGGTATCCTGTCTGGACACTGTAAACTAAACAGGCACATGCACCGTATGGGCTTAGTTAAATGACTCTCTGATCAGAGAGGCAGCACAGAGGGTCCAAATAAGTGGCCTAGGTGCGCGTGGAGTTTGTTCACCCAACCCATCGTAATCCAGATCCCAGTAATCCAGATATACCAAATGTGTTTTTTAAAGTACGTAGGTATACAATAAGTTTACATAATTTCCATACTTTCAGTATAAAAATATAAAGGTGCACAGTTTCAACTTTCAAGCAAAAATTTGTAAGCAAGGAAGTAAAAAAAAGTTTGGTTGTGTTATCTATATTTTCATACTTGCTATCTGCTATCTTCTGAAGTAGTGATTGGACTTTTTTGGTTTTGGGCTCGTTAGAAAGGTATTCCGACGGCCTTTCAGAATTAGTCAACAAAGTTGTCGCTAGTCCTTAACTCGCTGAGTTACAGACCGTCAAAGAAAAAATTTAGAAAAAATAGCGATAAAAGTGCACATAACCTAGATTTCGTACTCCGGACAGCAGGTCAGTGATGTTTTTTTTTCAACTTTCAGATAGGCCTGATTCTTACCTTTCCAAAATACCACGAAGGAAGTCCATAGGACATTTTGTTCCAAAGTTATTACCATTTGACTGAAATGCAAAAACCTTTTTGTTTTATTTTTTTCGAAGTGTAAGTAGGCAGGTTTTTTTTGATAATTTTTAATTTTGTTTTGAATGATGCAATTTTGTTCTATTTTCTAATTTTCTAATAAAAATTTCTAGATAAAAAATTGTTTTTTGTGATATGTAGGGCCCGAATAATATTTTGCGGTGTGGCGAAAAACCTGAAGTTCCGCCACTGAAAGAACGCTTTCACTGCACAAGAAATCTTAATTAGCATTTAAACAATCAGTTATTTAATTTGCCGCTATGCGTAAATAACCGATAATTTACTAATTTTTTTTATTAAAAAATTAATAACAAAAATAAAAATTTTGACAACATTGTGGACAGATATTTATGTACAAGCGATAATAGAGATGTTTATAACAGACTTATTTCGCAAAAATACAGAATCGAAGTCGTAAATGTATAAAATAACAGATTGCAATATGTAAAATATTATAACGTGTGTGAAACAAAGAAAGAAACTAGTACTAGGTGCATGTTTTATCTCATTCATACATTGACCTGTAACATAATTAAATATCAAGGTCGGGTGTAAGCATTATATGGAATGTTGAAAGTGGAAGACAAATCAGCCTAAGTTGTAAAACGATTAAACGAATCTTCAGGTATTTTCTTTTACGAGATAATCTTGATAAATATGTAATACCTTTCGTTGATGAGAAAGTACATTTATAAAATATTTTGATGTTTCGCTCATTAATTTGAGCTTATTCAATATCAAATGTAATTAACAGTTAAATGAATAGTTAACTATTGCCTAAAGTTGTATGCAGTTCGTTTACCTATTAAATTAACAAATTTCATATTTAAGGATAAGCTAAAACCAAATAAGATGCTAAATCTACGACTGAAGGTGTTCATTCCCACCCTAACAATAAAAATTTTGGTTTATTTCATTTAAGTCTGTTATAGGTATTTGATATTTTATGAACAAGCTCAAATAAATTAATGAGGGAAACGTCAAAATATTTTATAAATGTAACTGATAAGCACATTTGTTACACTACACCTGTTTTTGAACGATGCTCCTAAGTGATTTCATTATCATAGGTAGCTCGTTGTTTTGAAAACTAATCAATACAGATTCGGGAGTGTTCGTTTCTTACTTCGGAACCGATATACTTAAGTGCTAATTTGGTATTTATTTATTGGTATTCATTTCTATTTAACAGTAACCAAATACCTGAAGATTTATTTTATAACTTTTTTCTTCCACTTTCAACATTATGATCACCAATTTACAGCTACATATTGCATAACCTCTATTATATGAGAATAATCCCCTTTTGTGTATATGGAATAATCTAAAGGAGTAACTCCAAAAAAAAATATTTGTGTCCGGATATTGAATTATATTATGAAGAATAGGGTTTTACAGTTGATGTTTTCTTTAACTATAAGTTCGATTGTCTTAGGTACGCAACAAATGTACTGTTTAAATAAAAATGCAATTTAAAAGGATACCTATGTAAATCGGCAACACTAATGAAATTAAGCAAATACTGATCGAGTTGTATTTCCTGGTTGTCGTTAAAAAACATTACAATTATGTATTTACGCGCTAAAAAGATTTCCTAATTATGTAGAACTGAACCCATTAAATCGTTGAGGTTAAGTCTGTTATTCCACAATTTCCGTATATATTAAATTAATCGTATACATTCAACGACATCTGCCACACATATATGGGATTACGCACCTACCGCCAGATGTATCTGCATCGTAAGCTCGTACTCATAAGGAAATACCAGCACACTATGGGGATATCCTCGTAGTCTGAACCATATCTTCATAGTTATACGCAATACAAATACCGGTAAGCGCTTAGTCCTGTGTTAACAAATATATATATATATATATATATATATATATATATATATATATATATATATGACAATTTTCTTTAAAACTTGTGTAAATAAGCGTAAAATTAATTCAACGTTTCGGGAACGTCCTTTGTTCCCTTTGTCAAGAATTTATTTGACAATTACAGAGATTGAAATAAGGTAACTATTTTTAAAAATACAGAATATGAAACAAGGTAACTAATTTAAATTTAATCTGGACGAGTGTGTTTGACTTCGGGTAGTTGGTCGAGTACATGATGTAGAAGGTGCACGGGGACGTCAGGAATAGTTGCAGCATAAGTGTTTGAAATTTCTGGAAGATTTGGAGTTGGTTGAAATGTAGAATCAACTTGTTTAATGACGTTCTTCCAAATTTGTGGCATTCTAGAAGTGTCATCTCGTTTATTGAGGGCGTTTGGTCTTCTTTCAATTTCAACTGCTTCTCTAATAATTCTTTCTTGTAAGGTATATAGAGGTGCAATTAAACGGATATTGTTGGTATTAATTTGGTGTCCTGTATCTAAATGATGTGCAGCTAAAGACGATGAGGGATTGTGCTGCTTAATTGCTAGTTGGTGTTCATCGGCTCTCGCATGTAATATTCTGTTAGTTTGTCCTATATAAGTTCTTCGACAGTTGTTGCACGGTATCTCATACACTCCTTGGCTTTCATTAGGAATTTTGTCTTTGGGATTTCTTAAATGTTGGGACAAAGTTGAATGTGGTTTGAATACCGGTCTGAAGTCGTTTTTGGGAAATTTCTTTGCTATTCTGTCTGTAATTCCCTTTATATAAGGTAGAATAACAGGAATGTTTCGTTCATTGTTTGACAAGTTATTATTTCTTGGTCTTTCTATTTGGTTGGTAATTTTTAATATTTCTTGATCTTTGTATCCATTTTGAATTAGTATTTTATTAATAGTCTTCATCTCTTCCGTTTTAGAATTTTGGTCAGATAAGTGGTAAGAGCGGTATATCAAGGATTTCATAACGCTAGGTAATTGACCAGGATGGTGATGTGAGAGAGAGTTCAAGTATCTATTCGTATGTGTTGGTTTTCGATAAACTTTGTGTGTAAATTTACCATTAGGAAGTCTTGTTATTAGGGTGTCCAAAAAAGGGAGTGAATTATTTTCTTCAACTTCCATAGTAAATTTGATGTTGTCGTGAATGTTGTTAATATGTCCTAGAAAGTGGTCCAAGTTTCCTTTTCCATGGGGCCAAACTACAAATGTGTCGTCAACAAAGGACGTTCCCGAAACGTTGAATTAATTTTTACGTTTATTTACACAAGTTTTAAAGAAAAATTGTCTTATTTAAACATGAATACTTGTGGAAATCTAAATAGAAATATATATATATATATATATATATATATATATATATATATATATATATATATATATATATATATATATATATATATATATATATATATATATATATGTATATATATATATATATATATATATATATATATATAAGTCCCATTTACCTTTCTGTAGGGCGATAAATAAAGTAGTAAAGGGCTTTTAAATTCACGAGTGCCATAATCGACAATTATTCTAGTACATACAACGGTTTATTCTATTTTAACAAACAATAGTAAATTAAAAAATATTTAGTATTTATAGTAAGTTTGTGAAAATTGAATTTTAGTGCGATATAATTAGTAGACTATGTTGATGTTGCTATGGATATTTTGCATTTCTATACCCATTAATGTATGAGTTGTTTAAAATTTTTTGACAGTTCCTGTGCCATAAAGGTCGATTTATGTCCGCATTTGGGGGCGTATATAGTTGCTAAAATAGAATTATAGTATATTATGACACTAATGCATAATGGAGTTTTTAAAGCATGAGAGGCGATTATGAATTGTGTCATACGATATTTTAATATTTTAATTGAAACAAATCAAATTAATTATTTATAATAAATTTCTGTCCGTTACTTGTTTTGAGGTAAAGTTGTAAACAATTTGATTAATTTTTTTTTTTTATGATTGTGGACCTGAACAGGATAAATAAGGCCTATCGTGCTAAAGCACTCAGGAACACTTAGGAAGATGGATAGAGGGATAATGAATTGCCAATAGATGCCTATGAACAGCTACCTTAAATTTTCTCATATCATAAGTGAGAGGAAAACAGGAACTAGGGAGATCATTCCAGAGTTTAGAAGCCGTGTAGAAAAATGTGGATTGCGCCCGTTTGGTACGACAAGTGGAGATTTGTACTGCATACTGATGATGTGATTGAGCGAACCGAGTGTTTCTCGCAAAGATAGCCGGAGATGGTATCAAAGAATGTAATTCACCAGCACAATAGCCGTTGTAATAACGATAATACAAAGAAAGAACTGAAACCACCCTTCTATGCTCAAGGGACTGTATGTGAGAAGTTAAAGACGGGTCATTTATAAGCCTAATCGCTCTCTTTGAATACGATCAACGATATCGAGAGCGTATTGGGGAGCACTAACCCAAAGGTGAGAATTATATTCCAGATGAGGCCGAATTTGGGCCTTATACAGCAAAAGGAGTTGTCGAGAGGTAAAGTACTGCTTAGATCTGTACAAAAGCCTATTTTACGAGCAGCTGTTTTGGTAGCTGACAGAAGATGGTCAACCCATGAGAGATTTGAAGATACAGTCATACCCAACAGAGTAATAGAGTCTGAAAACTTAAGAACTGAGCCATTCATACTTACAACAGGAAATGATCGATCTTTTTGGCGGACATAAGGCAACACTGAGTTTTGTTAGCATTAAATTTAACTAGATTATTGCTTCCCCATTCGAGAATACGTTGAATGTCTTTGTTGATTGAATTTGCCATTTCAGCTTTAATTTCTTGATTTGACATAGAAGGTGGATTATCACTATGAGTAGACTGAGATGAACTACAGTGAAGAGTGCTATCGTCAGCAAAGCAATGGATGGGGTTAGTTGTTGAAGAAATAAGGTCGTTTATGTACAGCAGAAAAGTGTAGGCGCTATAACGGATCCCTGTGGTACGCCCGCGTTAATGCTAACTTCTTTTGAAAAAGCCATCAACTACGACACGTATTCGTCTTTCATCAAGGAAACTAGAAACCCAGTTGATGAGCGCATCATTTAACCCAACGAGGTGAGTTTGGCAAGTAAACACTTATGCCAAACTTGGTCAAATGGCTTTGAGATATCTAAAGCGACTACAACTGTTTCACCGGACTGCTCTACTGTATTGTTCCAAACTTGGGTCACATATGAAAGAAGATCGCCTGTTGAACGACTTTGCCTAAACCCATATTAATGGTCACTAAGGAGTTTGTTAGTTTCAAGAAACGTGAGCAGTTGCTGATTGATAGCTTTTTCCATGATTTTAGACAAAATGGAAGTGATGGCAATTGGTCTGTAATTTGAGGGATCGGTCTTATCACCTTTTTTGGGAATAGGTTGAACATTTGCTAACTTCCATGATGAAGGGAATTCCCCAGAAGATATAGAGATCGTATAGAGCTTAGATAGGACTGGTACTAGTTCGGGGGAACATTTCTTTAAGACAATAGCTGGGATACCGTCTGGGCCAGTCGCCTTATTGAGATCAAGCCTACTGATGATCGATTCCAAGAGCTTGTACCGAAAATGAATTGGTTTCATAACGTATGAAGAAGAGTTGACTAGGGGCACATCTTTTCCAGAATCATTGAGACACGAGTTTGATGCAAACAAATCCACAAAAACGTTGGCTTTGTCTACAGAATCAGCAACTACCGATCCGTCAATAGATGTCAGGGGGGGAAATGAAGATGTTCGAAAGTTTTTACTAATGGCTTTTGCTAAAGACCAAAATTTACGACTGCCTAAAGGAGATGTAGCTAGTTCATTGCATTTTCGTTGTTCGAACAACTTTTTAGTTTTAGTGATGACACTTTTGCAGATATTTCTAGCACCAACGTATTCTACATGACTGTCAACCGATTTATTAAATTTCCATTTAATGTAACATTTATTTTTTAAAGATATTGCATCAGAACAAGCCTTATTGAACCAGGGTTGGGAACGTGAATGACCTACACGGTACTGTTTTTTCGGAATGTATAACTCGATTCCCATGAGGATGACTTCAGATACTGAAAGAGCGATGTCCGAAGAAGAGGATGACTTAAAACAATATTCACGCCATGGAAAGTGTTAAGAAAGACTTGTTGGTATTAATTAAAAAATCTGTCTTCACCAATTTTATTTTTGTTGAAGGACCAGGTTACAGACAGAAACTCTTCCTTCGATAGTATAGGTCGCCAGTTAAATTGTCTTTCATTAGTTGATTAATATTGGTTTAATTAATTATTACACAAAAAAGAATCTTTTTATGTCTTTTTCATATATTTTTTTTTTTTCAACTTAATTTTATTTATTAGCAACAACTTCCCTATTGGCAACAACATTCATTTTTTTCTACAGCCTTATTTCTATTTTAAAATATATTATTCTATTTTTTAACATACTCCTGAGGGCAAACAAGAAAATCTTTAGTAATTTAACATTTATTTCAGAAGTGTGTTAAAATCACATGATGTTATATTAAACTAATTTTACATTTGTTATTACTAAGTATACCTTTTTTGAACAGCCGATTAACAAAATGAAACTTAAAAACAAATAATTAAACAATAGTAATTTCGAACGTAATCAAACTAATCTGTATTTTCATCATTAAATGGCAATACAGCAATTTTTGTGACACTGCGTAAAAAATTACCAAAAGCAGTCTTTACTTCTACAACTCTAACCTTGTCGTCTTTTCCTGGACATACTTTAACAATTCTGACTAAATCGATTTCTTCACTAGAATGTGATTCAATATTTTCGTCCAATAAAAATTTTGGACCATTCCACCACAAATCATTTGTAACGATTAAGTGAGGTTTTATTCCTCGTGAAATCAAATCACTTGGGTTTAAATGAGTTTCAATATAATTCCATTTAAACTCAAGAATCTTTGAAACCCTATTAGCTACGTAAGTGTTCAACTTAAATATAGACGATTTAAGCCAACATAAAACTACTTTTGAATCTGTAAATAAGAAAATATTTAAAGTATATGTTGAGAATAATGAAACAATTTTTTTCATTAGCTTTGATAGTAGCAAAGCACTGTTTAGTTCAGCTCTTGGAATTGTAAGTTTTTCATTTAAAGGGGAAATTCTGGATTTTGAGCAAATTAATTTAGTAGAAACTTTACCATCATAAGTAGTTACTTTAGAATAAATGGAGCAACCATACGCAATGCTAGAGGCATCACAAAACCCAAACAATTCTATGGATTTTGTAACGCTAAAATTAAAATCACGCTTAATCTCAATAGGTGGCATTTTATTTAGACTTTTAACAAATTCTACCCACATTTCATTTAGCTCAGATGGCAATTTTTCGTCCCACGAAATTTTAGCTATCCAAATTTTCTGCATAATTACCTTTGCTCTAGTTATAACAGGACCCAAAAACCCCATGGGATCAAAGATTTTTGCAATAAAACTAAGAACCTTGCGTTTTGTAAAAAAATCGTTCATATTAACATTTGTAGGGCACTTTATTATGTAAGAATCCTTCAAGACATCGTAAGTTAATCCCAAGGTTTTTATGTAATTTTCATTTTCACGTTGTAAATTAATTTCCTCAAAGTATCTGCTTTCGTTGGGAATATTTACTAAAAGTGAATCATGATTTGAAATCCATTTGTGCAATTGAAAATTACCTAATCTAAGCAATTTATTAGTTGTGACTGAAGCAGTTTAGCTTCATCTAAATTGTTAGAACCACAAAGAATGTCATCGACATAAGAATTATTTATTATAGCATTTGAGGCTAATGGATATTGGCTTTCATATTTTTAGCTAACTCAATTAAACATCTCACTGCTATATAAGCTGATGATTTTAAACCCCAAGTAACTGTTTGAAGTTGTAAACATTGCAATTCACTATCCTTGTCCTCTCTCCAAAGGATATTCTGTAAACATTTTTGTTTATCATTAATAAGGATTTTCTATACATTTGTTTAATGTCAGTTATCATTACGTACTTGTACATTCTGAACGATATTAAAATGTCAAAAGGTCTTTTGGATAACTGGACCGTTTAGTAATACGTCATTTAAAGATCGCTTAAGATCTGTTTTAACCCACCATCAAAAACTACTCGTATTTTTGTTGTCCTTTATCATTTTTGATAACTGGATGATGAGCTAAAAAATAAGTACTAGAATCCAATCTGTGTTTATATATATTGAAATCAACAATTTTGCATCACCTGATTCTAAGTAGTCATTTATAAATTTTTGTATTCTAAAAAGTAATTCATCTTGATGCAACCGTTTTTCCAATAAAAAATCTATTGGACGCCTTTAAATATGAATTACCAAGGTGAATTTTAGTAATGTCTTGTTTTAGCGGAAGATCTACTTGAAAACGATTATTTACAAGAATTAAAGATTTATTAAATACTTCTTCACAATAATCATTTTCTGATGTTCGCTCATAAAATAATTCTGGAACCTTTTCAGTTTGCCAAAAATTACTCATTAGTTTTTCTAATTTATAGGTACTGTTACAGGAAGAAACCATTGAAGAAAATGAAAGAATTGATGAAGTTTCTTTATTGCTATTCAAATCCTGTATATTACCTATTACTACATAACCAAACTTAGTGTTTATTAATTTACCTTCACTATTTGGTATTTGTAGAAAACCTGTTTGCATTACAGACGCAAAAATTTCAGCACCCAACAGTATTGAAATTTTATCAGGTATGTTAAAATTTGGATCGCCTAATGGTAACTTGTCAGGCAATTTTATATCTTGCTTGTTAAAATAAAATGTCGGTAACTTATTAGTAATTGTAGGAATAATTACACAAGTAACATTAATGCTAAAATTCATAACACAAGAAAACAATTTCACTTTAACAGACGAATTGGATGTAGTTTTAATTTTACCAATTCCAACAATATTTACATCATTTTTGAAAGCATCAATATGTAACCTTTCATACAACTCTTTAGTGATAAACGATGTTTGTGACGCTGAGTCTAGTAAAGCGTTTACTATAAAAGGCATACCTTTAGAATTATAAATTTTAATTTTAACTACTGGTAATAATACGTTTTTTGTTGTATTCGTTATGTGAAGAGTCGTTTGTTCATTGAAAGATTCTTCATGTGTGGTGAATGGTGTACTTGGGTCATTATCATGTAGTAAATTGTTATGTGCTTCAGAACAGTGCTTACATTTATAATTATTAGTAAATTTACATTCATGTATGCTATGAGTTTTAAACATAATGTACATAGTGTATTATTTTAACAAAATTAATTTCTCTTTACTTTTAATAATTGAATCTTCTACATTGAAAAATTTGATGACCACCTTTAGAACAAAAACTACAGTTATTATTATTATTAGTAGTAGTAATATTTGTCACGAATTTTCTTTGTTTTCATTAAAGCTGCTGTCAATTGAATTTAAAATATTTGACGCTTCAAAAGCTACAGCTCTGTCCTCGATGAATTTTAAAACCTTATCCATTGAAGGTATTTCTTTAGAACATTTCTCCAATTGAAATGCTTGCCTTGTATTATTATCCAATTTCCTTAAAAATATGTGAGCTAATATGACACTCCACTCCGAAACAGGTTGGTTTAAATTTTCAAGTGCACCGATTAATTGTTTAGCCTGTTTAATAAAATCTCTTAATTGTTGTGAACTACCTTTTGTAACTGCAGGCAAATCAATTAAGGAATAAATGTATTGAGCAGTAAGAATTGAATCGTCATCAAAACGTTCATTTAACATTCTTAAAGCTTTATCATAGCTATCATCAATTAAGGGAAGTTTATCTATTAATGTTCTTGCATCTCCTTTGAGATATTTTAATAAATAAAATAATTTTTGCACCTTTGATAACTTGACATTTTATCAATGATTGCCGTAAATAAGGATATAAACGCTTTAAATTCTGTTATGTTATTCCCCGAAAAAGTAGGTATTTCTAAATTAGGAAGTTTAACTGAAGGATTTAAATCACAAATATTTACGTTAGAACTATTTGCTCCTTCATTTGACATATCACCTAAGGAGGAATTGACTTGCTTTTTGTTAAACCTATTTACAAACTCATTGATTTTACAAGAGTGTCACAATAAATATTTAAAATTTCATTGTAATTATCTTCATCAGTTTCATTACGTGCACAAATGTCATAATTGACATCTTGATAACTCTTAAATTCAGAAATTAGTAATTTTTTCGAACAATTAATGGTTCTATACTACTGATTTCTTCATCTGAAGAAAAAATTGTTTACAAATTGTTCAAAGCTTAAAATATTATTTCTAATTATTTTCTAGATGCTTTGAGTTTCTTTAAATCTTTCATTTTAAATTGATTAACAATACAGAAACTCAAAACAAATTTACAAGGTTACAGCTAGGTACTTATATGAAAAAATTACCACTTCGTTCTGTTTATTCTTTTGTACCTTCGTATTCTTAGTTTAATGGAATAATGTCCTTTGGGTTTCCTCTTAATTCAATTTTTTCTTGTTTTAATTGAGTGGAATGATTTTAAATTGCTTCTTGTTAGAATTTATTTGGCTTTAAAAAATTCCAAAACCATCCTCTTCAATTTATTTTCTTGTTTTATTGCTTCAGATTTAACTTATTTTAAATTATACTTTGTAAGTAATCTGGGAGCAAATAATTAGAACTTTTGTATTTTCAGAATTTGACTTAACGTGTATTATTTGACAAATGTCAGTTACACTTATTTTGATTCTGCAAAATTAAATATTCTATTTTTCTTTGATCCGGTTCGAAGGACCAAATTTTATGTTAAGAAAGACTTGTTGGTATTAATTAAAAAATCTGTCTTCACCAATTTTATTTTTGTTGAAGGACCAGGTTACAGACAGAAACTCTTCCTTCGATAGTATAGGTCGCCAGTTAAATTGTCTTTCATTAGTTGATTAATATTGGTTTAATTAATTATTACACAAAAAAGAATCTTTTTATGTCTTTTTCATATATTTTTTTTATTCAACTTAATTTTATTTATTAGCAACAACTTCTCTATTAGCAACAACATTCATTTTTTTCTACAGCCTTATTTCTATTTTAAAATATATTATTCTATTTGTTAACAGAAAGGTTGCAAAGAAATCCCGTAAATCACTCCATCGAGCTGACTTAAAACACCACAAGGTTCTATCGGTTTTGCGAACAACAGTGGAATTAGGTACAGTTGAAATGATTTTTATTAGACAATGGTCGGTAAAGCTGTTACCTAGCAACCTTTATACGCACGGCGTGCGATAAAGACCCGTTTATGCAGGCTTTTGCGTTTGTGTTAGATGGTTTATGATGCATGAATACTAAAAAAATATACATAATTTACTAAGTTATGCGATAGTGTTTTAGAAAATATATAGTGGGTTTGGTTTTCAAGTAGGTTTATGTCTAATCTCTAATCTAAACTTCCTGGTTGAGATTACAAACTAAATTGAAATATAAAAATTAAAAATTTATGTCTTTATTAAATTATATTAGCATTTAGTACCGAAAGTTAAATATTTTTATAATCATTCTTACGTCAAAATAGTTTCACATTTTATTATAAATAATAATAAACCCATATAAGTATACTAATATCCTCACCAATCTATATCCATGCTCAGCATGTTTGTATAGTGGCCATTCCTCGAAAATGTTTTGAATGTTCGAATTTAAACAATCATATTTTCGTATCTTAAAAGTGTATTTCCATTTGGTTGAAATAATTTCGTACGTCCCTTCATCGTATGAAAATTTTAACCACAGTTTTGCTTGTTTTTCATTATCACTTATATCTTGGGATATCTCCTTATTCTCCTTATTTTCTAAAAATCATAAATCTATTTAGTTTTTGTGTAACCTTTATTATAGTATTGAATAGAGCCTTCCACTTGGTTTTGTAACGCGGAATCCGTACAAAAACCTTTATTTTACAATATTCGTTTAATTATTATAATGTTACTTACCGTCGTTCTCTATGTACCGATCAACTTAAGTGGTTATGAGGTGACATTTTTTTCAAAGCATATCTGGTATTTCTAATTCTGTCATAAAGTTTTCCCTTGGGGCCTTTATTGTTAACTCCCTTGGGAAGAAAATATGTTTCCTAAAAATCGTACTCTATTAGGAATTAATTATGTAATTATCTGAATTTGGTGTGTTATTTAAACGCTTTAATGACAGTACAAAAAACTGAAAAAAATTTATATTACCTTCTTCTCGGTGAGAAACAATATACTTATATCGTAGGCATACTTCTCGATAAGTTTTAAAGTTAAGCTTTCTTCACGATTTAAATGGTGGTCAACAATTATGTCACATATAAATTTTTATCAGAATCTGACAAGGTGTTATTTATATTGTATTCATTCAAAAGGTTTTTTCCCCTGAAATTTTTCTTCAGTAAATCTTCCAAATTTGCCACCTGAAAAGTGGACGATTTAATACAAAAATGAATATGGAGGGTAGTTTCCGATAGTTTCGTTTATTGTGATTTTTTCATTAGGCTTTTAAGAAACTGTAATTTATACAGATGTATATTACGAAAAGTTACTGCCGCTCCAAATAAAATATATAACTTTTTGAAATTGAAAGATCACAAAGTCGTTCCAAAAAGAAATTCATTTAATCACAAAAACCAAAAAAATATATTTAAAATATGCCTTTAAAGAAATTGTTATTGGTGGCAACAATAACATGCATATACTGGTAAAATGAAATGAAAATGAATGAAATTGTAATAATAATAGTACGGTTTAGTATCTTTTATATGTTGTAATTAGGTAAGGACTGACCTGATTGAAATTTACAGGAACTATATTCGATATGGACGATGTAGATGAGGTTTCTGGTAGCTCTTTCTGGAAAAGAAGCGTAGTGTCTAACGAGTTTAAACCAAGACTTAAGCGACTATTATAGTATTCCGTTTCATTATTTTCTAAATTCTGAAATGGACATAATTTTAAATTAATCATACACATTGTAAAAGTTGCAGGTTTAATTAATTATATGCTTGTATACGTTTATCATATACGATACATTGTATTAATGTATTATTATATTATTACGATTATTGTTATAGTTACGCTTACTGTTCTTTAAAATTTTTCCACATTTATTCATTTTGCATCGTGTTTCGAAAAAGAAAACAATATACGGCGTACAATTTAATTGAAAACCTACCTAGCACATCAAAAAAATTATTGAAATTGTTGGTATTATAGAATTTGTAGGTACTAGGTTAAGAAAAATTAAAAAAACGTAATTACCTGTCTTCTCCAATTTTCTAGGTGGTATCTAAATTTTATCCTGTCCGCAATTTGATTACTAGGAAAAATTACTGTTATATCCGACTCCGTCATGTACTTTAAATGCCAGATTGTAAGATTGTTTCCTTTAAGTTATTAAAAATGTACAAAAAGACCGTATATTGATTGTAAATAAATATACACACTTACCTATTAAGCGATTCGCTATTTCATGCGAGAAGCCCCACGAATATATTAAATCTGTAAGTTCTTTATTTGCGTTTTCTATAGGTGTTACATTACAAATCACTGAAACCAACTGCTCGTTATCTAAGTCGCAAATTGTGGAAAAAACTCGTCTTGAGCACTCATTTTTTTAGTACCTGCCAATAATTTAGATTTAAACTAAACTTCGTTATCACTGGCGTAAAATGCAGAAAATAATCTATGATTCTACTTCCTGTGGAGTCAAAGTAACAAATAACACGTACATACAAAAGCACAGTGGTGGTATAGTGGTTCTTGAAAATAAGAATTGGAAGTGTTTAAATGTTAGTATACATCAACTATAATTCTAGTAATTTAGCATACCATATCTTATTCATAAGAATTGCAGTTTCTTAATAAGTACTCAACATTACTTGATTTGTTTATTTATCGTCTGAGATATAAAAACAAAACTAACCTAATACTAGCAATTTTGCGTCATATAATAAGAATTTTTAGAAATCGTTAATGCTACCACAAGAATTTTATAGGTACACGTAAAAATATGGGTACACGGTATACCTGAAAAACTATTATCTGATTCGTAATACCGTGGTAACAACAAGCCCAACAATATCTTTCAATTCATTTTCACTTTAATGTCACCGATATAGGAATATTTATTTATAAATAACTTAGCAACATCAATAACATAATTTTTTTTCTTTCACATAAAAACAAAATAGGGTTTATTTAATAAGAAACTCGGGGTTAATTTCAAGATACTCTACAACTTCTTAATTTTAAGTGTACGTTTTCTTTTCAATAAAACAATATATATCTCAATCGTAAGAAATATGTTTGTGAAATGAGAATAATACTTCTTAAAATTAAAATTTTATCTGCATTCTTACTTGTTAGACTTTTATTTTCAAGCCAGTTAGCACAATTTTTGTTTATAACTAAGAATATACAAATCTTACTTCTAATATTAACATTTAAGCATTTTCATAATTTCAAATTTAAGAAATAATACCTTATTTTTAAGGTATGATAACTCTTTATATTAAAAATATTTTCTTAAAATTAGGAAATTAGACTATTTCTAGATTTTAACCCTAGCATTCTTAATTTCATTCTTAAAATATTTTTTTGAGTGTTACTTTCTTTCCAATTAAATTTATCAGTTCGTTTTGAACGGCAGGCGAAAAATATGATATTTGGTTCTTATTATGAGATATAATGTGATTTGCAATTATAGGATCATAATGACTTATAAGCTCAATAGTATTTAAAAATTTACCACAATTTGGATGTCCAATAATTTCTGATGATCCCTTCAATGCATCATTGTTTTTAATGCAATGTAAAATTGCGTCCAATATGACATTAAGAATATGGCGCCATTTTTATTTTTCGGTCAGAATTAATTTTTCAGTTTGATCGTCGATTAATGTGCCTATCTTAATGCATCTTTCAAATTCCTTCCATTTCAGGTAGTTCTCTTTGTGAGATAGCGAGTTTTCATGCCGAGGAATAGCAGGATTTAAATGTTTCCAATCGGAGAAACCGGTTTAGCAAAAAACACCAAAAATCTTTTGGTCGAAAAGTTTACAAGGAAAGCAGTATAAAGAATCACTTCTTCTGCAATAAACCAGCCAGGATCTTCGTATTATTTCGCCATTCGCCAGCACTTTATAAAACCATTTTTTGTCGAACTGCCTGTTACTTACTATCGGATACACATTGATGTCATCTCCGGTCTGGTCCGTGTTCTACACAAATTTTAAGTATTCTTTTGTCCACGTCTGGGGATCATTAAAATCAGGAGTTAATTCTGCACTGTCTAAGCTTTCTACTGAATTTAATGGATTAGTTTGACTTTGACTAATAGAGTTATCCTTTTCTTCGGTTTCTAGGTCTAGGAAATTGGCATTGTCTCACGAAAGTGGAAGGAGGAGTAGATTCTGCTATTGAACTATCATTAACAGTATTGGTCTGTGTATTAGAAAAAGTTTTTATTGGCGTCTCGACCTTTTAACTTCATCTGTTTTCATCAGCCGCATTTTTTATATTCAGCTCAGATGGTTTTCTGGCATTTTTATTTGAGCTCTGACTCAAAAAGAGCCTTTGTTAAAACTATGAATTTTAATATTAAATATATTAATTGGAGCTAAATGTTAAAATTGTTAAGTGAAAACCAATGTGAACTAATGATTCCCAATACTAATATTAATTAATTGGATATATTTTAGATATCGCATAGCCATCGAAGAACCGGATTACCGTTCTATGGCGCGTGGATGTACATACATTGTAGCTAGATTGTTTACTTACCCTGATTACCTTTTAGTATATACATAAACACGTAAATTAGTTTGAAGACATATCGTAAAAATAAAATCAACACTCAACGTCAACAAAAGTAGGCAAGCACATCTGATCAGACTGGCTGTATACTATATACACAGAAGAGACGCAGATACGCAGACGCACGCATTCACGGTATTTGACCGGCGACATCGATATGCAACGTTGCGACATTTACATTTTTCATAATTCGTAACAAATAAAATATTTTGATTATGTCTACTTTATTAAAATGGTAGTTTAACGAATATCTTGTTTTTGTTTTTCCGTTTATTAAAATTAATTACAATTATGGCTTAAATAAATATGAGTAGAAGACCGGCACTAGGCGCCATCTTGGATTTTGACGTCACAAGACCGCCCACGTGGGGGACCGGATTTTCCACCCTTATTTTTACTCGCTTACGTAGGACGTGTTTTTCACCTATTTTTGCACATCCACGTGTGAGACCGGATTTTCCACCTTATTTTTACTCGCTTGCGTGTAGGACGTGTTTTTTTCACCCCTATTTTTGCACATCCACGTGTGAGACCGCATTTTCAACCCTAATTTTTTACACATCCACGTGTGAGACCGTATTTTTCATCCCTAATTATTTTTTATATACCTCGTAGGACATATTTTTCACCCTATTTTTACACCACGTGTGAGACCGTATTTTCAACCCTATAGGTCAATCCTAATTATTTTTAATCGCTTACGTGAAGGATCGTATTTTCAACCTCTGCATCCCTAATTAAGGTCTTTTGTACCTGCTAACGTGAGAGGTGTATTTTAGGTTAGCGTTGAGCTGGGGCTTATGGGGATTGAACTGGGCTTGGCCTGGCTTAGGCGGGGCTAGAGGTTGGGGCTGTGTTTAGGGCAAGGGCTGGAGCTGTGTTTAGAGTTAGGTTATCTTGTAGACCGTTTTTCTTGTTGTGCCAGCTCGGGCATTGGATCTGTAATTAGGTCTTTTCAATGATACCGCAGGCCATAAAAAATGTATATGTGACTTTACGTGCATTCATTATGCTAAGAAAAAATTTATTAAAAATATTTCAATTAATACATTAATACGAGATTACAATAGCATACTTATTTTACCTTGAGAAACAGTATTGAGCATGTTATATATGTAATTTTAACGGAATTTATACAAACTTTTTTCAGTGCCATTATTAACAAGTATTAATGTTTACCTATTACTATAATTCTGATATGGATGGTTGTTTTAAATGTAATTTGTAATAGGAATTTTATTATAAACGAATTAGCTTTAAATGTTTTTACACTTCCTTTTAATTACCGGTTTTAACCTTCTACTTGCATAAACTTCAGCTTATACACGAATTAATAATGACCTTCACGAGTTTATATAATCATTGTACTGCATTTTATTTACTTCGAGCCCGTGTAAAAGTTATCAACGTTTCATTTTAATGGAATTATCAGCTGTTCCTAATTGCAAGGTCATTAAAACACACCAGGTAGTATTTCGAAATGTTTATCTAGTGGACTTCTGTAAATGCATCATACAATTAAAAGAAGGCAATGTCCTTGATATTAACAAGATGATTAACACCTTTGATTTAAAACTTAATTATGAGAATCACACCGGTCAGAATAGCCTTTGATAGTAATCTTTAAATACATTTTTTATTGTTATATTTCAGATTTTACATGGGTATAGTTAAAATTATTTTTCCAAGGACGTTAAACGTCTGACCTAGTTTAACAATAAGTGTTTATACCGCAATGAATAATAATTCGCTTAGCTAAAATAAAAATTAAGATTATTACATTTTCATTAAGGATGATTTTCTGGTACAAACTGTTATTACCTAACTTCACCTTCAGGTCATTCGGTATTAAAAGATAAACATCATACTTATTTTACCTTGAAAACAAGTTGGCGTTATTGAGCTAGTCATTGGTTTTGAAGACGACCTTGAAGTTAGCTGTAAGTCATTTTGAAGTTAGCCTTGAAGCTAGTTATGAAACTTATTTTACAACAGCATACTTATTCTACCTTGAGAAAATTGTTAACTATGAGAAACAAGTTGGCCTTGAAGTTAGTCATAGGTTTTGAAGATAGCCTTGAAGCTAGCCTCGGGACCTGGAAGAATAGTATAAAAACGTGCACCAGGGTTTAGTTAATTTAGTTCTGTTTTGAAGAGCATAGCTATGGAATCTTTCTCAGTTAATCAAATTTTGAGATTATTCAGTGCTGGTGCGTTAACCGACGAGGGTTTGAAAAACGCATACAATATCGTTACTTATAAAATGTTGTGTGAAAATGACACTATCGACTCGATAAATGTTTATAATGATTTTGTGGAGGCTGTACAACGAGTTGGTGGAATGTAAGTATATATTTGTTTTTTATTTTAAGATTTTAATTACCTTTTTTTAAGACCTGCTCAAGTAAATCTAGAGGAGATGTTTGACGATGATGAGATTATGGAAACTAGATGCGGAGGATCTGATAACGGTATGTCTTTTTAATTTTCTATTGTTTTACTGAACGAGCACATTACAGCAGAACCAATTGGGCTCAGGTTCCCAGCAACAGGCCGGACCATCCTCAGGGTTCAACCATATTAATATAGTGGGAATCAAATAGTAAATTTATTAAAAAATTCAATACAAGTAAAACGAGATTTAGTTTTAATGACGAGACGTGCAAGAATAATCCCCCAACGTGGCTACAGGTAAAATATACCATTTTACTAAAAATTTATCTAATACACATTTTTACAGAATGCATTTGATGAATTGTATTCATATATTGTAAAGGATGCAGCTCCTTCAGATCGTGTTGGAATCACGCTAAGGAACCCAAATTTCCCTGATAAACCAATAGGCATTTAGAAGAGTGGACCAGTTGTCGGTGAAAGTGATAATGTCGCTACTTGAAAAGGTAATGCAGAGCAATGCTAGTTTTTTCTCGAGTGACTTATTAGTTTTAAACGTGGATAGAGTGGTTGTGCCTGTAGGCTATGGACGCAAAAACTTGACAGGGTTAAAATTTGCAGACTTTTGTAAATCCAAAAAACGCGGTATCATTGTTGTACCATCAACAATTAACGAAAATAATTGTTTAGCTCGGGCTCTAGTTATAGATATTGCATTTAAAAATAACGATGCAATCGGAGTAGTAGCATTGGTTACCTTACTTCAAGGAACGAGTACCAGCTTTGCCAGAACAGTGGTGTAGATCTTAGTCAGGGTGGTAGTTACGAGCAATTCAAGGCATTTCAAAATCATTTAGATTCATATACCATTGTAGTTTATAATTCGCGTATAGGTGATTCAGTTTATTTTGAAGGCCCTAGGGAACCAGCTAGAGTAGTTTTAAATTCAATACTAGAAGACGAGCATTATAACGTAATTACTAGTCTCACGTCAGCATTTACTTGCAGTTATTACTGCGAGCAATGCAAAAAACGGTATAATAACAAGAAAGAGCATGTAAAATGTATGTACCAGTGTCCCGCGTGTCATCAGAAACCACTTTGTTCTATTGAAAACCGAAAAATCACTTGCAATGATTGCAAGAGAGATTTTTACGGTGTAGAATGTCTTAAAAACCACCAGGATACTAAAATATGCGAAAATTACGTAGATGTTTAAAATGTCTTAAAACATGAAGTAAAGGGTAAACATAGATGCGATACAGCTACTGCTACGTGCCAGAGTCAAAAACCTATCGGTCATCTTTGCTACATGGCCGTTAACAAGGCTCGACGTGACAGCGGTAATGGTAAACCATCTATGTTTATCTTTTATGATTTGGAGTGTATGCAAGAAAAGTGTGTGAGGGAACGAATGATAGGTTTCTGCATGAGCCCAATCTATGCGTGGACGCGAATGTTTGCTCTGTCTGTATTCAACACATCGCCAATTTAGATGAGCCGTGCTCAGTATGTAGAAAGAGTGCACATTTTCAGGGACGATCCTGTTGAATCCTTTTGTCATATGTTGCCGAGAGAGCACGAAATTTAAAGTTACATGCATCGCACATAACATGAAGGGTACGAGGGTGTTTTGTGCTTAGATGCATGCTAGCTAATAATAATCAATGGAGACCAAAGTCATCTGCAACGGTTTAAAATTAATCTCCATTCAATGAACGATATCAGGTTTATTGACTCCTTAATTTCATCCCGTCACCGCTCTCGGCATTTCCAAAACCTTCAATTTCCCGAGTCCAAGGTTATTTCCCATATCTCTTCAACCATCCGAGAACCAGAATTACGAGGGTCCTTGCCAGCACTTGAATATTATTGTGCAGATCAGATGTCGGGGAAAGACGTCAAAACTCTTAACTGGCACGCGGCCCAGAGTAATTATGTTTTAAGATGAGTGAGGAGATTGAGATATTGCCTGATGGATGTTAAGATCCTCGTTAAAGGTTGTATTAGTTTCTGGTCCACCTTCACGACCCAAAATAAAGTCGATCCGTTCGAGGAGGCTACACATTGCTAGTGCCTGTAATAAAGTGTTTCGCCGGCGTTTCCTTAAAGAAAACACAATAGGGCTCATTCCGAAAGGCGGTTATAGACGGGCTGACAACCAACCCAAAATCGCGATACAATGGTTACGTTGGGTGGAACATTCACAACAAGTAAGCATACAGCACGCTGGGAAAGCTCGGGAGTTTAGAACACCTGAAGGTGTTAGGGTCGATGGGTATTGCGCAGAGTCAAACACCGTTTTTGAGTTTCTTGGTTGTTACTGGCACGGTTGCGAGGAATGTTTCCCCAATCAGGCCAACATGGATCCTAAACTTGGTGTAAGTACTTCCATGCTTGCACGAAATGAGAACACGGTGGCACGGTCCCAGTTTCTACGTGAGCGCGGGTATAATTTAGTCGAGATCCGTGAATACGATTTTAAAAAACAAATACTCGCTAACGACGAATTTAAAGCGTTTATTCAGAGTCTAGGTCATCAAGATGACGAACCCTTAAACCCACGTGACGCGTTTTACGGAGGTCGCACTAATGCTAGCAAGCTTTATCATGAATGTGACGGTATTACTGAGAATAATGTATTATGACGTGTGCTCATTATACCCATATGTAAATAAATATTGTAAATATCCCATAGGTCATCCGAAAATTCATGTAGGGTTAGATTGTAAGAACATTTCATTAGACATGGTGCAGGGTTTAGTTAAATGCAGAGTACTGCCACCCTCTAATCTCTACCATCCTGTTTTACCGTTAAAAATGCACGGCAAACTGATGTTTGTGTTGTGTAGGACGTGCGGTACCGAGTTAAATCAAGGGGAATGTAGACATAGTGAGGCTGAGCGCAGTTTCGTTGGAACATTTGTAGCTGACGAACTGCGTAAAGCTGTCTCTAAAAACTATAATGTCCTTGATGTTTTTGAAGTTTGGGAGTATGAGGTAACCACGTATGACAGAGCAACTAAACAGGGCGGGTTATTTAGCGGTTACATTGATAATTTCTTGAAACTTAAGCAGGAGTGTTCAGGGTGGCCTAGCCACTGCACGTCAGAATCGAGAAAGTACGTACAGAGTATTATGAGAAAGAGGATTCGACTAGACCTAGTAATATTAAGAAAAACCCGGTTTAAGGTCCTGGCCAAACTTATGCTGAATTCTTTTGGGGTAAGTTTGGTCAGCGCGAATTTAACCAGTGCAGTATTGTATCTGAACCAAAGGACTTTTTCAAATTGTTTACGATCCATTGGTTCAGGTACAATCCATAATACCTATAACGATAATGTTGTAATGGTGAATTGGGATAGACCAGAGGTGAGGTGAATCACAAAACAATTAATGTATCCATAGCCGCATACACGACAGCTCATGCACGTTTAGAGCTATAAGTTACCTGGAGAAACTAGACCCCGCGTTCTGTATTACGAACAGACAGTGTGATATTTGTCGCAAAACCCGACGACTGGAATCCAGCATGTGGGATTTCCTTGGCCAAATGACCGACGAGCTGGAGGCGTACGGTGGGGAGTTTATAGCCGAATTTGTTAGTGCAGGACCTAAAACTATAGTTATAATGTGTTTTCAACCAGTGATAAAACAATTAAATCTGTGTAAAGTAAAGGCATTACCTTAAATTATAAGAACTCACGTGTTATAAACTTTGAAGCGATGAAAGATATGGTACTTAGTAATAGTAAAGACTCTTTGTTTGTATATAATGACAGAAAAATTGTTAGAGATAGTTGTTATAATGTATTAAGTAGACCTGAATCTAAGCGGTATAGGATAAGTTACTCTAAACGACGTAGAATAGAAAATTTTGATACTCTTCCATTTGGATATAAATAATAAAACAGATAAACAGATAGAATTATTTTATTTTAACTTATGTAGGTAGGTTTGCCGATATCATCGGTCCCGTCCATGCTCATGCCTGTAGGACCATGATCCTCCGGGGGCTGTGATTGCCTCTAGTATAGAGTCAGAAAACACCATTGGCACGCCCTCGAGATAGAAGGATTGTGGTGTGGCAGTGATGGTGGTGGTGGTGGTCTGTGACGGCGGCAATGGACATCAGCCTCTTCTCTAACGTTGACAGCTGCTGCTGCGGGTGAGATAGCCCCGAGTAACTTACAGGCTGAATAAGCTGGTTTGGGCTGCAGCGACGATGACGTTGATGCTTGTGACCATGTTAGATCGATTAGAGCTGGTGCTGGTGGAATGGTCCTGGTGATGGCGGTGGGTTGCAGCGACGATGACGTTGATGCTTGTGACCATGTTAGATCGATTAGAGCTGGTGCTGGTGGAATGGTCCTGGTGATGGTGGTGGGTTGCAGCGACGATGACATTGATGCTTGTGACCATGTTAGATCGATTAGAGCTGGTGCTGGTGGAATGGTCCTGGTGATGGTGGTGGGCTGCAGCGATGGCGTTGATGGTTGCGGAGATACCTGGTTCATTAGAGTTGATGATGATGGACCGGCGGTAGGGGTGGGCATTCTTGCGACGTTGCTGTACCTTCTCTTACACTTTGAATGGCGCTGCAATCCTTTCCAGGCGTTGTAGCTGTATGACGGTCCGATGGTGTTGTTGTGCTGTACCTCGTCGTCATGATTAGAAAAGCTGCACAGCTCTCTCATGCCGCTCGAGGGCAATATTGCTTTCATTGAACAGCCGTTGCTGCCGCTCTAGTCTGGCCTTACCACAGGAGCTTCTTCACAGCACGGATAGACACTTCATATTCACTATCAAACTCTGTCATCTTTAAACTATTTTACGTGTTGATGTTGTAGTAATTGTTAATACTATGAAGTAGAAGATCGACGATCAGCGTATATATACAGAAAATTAATTATCAAAATATGAAGAAAGCCCAGTAATTTTCGCTAAACAACCTTTTGAAATTTTACTTAGATAACAATTAGAAAAGAGCGTACAATTTATGGAGGATGACCCTAATCAAATAGACTTTAGCGTAATCGTTTTAAAACTTTTAAGCTGTCGATAATAGCAGAAATTACTATCAAGTAAATCATTATAACACAATCAACGAGTAAAAACGTCTTTCTATTTTGAAGTTTTCATGCTTAGATAACGATTAGAAAACGTGTACTATTTTGAAAGATTATACATAATTAAATATCCTTTTACGTGCGTTGCTATTTTAGAATTTCCAAAACAAATAATAACTAGAAACTGTGCTCGTAAGATTACCTTATCATTATTATTGTATGGTATCAGACATTGTCAAAATGTTTTTATCTTTCAGATACAGATATTTTTATACCAGATTATCCGTCATATAGATATCATAGCCTTGCTTACTGAAAAAGACCACTTTTTCTTAAAAATACCTGTGAACGCTTCCAGATGACTCTACATCCGTTTAAAACTCAAGAAAAAACAAACCTAGTATAGCATGTAACTGTATCCTCATTGGTATTCATATCACAAAGATTCGCTACCCGCAACTCATTACTGCATCTTCAGTAAATTTCTCCCCTGTAGGTTTATGCATGTTTTTTTTGTTTTCTACAGCAAAAATGTAATCTCTCTTAGAGTATTTTTTTATAAATCTGAAAAACCTTTTAGGTTTGATGTATTTCTGCTGCGCTAGAATCAGCACCTTATGTAATAGTATGGTCAAGCAGTAAACTTTCGTTGTGTTTTAAAAAGATGGTGTTTCCAAAGAATCCGATATACTTAACTTCATTATACACCTTTTTGCTTGAAGTATTTTTAAGGAGATAGAGTCTGTACATTGCCGTATATGGAATTCCTTGTTTTTACGAGATCGTACATTTTACTTTTTTGTAAACAAGGTATTTAATTACCATTAAAGAAATCAGCACAGTGAAAATTAAAGCAAATGTAATAATTCAGATTTATATTAAACAACTCTTACTAACAATGAGCAATATAGTGGTATATTCTAACTGTTATGTCAAACAAATCTAATAAAAATATTAAATCTATTAGTCCTCTACGATATATGCTTATTAGCAAAAAATACATCTTAATCAGCTGACGCTTTTTATTCTCGATGTAGATTATAATATAAACGTTGAATATACAAATATTTTTGAAATATCATCTGTATACGAATATTACAAGGTTGACTTTAAACAACCTTGCAAAATGTAATTTAATTGTTGACCTTTCAATAGGTGATGGATCCATTAATATGAAGCGCTAATAAGTTTATATGGTTACCATCGCAAATGAATGTGCCCTACCATGCAATAGTGTTACAGACTATAAACTGTTAAAGTATGCAGTGAAGGTCGTCTTAATTACCTGTAGAAGGTTATAACATACAAGTGAAATTTAAAAACAATTTAAAGCTGATTCGTTTATAATAAAATTCCTATTACAAATTACATTTAAAACAACCATCCATATCAGAATTATAGTATTAGGTAAACATTAATACTTGTTAATAATGGCACTGAAAAAAGTTTGTATAAATTCCGTTAAAATTACATATATAACATGCTCAATACTGTTTCTCAAGGTAAAATAAGTATGCTATTGTAATCTCGTATTAATGTATTAATTGAAATATTTTTAATAAATTTTTTCTTAGCATAATGAATGCACGTAAAGTCACATATACATTTTTTATGGCCTGCGGTATCATTGAAAAGACCTAATTACAGATCCAATGCCCGAGCTGGCACAACAAGAAAAACGGTCTACAAGATAACCCTAACTCTAAACACAGCTCCAGCCCTTGCCCTAAACACAGCCCCAACCTCTAGCCCCCGCCCTAAGCCAGGCCAAGCCCCAGTTCAATCCCCACCCCTAAGCCCCCAGCTCAACGCTAACCCTAAAATACACCTCTCACGTTAGCAGCTACAAAAAGACCTTAATTAGGGATGCAGAGGGTTGAAAATACGATCCTTCACGTAAGCGATTAAAAAATAATTAGGATTGACCTATAGGGTTGAAAATACGGTCTCACACGTGGGTGTGTAAAAAATAGGGGTGAAAAATATGTCCTACACGAGGGTATATAAAAAATAATTAGGGATGAAAAATACGGTCTCACACGTGGATGTGTAAAAAATTAGGATTGAAAATTAGGTCTCACACGTGGATGTGCAAAAATAGGGGTGAAAAAAACGTCCTACACGTAAGCGAGTAAAAATAAGGGTGGAAAATCCGGTCTCACACGTGGATGTGCAAAAATAGGGGTGAAAAAACACGTCCTACACGTAAGCGAGTAAAAATAAGGGTGGAAAATTCCCCCGTGGGCGGTCTTTGACGTCAAAATCCAAGATGGCGTCTAGTGGGTCTTCTTAATATGTTTTGATCTTTTTTTAATTGAAAAGCATTTTTTTGATATTTGGTTCTCGGAAAGGATAGTTACCTGCAATGCATGAATTTAGTGAGTATCAACGCCAGTTTAACTTTCATGCCAGTAAAGGTTTACAGCTCATCTTAGATTTTATTCGGAGTTTTTGTTCAATGCGGTGGGATTGTTTAAAAATTTTTATATAAAATGTCAAGGAAATTCAGTGAAATACTGTAGAAGCTGTCAAATAGTAAAATTTGTTGGTTAACGATATCATTAATGATTTACGACGAAAAATCAACAATAAACGTAAATGTGTTTGGGTAAAATCATGGATTGCCCAGGCAAACTTTAGGTGCTTGTCAAAATCTTGTGAAACTTTCAAAGAAGACCCTGATGTTACAGGAACCATTTACGGATGACAAAATTTTATACCTTAAATTGTAACAAATATTAAAAAAGAACAAATGAAATTTATCTTGAATTAAATTACAAATAACATTGAGATATTTGGCAACTGGCGATTTTGCAGTTGAAACTTTGTGTACCAAAAAGTAAATATCAAAGTTCTTGCCAGAAGTTTGCCATGCGATTTCAGGGACTTAAAGACCATGTAAAGTAAGTATTTTTATTGTAATTGGAGAATAAACATTTACATAGTTTTAATCACAATATTCAATATTCATATTCATCATTCAGTATAGAAAAGATTGACAAAATATCACCAGCATGCGAGGAACTTTAATATTCATAGATAATGTTTGATGAACTTTATTGGTGTAGATGAAACAAAACGTTACAATTTAGGTTATTTAACTTATGACTGTATATAAGCCATTGATTCTAAAGCAGTTTCTCTAAGTTTTTGTTGGTATGGACTTTAAGCAATCAAATTCATTTTCGTCCAATTGTATTAAGATTTCGCAATTGTTTTCAGTTAAGCTTTCTCTGTACCGATGTTTCTTGAACCTTTTGGTAATGTTTACTGGTATATTGTTGTGAGTGCAAGACACAAACATGCCTTCTGTATTTTGTACGACATCAGGTTTCTAATTGTGTGGTGTCTCTGTCACGAACAGAATTCCTTATCCTAAAAATATAGTATAACTGTTACAGTAATCCATTCTTTAAAAGTGAAGTGATTAAATTTTATGCAAATCTTCTCCACAATTTTGTTTTGTTTTGAATAATATTTGTTTAAAAAATTTGTTATAAAATTAAATATTTATCATTTTTTATTAAGCACAAAGAAATAAGCATATTATACAAGGCTTTTGTACACGATGGAATTTTCCAAATTGTGGTGAGGCGCTAGATAGAAGCATACTGTATTGAGGTGTTTTCAATCAGGATGCTTTTAAACTATAAATCATTCAGCTTAACTTTTGCGTTGGTAGATGATCGTACTGCTTTCAATATATAGACGTTGGAGCAAACGGAAACCTCTGATGGAATTTTAAAGTCGCTTAAAGACTGCATTAGAAAATAAAACATTTTTCAATACTGTATTTCTAGTTCCTAGCAGACGATGCTTTATTGAAAGAATATTTATTAAAACCGTATTCACCATGGTCCTTTAAATAAAGGAGAAAATTTATAACTATGGCTATCACGAGCTAAAGAATTTAGAGAATGCTTTTGATATTTGTTGAAAACCGATTGTTTGTAAAAAAGTGTAAAATTGTACATAATAACTGGCTGAAAAACAATTTATATTTATTGGATGAAGAAGATTTTGAAACCAATGATAAAAATGGTTCTTGGAGACACGAAATAGGAGGTACAGGCTTCCAGATCTGGCAGTAAAAATGAAACCCATAATTATTCGCAGCAGCTGCTATTAGAAACAATCTAACTGTTCATCGAGGAGGGCCATGGCAAATGAAAATGATTTAATATTCCAACAATTATTTAATATTTAAACAAATAAAATACTTACAATTTGTGTGTTTTCTTTATCTGGACTATTAAGATTGATCAGCCACCCAAAAAGGAATTTTCGGTGTAAATCATCAAAGGCTTTTGTTTTGAAATTTTATTTAATTCTAATGTATATGCATTTGTTTAGAACGTATTTAGCTTTTACATCAGAAGAACAACCCAAATTTACTTTTTTGATATTTCATACATTTCAAATTTATCCTTGTATGAAGTGGAATGACATCCCATAAGCAAGGACATTGCCAAATATTAAAACAATTTTTTCTGAAATTTTACCATTACGAAGGAATATGATTGTTAAAATTAACCAAAGTTAATGGATACATTGGCGGCATGAACAAGTTTAATTTAAAAATTTTTTGGGCCATAATTAAGTGGCGCAAAAGTTGGAACGCTCTAACCGTTCATGGGCCGTACTTAACGACAGTAAAGGTTGACACGTGAAATATTATTTATGGCCGCAGTGGCGCCACTAAACCATGCATGTGTATACCTGCTATTATTCTTTTGTCACACACACAAAAAAGTTGAATCGATAATTTTAAAATCAAATTTTGGCCCATTTCTTTAAAGAACATTTATCTGTCGCTTGTTTTGGCATCTTGATATTCTTGATGTAAGCTTTTCGCAATAAAAAATATTAACTGATGTTTCAAAGTCAACCAAATGAATATTCTACAATATCCCACCAACAGTGAAATTAACAGACAGAAAGAAATTTGTACGGAGAACCTAAAAATGTTTTTTTATGAGTAAACATTTCCCTATTTTAATTCATCAATTTATACTAATGGGGACCGTATTTTTTTTATGGTTTCACCTTTGACATTTTTTGGTTGTTGAACTGTATTTTTTTAGCTTATTTATTGTTGAAACTCTAGCAAAAGTCTTAGATTTGGTTCTAGCTTGTAGCTATTTTATCTTTAACCAGGTCTTGGTTTAAAAGTTGATTTAAGGCTTAGAGATATTTTTTATTTATAGATCATTTTTCTTGTTTTTCTCAGTTCAGGCATTTATAAAAGATCTTTAACGACTTAATTTGATTTGAACACGTCCAAACCGCACTAGGCGTCGTGTAGCTTACTAATGTAAGCGGGTTGCCAAGCCAGCTAACAGGAGATGGGGGTCGAAATAATAAAAAATGAATGAAAAAGTCAAACACCTTACATCATTCAAATAGAATTCAAATATGTCTCTAGGCGCCACCACAATCGAAACTTTTAAAATAATTGTTTAAGCTGGATGTTAATTAATACTTGATTGTGGAAAGTAGGATTGTGCTTTTCGGTAAACTATACGAAAGTTCTAAACAAACACTCGTCCAAAACAATTCAACTCAAACTAAATTTAGTACTACCCAGGTTATTAAAAACCTTTTGTATACACCACGTAAACTAAAATACCCAAAATAAAATTTATCGCTCAAATTCATTCAATGAACGGTAATTGATTTTTAAAATTCTTAACATGAACGATATCTTTTAGATTTACTTTACTTTTGATTCGTAGTTGACATTCATAAACATTTAAGATTTCAAAACTCAAACTTTTTGTTATACTTAATGAGATTTTTAAGACAACAGCTGACCTGTTAATAGTGCATTGCTCAAATGAAACAAACATAAAAATTTTGTAATCAACCTGGCTAATAAGACTTATCAGGTTGTTCCTTAAATCTGAAAAATTAAAATGAAAATATGCAAAGCTTACTTTTAAAATTATCAAACCAAGATCACCAATTAAGTGAATGTTACATCTGTGTTTCATACCTGTTTAAATAAACAACAAAATAAAAAGATAACGGTAAATATATATTGTCCTGCATAAAATAATCAAAAACACAAATATTTACATAAATTACATCAGCGTGGTTGAAAGTTAAACCACCAAGTACCACTTTGCAATCTTACTACTAAAACAAACCATACAATACGACTAAAGAACGATTATCTCTTCCTTTCAAAACTATTTAATCATTTAAACAACTATAAGCAAGTAAATTAGCAAAAAGATAATCGGGCTTAAATGAGTTCATAAAATTCCTTAATCTAATTTCTTACTTAACAAATTGTCCATAAATCCTTGGCTTTTCTTTCTTCTTTCTTCCGTAAATTAATTATATGAAGTCCATTGGTAATTCCTTAAAATTGCCTGAAGCACATTACAATTGCTTCACAATTTCACGAACACTTATTCCTTACTGTGCACCCACAAATAGTCTAATAACACGTAATAAACTGTATACGTTTGGTTGTCTCCTAAAATCTCTAGCAACCCTCTTTTACACCAATTTAGTTCCTTATATAAATAAAACTTTCAATGTCATATAACGTTACTTAAACTTTGGCTTAATATACAACGAACGCTTCGTTCACTTAACAGGTGGTCTCATAAATACTTTTAGCTGAATCTCGTTACAAAGACACGCGTTGCCCTTCACACTTCAACATAACGACTGTTATCTTTATTCAAATCTGCTTACGCACTATTATTTTCTTGAAAATAAACAAACTAGTTTTTATCTTCAACGTCAATTTTTAATTCTCGTATTGTTTATGAATGTCTTTTTCAATTTATCCCCGATTCGGGTAACGCAGTTAATTAAACAATTACTGCCTCATTAAAATTTCACAAACATACTCCAACATCGTCACAGTCTATCCCACACTACCTCGCACGCGCCCTCCTCCAACCTTCACCACAAGCAACAGCCAAAACCGAAAGCTTAACTGCCTACCTCTAACTTCAACCAACTCACTCGTCAATCTCTGACTTCCCTATTTATAACTTCAGTCATCCATCTTTAAACATGTCTTCCTTCCGCGTTATATTCTCCAATAATATTCATTCAAAACTACATACTCCCAACAACTGCTTCCCTCTATACAAGCACGCATGTAATTACAATACATCGCCATATTTGTTTTCACTTACAAATTTTACAATTACTTCCTGAAGAAATCATTTTTCGTCATTACATTCGTTCAGTGGCCCCTCTGGACCATTACGCAACTTTTAACAGTTATCTCCAACCTGCGCTCAATCTCCTTCCGCAACATTTGCAAAAATCAGTACCGTCTAATGTCTCACATTCCATATACATACATTTATTCTCAAAACAATTGCACAACATTACAAAACCCTTCGGAAATTAATACTTAAACATACCCAATCTTTCTCTACATATTTTCTAAAACATTCCACACTTATTCTTCACATTTTCTGACCAAGATTACTCCTCTTATCTTCAGACATTTCTCTCTTTATGGTAGCCAAACAGTAGCGATACAGTGGGACGCATTATCGTCCCATAGACAAATTTCTCTTCACATTTACATTCATCAAAATCTAATTATTCCAACACTAAAGTCTTTATAACATTCAAATACACGTATCTACATACATAATTATATTTCTCCTACATTTCCAGTGGCGTATCATACACCCACATACTTTATGCACACACAAAAAAAATTTTTTTTTCCGTTCAAACTCAATACACTCGTGCTCAAAACACATAATACACGTCATTATAACATCCTATATACAGGGTGCGTTCAGCAACCTGACAACCCTGGAAAGATACTATAAAAAATGTACATGTGAGTGTATTCATTATACTAAGAAAAGGTTAAGGATATTTCTATTAATACACAACGTTTATATACGAAATTACAACAGCTACTTTTCTACCTTGAGAAAATTGTTTACCCTTGAGAAACAAGTTGGTCTTGAAGCTAGTTAGTCATTAGTTTGAAGACTACCTTGAAGCTAGCCTTGAGAAATTGTTAGCCTTGAAGTTACCTGTAAACCCTGTTTTGAAGCTAACCTTGAAGTTAGCCTTGCGCATGACCTCGGACTATAAAAATGTACATGTGAGCTTACGTGTATTGGATTATGCTAAGAAAAAGGTTAAGGATATTTTATATTAATACACAGTGTTTATATACGAAATTACAACAGCTACTTATTCTACCTTGAGAAAATTGTCAGCTATGAGAAACAAGTCGGCCTTGAAGTTAGTTAGTCATTGGTTTATGAAGACAGCCTTGAAGTTACCTGTAAGTCCTGAATTGAAGTTAACCTTGAAGTTAGCCTTGCGCATGACTTCGGACTATAAAAATGTACATGTGAGCTTACGTGTATTGGATTATGCTAAGAAAAAGGTTAAGGATATTTTATATTAATACACATTTATATAGGAAATTACAATAGCTACTTATTCTACCTTGAGAAAATTGTCACTATGAGAAACAAGTTGGCCTTGAAGTTAGTTAGTCATTGGTTTTGAAGACTACCTTGAAGTTTTGAAAAATTGTTAAAGTTAGTTAGTTATAAGTTTGAAGACTACCTTGAAGTTAGCCTCGGGACCTGGAAGAATAGTATAAAAAGGCACCAGGGTTTAGTTAATTTAGTTCTTGTTTGAAGAGCATAGCTATGGAATCTTTAAACGTCAACCAAATTTTGAGGTTCAGTTGGTGCGTTAACCCACGAGGGTTTGAAAAGCGTACAATATCGTTACATATAAGATGTTGTGTGAAAATGACACTATCGACTCGATAAATGTTTATAATGATTTTGTGGAGGCTGCACAACGAGCTGATGGAGTGTAAGTATATATTTTGTTTTTTATTTTAAGATTTTAATAATATTTTTATAGCCCTGCTCAAGTAAATCTAGTGGAGGTGTTTGACGATAATGAGATGATGGAAAGTTCCGCTGGGGAGAATTTGATAACGGTATGTCTTTTCTCATTTTCTATTGTATTACTGAATGAGTACATTACAGCAGAACCAATCGGGCTCAGGCTCACAGCAACAGGCCAGCCCTTCCTCAGGGTTCAATCAAATTAATATAATTGGTGAATCAAATAGTAAATTTATTAAAAAATTCAATACTACCTGTAAAACGGTACGGTTTAACTTCAATGACGAGACGTGCAAGGATAATCCCTTAACATGGCTACAGGTAAAATATACCATTTTACTAAAAAATTTATCTAATACACATTTTTACAGAGTGCATTTGATGAATTTTATTCATATATTGTAAAGGATGCGGCTCCTTCAGACCGTGTAGGGATAACATTAAGGAACCCGAATTTCCCCGATAAACCAATTGGCTTGTCGTTTAGAAGAGTGGACCAGTTGTCGGTGAAAGTGATAATGTCGCTGCTGGAAAAGGTAATGCAGGGTAACGCTAGTTTTTTCTCAAGTGACTTGGTGTTAAACGTTGATAGAGTAGTTGTGCCTGTAGGCTATGGACGCAAAAACTTGGCAGGGTTAAAATTTGCAGATTTCTGTAAAGCAAAAACAAAGGGTATTATTGTTGTACCCTCTAAAATTAACGATAATAATTGTTTAGCTCGCGCGCTAGTTATAGCAATAGCGTTCAGGAATAACGATTCGATGCGAGGTAGTATGGAAATGGGGCGTCCTTTACTTCAAGAACGAGCTGTACAACTCTGTCAAAATAGTGGTGTAGATCTTAGTCAGGGTAGTAGTTACGAGCATATTCAGGCATTTCAAAATCATTTAGATTCATATACCATTGTAGTTTATAATTCGCGTATAGGTGATTCTGTTTATTTTGAGGGTCCTAGGGAACCAGGTAGGGTAGTTTTAAATTTAATATTAGAAGACGAGCATTATAACGTTATTATTAGTCTTACGTCAGCATTTACTTGCAGTTATTACTGAGAGCAATGTAGAAAACGTTGTAATAACAAACAAAGGCATGCGAAATGTATGTATCAGTGTCCCTCATGTCATCAGAAACCACCTTGTTCTATTGAAAATCCTAAAATTGTTTGTAATGATTGCAGGAGATTTTTTTATGGTAGTGAATGTCTTAAAAATCATAAGGACACTAAAGATGTTTAAAATGTCTTAAAACAACTGAAGTGAGGGGTAAGCATAGATGTGGATACAGCTACTGTTCCACGTGCCAGAGTCAAAAACCTATCGGTCATCTTTGCTACATGGCCGTTAACAAGGCTCAACGTGACAGTAGTAATGGTAAACCATCTATGTTTATCTTTTACGATCTGGAGTGTATGCAAGAGAAGGTGTGTGAGGGAACGAATGATAGGTTTCTGCATGAGCCCAATCTATGCGTGGCCGCGAATGTTTGCTCTGTCTGTATCAAACATGCTGACAATTTAGATGAGCAGTGCTCAGTATGTAGTAAAAGAGTGCACATTTTCAGGGACGACCCTGTTGAATCATATCTGTCATATGTTGCCGAGAGAGCAAGAAAATTTAAAGTTACATGCATCGCACATAACATGAAGGGGTACGATGGGTGTTTTGTGCTTAGATGCATGCTAGCTAATAATAATCTGTGGAGACCTAAAGTCATCTCCAACGGTTTAAAATTAATTTCAATTCAATGTGATATTTAGATTCATTGATTTTAATTTCATTCCGTCACCCTCTCGGCATTTCCAAAACCTTCAATTTCCCGAGTCCAAGGGTTATTTCCCATATCTTTTCAACTCATCCGTGAACCAGAATTGAGGGTCCTGCCAGCACTGGAATATTATTGTGCAGATCAGATTCAGGGGTGATCGACAAAACTCTTAGACTGACACACCCCAGAGTAATTATGTTTTAAGATGAGTGAGGAGATTGAGAATATTGCCTGATGGAGTTAAGATCCTCGTTAAAGGTTGCATTAGTTCTGGTCCACCTTCACGACCCAAAATAAAGTCGATCCGTTTGAGGAGGCTACCACTATTGCTAGCGCTTGCAAAAGGTGTTTCCCGGCGTTTCCTCAAAGAAAACACAATAGGACTATTCCAAAAGGTGGTTATAGACGTGCCGACAATCAATCCAAAATCGCGATACAATGGTTGGGGTGGAACATTCTCAGCAGGTGGCTATACAGCACGCAGGAAAAGCTCGCGAGTTTAGAACACCTGAAGGTGTTAAGGTCGACGGGTATTGTGCTGAGTCAAACACCGTTTTTGAATTTCTTGGTTGTTACTGGCATGGGGAAGAATGTTTCCCAATCAGGCCAACATGGACCCTAAACTCGGTGGTACCTTATGCTTGCACGGAATGAGAACACGGTGACACGGTCTCAATTTATACGCGAGCGCGGGGTATAATTTGTGGAGATGGCGAATGCGATTTTAAAAACAAATACTGTTAACGACGAATTAAAAAGTTTATTCAGAATTTAGGCTGTCAAAGATGATGAACCCTTAAACCCAGGATGCGTTTTACGGAGCGCACTAATGTTAGTAAGCTTTATCACGAATGTGACGGTATTACTGAGAAAAATGTATTATGACGGTGCTCATTATACCCATTTGTAAATAAATATTGTAAATATCCCATAGGTCATCCGAAAATTCATGTAGGGTTAGATTGTAAGAACATTTCATTAGACACGGTGGAGGGTTTAGTTAAATGTCAAGTTACCACCCTCTAATCTCTACCACCCTGTTTTACCGTTAAAATGATGGCAAACTGATGTTTGTGTTGTGTAAGACGTGCGGTGTTGAGCTAAATCAAGGGAATGTAGACATAGTGAAGGAGGCAGTTTCGTTGGAACATTTGTAGCTGACGAACTGCAAAGCTATCTCTAAAAACTATAAAGTCCTTGATGTTTTCGAAATTTGGGAATACGGGGTAACCACGTATGATAAAGCAACGAAACAGGGAGGTTTATTTAGCGGATACATAGATAATTTCCTGAAACTTAAGCAGGAATGTTCAGGGTGGCCTAGCCACTGCGCGTCAGAAATCGAGAAAACCGTACGTGACAGAGTATTAGGAGAAAGAGGGATTGGTTAGACCCAGTAATATTAAGAAAACCCGGTTTAAGGTACCTGGCCAAACTTATGCTGAATTCTTTTGGGGTAAGTTTGGTCAAGCGAGAATTTAACCCAATGCAATTGTATCTGAACCAAAGGACTTTTTCAAATTGTTTACCGATCCATTGGTTCAGGTACAATCCATAATACCAATAAATGATAATGTTGTAATGGTAAATTGGGATAGACCGGAGGAGAGGGTGAATCACAAAAACAATTAATTCCATAGGCATAACACAGCTCATGCACGTTTAGAGCTTATAGTTACCTGGAGAAACTAGACCGACGTGTTCTGTATTACAACAGACAGTGTGATATTTGTCGCAAAACCCGACGACTGGAATCCAGCATTGGGGATTTCCTTGGCAGATGACCCGAACGGACGTACGGTGGCGGAAGCTATATAGCCGAATTTGTTAGTGCAGGACCTAAAACTATAGTTATAACGTTTTCAACCAGTGATAAAAAGTTAAATCCGGTGTAAAGTGAAAGGCATTACCTTATACTATAAGAACTCACGTGTTATAAACTTTGAAGCGATGAAAGATATGGTACTTAGTAATAGTAAAGACTCTTTGTTTGTATATAATGACAGAAAATTGTTAGAGAAGTTGTTATAATGTTTAAGTAGGCCAGAATCTGCAGTATAGGATAAGTTACTCTAAACGACGAAGAATAGAAAATTTTGATACTCTTCCATTTGGATATAAGGAATAAAACAGATAAACAGTAAAATTCTTTTTATTTTAATTTATACGTCAGTCGGGCTAGGATATCATCCAGGTCCGACTATAATTAAAGGATGGTATCAAACGGTCCGGGTGGCGCCTAAGGAGCTCTTCCAAAAGGAAAGACATGCCCCCTCAACCCTATACACGTCGACGGTTGTAGTGACGGCTGCGGCCCCAACCCCAGCAAATGCACCCTCGTCCCTCTGCCTCCTGGCGGCCTGTCACATCATCGAGAGATTACCCCGCGACGTCGAAGGCTGTGGCGTAGCTGCATCGCAGGGCGGCGGTTTATGCATTTTTTATTTAACGCCTACCAACATCACCGGTATACCCCGCGACGTCGAAGGGTGGCGTGGCTGATCGTCGGTTCGTCGCCTTCGTCTTCCGCGTCGCTGTGCAACTATTATGGGTTCTGGAATGGTCTTCTTCTTCATCCTTTCGACGGACGACAGAATCAGTGGCGACGCTGCATCGACTACCCTTCCTCACAGTCCTATCATCCAGAGCTTTTCGCTAGGCCCTAAACGACGCCGTAGATCTCATGCTGGGCCAGGTGGCTCTCAATGAACCCTGCTGACGTTCGAATTTATTATACTGGAGCTGCTTCATCTTCTCAAGCGCCTCGAATTCGTACAATCGTTGAATTGTAAAATTCTTGAAACCCCATGTTGATAGGATTGTTTTGGAATGTAGTGACTTTAACACTATAAGATATAATTGAAGGGTCACGTTATATACACCAAAGTAATTGTCAAAATATAAAGGACCGCCCAGTAATTTTCGCAAACAACCTTTTTGAAATTCCGTATACTTAGATAACAATTAGAAAAGAGCGTACAATTTATTTAATAACCCTAATCAAATAGACTTTAGCTAATCGTTTTAGAAACTTTTAATTAGATAATAGCTAGAAATTGCATTCAAAGCATCGAAAAATCATTATAATACAATCAATTAGTCTTTTTTGATTTGATTTGAATTTTTCATACAAGTTAGCGATTAGAAGTACTATTCTCTCAAAACGTATACAGCTAATTAAAATAACCTTTTACGTAATCGTCTGCAATTTAGAAATCCGTCCGACCTACAAATAATAGCTAGAAATTACATTCCATGTGCCGAGAATCACTCTAAGCTAACGATTAGTAAAAAGAATGTTTGCCAAGAATTTGCTCAATATGAAAATAATAGCTAGAAATCACATTCCGCTTGTATTTTACCTTATCATTGTAAAGCATCGATACTTTCCTGTTTTTATCCTTCAACTACAAATATTTTTTTATACCAGGTTATTTGTCTTCTTAATTGAAAAAGAAGTTTACCGTTTTAAATATCCATGAACGTTTCCAGATGCATCTATCTTCGTTTAAGATCAAAAATACAGCTAAAAACAAACCTAGTATATCATGTAGAATGTTGTATCCTCGCTTATCAAAAGAACCTCTTGTCACCTGTCTTGAGTAAATTTCACACTGTAGATTTACGCCTGGTTTCTTTTGACTGTAATATGTAACTTGAGGCATGTTTTTATAAACCTAAAAAACCTTTTGGGGTTGATGTATTTCATGGGTATAGAGCTTGTAAATTAGTAAAATCATCTTATGTGATAGTATGGTCAAGCTGTAAAACCTCGTTGTGTTTTTTAAAAGATGGTGTTTTGAAGAGCCCAATATACTTAATTATAACCTTTTTCTGATTGAGGGATTCGACAAAGATACATAATGATACACATGCTACATGTTTTTTAAATTGTTACGATGTAACCAACCCTGAATGAATCTGTTGGAAGAAAATGTTATCTCAACCCATATAGCAACACTCTAATATAAAATTTTAGGGTATGTTTTATAAGTCTAAACCTTTTTCCATTGCTGATTTCAAGATAGTCTGCCATGTATCGTTATGAAATTTCTTGTTTTTACGAAAACATCACATTTTACCTCCTGTAAATAATGCATTTAATTACCACTTAAAAGAAATCAGCAAATTAAAGCATATTAATAACTCAGATTTATATTTTGCAGCTTTTACTAAAACTGAAAAAATACAGCGGTATATTCTAGTCATCTCTTCAAAACAAGCCCTAATAAAATATTAAAACCTATTGATCATCTATATCTGATAGCAGCATACATCTTATATCAGGTGATACTTTTATTCTGGGTATAGATTTTAATATAAATGTTGAATATACAAATATTTTGAAATATCATCTGTATACGAATATTACAATTAGCTTTAAACAACCTTCACTACATGCTTTAACAAACGACCTTTCAATAGTCTATATCACCGTATCGCAATATCGACCCCATGTGGGTCGAAAGATATTTATGGGGTCGCCAAAAGTCAACAAGGTCCTGTACTTATCGAATAAGGTTTATGCATAAAATATAATCTCTTTACATACACAATTACACAATGTCCTTAAAACGGAGAAATCGAAAATAATTACGACTGTACAACCTGTCCAGTCCGCCCGTCACAACCTCACCGCTGCGCCCGCGCCCCCGATCTCTCTTTCTTTGTTCAGTCTGTCTGTTCAGTCAGTTCTATCCGCACGTGCGTACTCATCGCCGCTTTGTCGATTGCAAATACATACTAAATTGATATCAAAACACGAAAGATTACTTCTGTAGAAAGTTTTTAGAAGATTAGTGTTCTCGTGGATAACCACGCACACGGTAAGTAACTGTGCACTCACACTTAGATAATAAAGTGAGGCGTCATCGCGGCGTGGCCATGTTGGACGCGTGGGTTCAATAACAAAACCAGCGCGAATTTATAACGTCTATACTTTTAAATTATAATTCGTTATACATATTATTTTATTAATGAATATTTTATGAAATAAAATTTATGTTTTATTATCAATAACTTATTTATCGGGTAAGTGTACTCAGCAACTGTCAATAAAAATATTTTTACGCTTCACTTATGTATTTTTTGCTTGTCTATTTGTGCTTCGTTGAAAATGAATTTGAAGTAAATCCTGTTACCAGCGAGCATATGACGAAAAATCTAATATTAATCGTTTGAATACATTTTTATTTATTAATACGTATTTATTATTGGTTAACAATGGATAAGTGGCTAATAAAACGCACATCTAAAGATGCAGGTGGCGGAAGCCCTAATAACGCATCACAAATCAAAAGAATTAAACACGTAGTTCTTGACAACAGTGTCGCCTCAGATTTTACAATGACAACTACTGTTACGAGTAATATAAGTCGTGAAAACAATGCCGCCACTTCAAGTACTAGTAGTTTATTACTATCGATGACAGCAGAGCAACATCTAGTTCCACTACTATAACTATTAGTCATAACAGCGATGATTGTAGTTCAACAGCCACATCTACCTTACACATCGATACAGAGAGTGACGCTTCAACTTTAACTAAACAAGCAACAGCTTCATCGAAGACAACTGGGAAGCGTCAACGCATTTTTAAAGAATCGTACATCCAGTTTGGTTTTAAATGTACAGTGTTGAATTTTGAACAACGTCCACAGTGCGTTGTTTGTTCGGAGGTTTTGGCAAATGAGAGCATGAAGCCGGCCAAACTGAAAAGGCACCTAGAAACTAAGCATCCACAGTTAAAGAATAAAGATGAATCTTATTTTAAACGACTTGCCACCAAACTAACGTCACAGCAGGTTGATTTCCAAAATACACAAAAGTTAACCAAAAGCGTTACAAGCATCTTTCGAGGTTTCCTTTTGATTGCCAAAACTAAAAACCTCACAACATTGGCGAGACGCTCATTTTGCCAGCTGCAATGAAAATGGTTTCGATCATGCAAGGAGAAAAGTATGCCAATGTACTGAAAACAATTCCATTATCAAGTGACACTGTTCATCGTCGTATCAATCTACTTGCTGATGATATCAAAATACAACTTATAGATCGCATGAAAGGGAGTCCCTATTATGCTATTCAGCTGGATGAAAGCACTGATGTAGCTAATGTAGCTCAACTTTGATATTTATCAGATACCAATATGAAAACGACATATGCGAAGATTTGTTATTTTGTCAGGGATTAGAAGGAAGAACAAGCGGTGAAGCAATTTTTAATGCAGTTAAAACCTTTTTTGAACTCCATGACATAAAGTGGGAATATTGTGTATCTGTGTGTACAGACGGCGCAGCTGCATTGACCGGCTCCAAAACAGGATTCAAAGCAAAAGTAACTGAGATTGCACCTCACGTAGGCTTTGTTCACTGTATGATTCACCGTGAAGCCCTTGCAGCAAAACAGTTGCAACCAGATGTAAATAAAGTGTTGGAACAAGTCGTAACAATAATAAATTTTATTAAAGCTCGCGCATTAAACAGTCGCCTTTTCAAAATGATGTGTCGGAAATGGGATCAGAATACGAAAATCTACTTTTACATACGGAGGTCAGGTGGTTATCGCGAGGAAAAATACTCCGACGTGTATTTGATCTCAAAGATGAAATCAGAATATTTCTACTTGAACGGGAACCAAAGGCTAGCGGAATATTTCTTGAATGAAAATTGGCTGGCAACAGTTGGCTATCTTTCGGATATTTTGAAAACTTAACGATTTAAATCAATCGTTGCAAGGGAAGAGTACAAATGTATTGATTTTAGCTAACAAAATAAAAGCTTTTTGTAGGAAAATAAGTTTGTGGATAGACGAAGTCAGTGCTGAAAACTACGAGATGTTTGCATGTTTGGAGACATTTTCTGAAGAAAACAATATAAAGCTCGAAGAAGAAATTAAAACGAAAATCATGATGCATCTTACAAACCTTAAGCAAGACTTGGAAATAAGATTCCCAGATACGTCACACGGCGACCAATGGATAATTAATCCATTCACTTGTGATCTTAACACTGTGAAGATGAACTTAAAAGAAAAGGAGCAGCTGATCGATTTAATGTCCGATGAAAGCCTTCGATCTATTTTCAAAACCACGGATCTATCCAAGTTCTGGATAATGACGGAAAAGGAATATCCACTGTTATTCAAAACATCTCTGCTGAAATTGCTGCCATTCGCATCTACATACCTTTGCGAGACAGCTTTCTCCACATTAACTGCTATAAAAACAAAATATCGCTCCAGACTTAACGTAGAACCTGATTTGAGGGTGTCTGTTTTTGATAATATATCACCAAGAATTAATATACTGACTGCAAGTGTGCAAGCACAAGGTTCACATTAGTTTGTAAAGTTACGTATATGTACCTTTTTTTTTAAATAAAATATTAAAATAATTGCTTGTCTCATTTAATGCCATCATAAATATTACTCGTATGTTAAATGCATATTTTCTAGTTTGCTCTAATATTACTTTCCAAAATAAATAAACTCTTCAATATAACTAATTTACGAAATAAAAACAGCTAACTTCGTTACCTGAACCAACCTTTGCACTTGTTAACTTAGTGTTTTTTTTCTGGGGTCGCTCATAACTCTTTTTTTAATTTTGGGGTCGCAATATCAAAAAGGTTGCGGACCGCTGGTCTATATCACCATTGCTTAGTAACTCGCATTTAATCACGGTGATGACCATATAAATTACTTACGCTTCATATTAATAACTCTATTACCTATTGAAAGGTCGTTTGTTAAAGCATGTAGTGAAGGTCGTCTTAATTACTTGTAGAAGGTTATAATATACAAGTGAAATTTAAAAACATTTTAAAAGCTAATTATACGATACTTTATAATAAAACTATTACAAATTAAAACAAAAAAGCTATCTATACCAGATTCACATTTCGTATTAATTATGCTTGTTAATATCAGTATCGAAAAAGTTTCGGGTAAGATTCAGTTAAAATTACATATAACATGATCGATAATGCTTCTGAAAAACTAAAATAAGTATACTGTTGTAATTTCGTATATATAAACGCTGTGTATTAATAGAAATATCCTTAACCTTTTCTTAGTATAATGAATACACTCACATGTCCTTTTTTTATAGTATCTTTCCAGGGTCAAAGGTCAAATTAAGTCGTTGAAAAGATCTATTTATAAATGCCTGAACTGAGAAAAACAAGAAAAATGATCTATAAGATAAAAATATCTCTAAGCCTTAAATACAACTTTTAAACCAAGACCTGGTTCAACCCCAGACCTAAGCTCCAACCCTAGCTCCAGCCCCGGCCCTAAGCTCCAGCCCTAGCTCCAGCCCCAGCACCAAACTCTAAGACTTATCCCTAGCTCCAGCCCCCACCCCTAAGTACAACCCTAAGCCTAGCCAAGACCTGACCCCCAAATACAGTTACAACAAAAAACAGCTGTCAAAAGGTGAAAAGGAACCATAAAAATAAGGGTAATACGGTCCCCCACGTGGGAGTATAAATAGGGTGTAGGAGTGAATTAAAATGAGGGGAGGGGCATTGCCTCACTACTACTTTTATGAACTACGAGTTGTACACAATGAATAAATCTGGTAAACCCGGTAAACACGAAATTCTGTTTAAGAAAATGCTAGTTTCAAACTTTCCTGAAAACGGTTTGAATAGATTTGCAAAGAATTTATATACCTATGTGTAAGCAAGCGTAACAAAATAAATAATCCTCTTTAACAACAGATCAGTTAAACATGTAATCTGCTATCTGTCGGCTTGAAAACAAATAGACAAGTGTTTACCTACTACATAAAATTATGAGAATTTCTAAAGATTTATTCTTAAGATTTTGTTATATGCCAGATGTGTTCTGAAGTCGCAATGAATCACCCCTTAATGCTTTCCTTGGGATTTGTTTACTATAGTCAGTTAATTACCGATACGTATTTAAAATAACAAGATAATCGACTTAAAATTTTGGAGTTTTCAAAAAATTTATTCTTAGACCAATATAATTCGTACAAGGTTTATACTGTGGTTTAGATGAGTAACACAAATGCCTAATGGCAGCGAAGAAGGAAAAGATATGTAGCAGAAGGCCGAACAAACAAATATTTTAAAATTCACACAGGAAGAAATCCAAAAAACTCGTTAAAAGTACTTGAAAATGAAAACTCAGCAAGTCTTATAGGAAATACTCAAAATAACATTTTGCAAATGCATTTATCAGCAAAATAGTAAAATATGCATTTATGCACTATAAAAAAACATAAAAAATCACTTTTACCCAGATAAACCTATAGCTAAAGTTTTCCCGCTGGGTGGCCTGTTTTTCTTAAGGTTCATAATATCTATTCAAAAAAAAAACTTTTGGTCGAAACTGATATATTTTTATTCAATAAGTACAAAAAAAAAGGTGTACTATATATAGTACATTAGGAATATAAATGTATACTATTTTGATGTGTGATAATCGATGAATGTACATAAATCGCAATATCACATTTTGAGCATCTAGTTGTGGCACGTTGATGACATTCTCCACATCTTGTTTGCTTTTATTGGCGAATCACGTAATGATCTAGACGATCATACCTCATACCTATATTTTCATTTTTAGAAGGATGACCTCTTTGGTAAGTAGGAAGTTTCTTGTTCTGGGCAAGCATTGCAGAGGCAATCCTTCTTCTGAAATTCAATTGATCCATATCTCCGCCATAGTTGCGATAAATATGCCAAGAATTTTGTTTGGCTAGATCAATGTCATGTGCTATCAATGGAAAGTACCACTTCTTTCCACGGATCGAAATGCGACACAATTCAATGTTTTCGTTGGAACGATCAACTCCGCCCATATTATAATTATATAGATGCACCTTATGTGGTTGTTTGACTAGGATAGTCTTCTTTTCCTTGCGAGAATATCGTTTTACATTGTGAAGAGGCTCTATTCGAAAAAACATAGTGAAACCGTTTATCATTCCATTTTATCGCAATTATATTTTGGTCAGAAATCTTTCTGAAATCATATGAACCGCGTTCTTTTTTTTCATTTCTTCATTTCACAGTGCCTGTACCATAATAGTTTTTTTCAGAAATAATTTCAAGTAGAGGTCGTGAAAAAGTTGTCGAAGAATAAATGCATCTTTTCGTTGAGCCATTTCTTTCGTAATGCATCAGCATATTCCAGAACTACAGCAGTATCAACACCGTAATCAGCATAAGTGGTACTTATGTTTGTAGCAATACCTTGATAGGGCTCGAACATATCCAAGTCTACTTGTACCAACCCAAAGTTTATACCCGTATCGAATAGGTTTACCTTTCATAAATTGTTTTGCGCCATGCCTTCCGTAGTATGGCACCATTGCCTCATCTACTGAATGTGTTTGTTCATACCGGCCGTATTCCATGAACTTTTTATTCAGATGGTCGAATAAAGATCTTATCTTTGTGAATCTATCGTAAATGGATATTGGACATTATAAAGGAGAATTTGCCTCTAGAAATTGAGTCGGGCACTAGGTTATTGTGAGCGTCTCGATCTCGTTCCCAAAACATTCTTCGTGGGGGTACGGGTACATACCCACTCAAAAGGGGCACTCCAATGAAATCCCTGATTTCAGTATCTCGGTAACGGTTTGGGAATGGTTTTTCTGCTGGGCATACCTGTTTGTTTCACGAACTATCAATTCTATTAGAGTATCGTCAAAAAAATTATAAAAGTATTCTATGGGTTCTTCAGTTGAGGAGTAGGGGCCTCAAGAAATCATCATTTGGTGGTAAATATCTTCCTTCACCCACTGATATTGCTTTTTTTTCGGCTGGGAAGCTTTCTTTACTGTCGACATTACAAAAGTAGATAGAGGGAGATCATCATCTGATGAGAATTCATCATCTGATTCATGAGCTGCAAAGTTGATTTCTGGGGAGCTCTTAGTTGGGAACCGGAAGATTATCGATATGAACTGCGTCTTCATCGCCAGAGTCTTCGTCAGTTAAATCGTGGCAGGCATTTACCGGAAGAAATAGTGCAACATCCTTCACATTATTCAGCATACCATCGTCATCTTCTAACATTGCTACGGCTTCAGCGAGAAAATCCCTGAAACAAGATCAAACGTATATATGCCTAATGTACTATATTTAGTACGGACAAAAACAAACGACAAAAATGGGGTTATGTCAAAGCTTGTGTCTAGCTAAACAGGTATGCATCGAAAGTTACATCCTTCCTGTTTCTTATTTGGCAATTATCATTTCTTATAAATTATTTTGAATGTAAACAATTTACTTACCTAACTAACCGGATACCATAATCTTCCATTTCCACAAAAATCAATATTTCGTTCGCTCAATAAACTTTCAAAACTTTGCATAAGCTGTTTGTAAACAACTGACTTGCTTGTAAGACTCGCGGAGAACGAGGTTTAATTCACCGAGTGCTTCTGCACGCGCAAATAATAACGTGTCAGCAGCGGGATTCTGAATGCTCGACACGATCCTTGAGACGCTCGATAGTAAACTCGTTACCAAATACGATACCGTATTCGCAACCACTATCGAATTCGGTATCGTCGTAGCACTTTGGTAAGCGCTAACTTCATATTTGTTTGTAATCAGATGTGTGGTTATAATTTCTAGATTAAGGATTATTTTATTTTATTATACCTACAAAATGTTGCCAATCTTCGATTACTATGTTAGGCAACAAATAAATGAAAATGCTCTTCAAATAATTTGAAATCTCATTTTGGCTACGTTCCAATCTTAGAAATTTGTACAAATCTTTTACATGGTGATAAGCACCAGCGAAGTCCTTAGCATTGTCGCTTGATATAGTATGCGGTTTACCGCGTCGAGCTATGAATCTTTTTAGCACATTGATAAACGACTGAGTTGATAAATCAGTGACGAGGTCCAAGTGGACAGCTCGTGTAACTAGGCAAACAAAAATACAAATGTAAGCCTTCGTGAGTTTAAATCCTCTGGTCTTCCTATCACGTATAAGAATAGGGCCTGCATAGTCCAAACCGGTGTTATAAAATGCCGGAGTGTTAATTTGAAGACGTTTGAGCGGCTAGTTTCCCATAAGGGGCTTTAGAAACTGGATTAGCTCTAAAGCATTGAACACATTTTCTAATGCAAAATTTAGCAGCATTTTTGCCTGACAAGGGCCAATAAGCTTCACGAACGCTAGCTAATAGCTGCTGAGCGCCGCACTGCAATAAATTATGGTGATAATGTTTCATTATTAAATCAACAAGTAGGTGATTTTTGAAGTAGCAATGGGTGCCTTTTTTTAAAGAAAATTGTGAATTTGATACGACCACCTACGCGCAGCATTTCCCGTTGGAAAAATTTTGTAACGTTGCAGGTTTGATTTGGTTTGTTGAAACACAACAACTTGATTTCATTTCCAACAGTTCAACGTGGTCAGAATTATTGCTCGAAGGTGAGCTAAATTCATAGCCTTCAGACAAGAAGTTTGGTCCATTCCACCAAAGTTTATTGTCTAAAATCTCAGAAACAGTCATACCACGTGATATAAGATCTGCTGGATTCATCGGCGATGGAATGTGGTGCCAAAAGCTAGCATCAAACTGCTCTTGAATAGAGGCTATGCGGTTGGCTACGAATACCTTGTATTTGTTGGGGGAGGAATTAATCCAGTTTAAAACCACCATGGAATCGGTCCAAAGGTAAATGCGACTACGATTTATAGTCAAGGAATTTTTAAGCTTTTACATTAACTGACTTAACAACACAGCGGCACACAGTTCCAAACGCGGAATTGGTACTGTACGTAAGGGTGCGACACGTGACTTAGAGCACAATAATCTAGTAGAGAAAACGTCATTGGGTGGATTGGTACATCTTACATAGATGCATGCGCCATAGGCTACTGAACTACTATCAGCGAAACCATGAAATTCTATAATGCAAGCTAACTCTGATAAGACACATCTAGGAATTTGCAGTGAATTCAAAGAGACTAATTTGTCTTCAAACTCCCGCCATTCACTTTGTAATAGTTCTGGAACTTGTTCGTCCCAGGGGATTTTAAGTTCCCACAGTCTTTGAATAAATATTTTTCCTTTAATTAGCACTGGTGCTAAAAGACCAAGAGGGTCGAATAAGCGGGATATTGTAGAAAGGATTGAACGCTTGGTTTTCATAGAAGCATGAATATTTAGTTTGACATCGTAATGGATAACATCCTGCAAGGAATTCCATGCAAGACCGAGGCCTTGGCATTGGGCCGCCCCCAACGGAACGTTAAAGAGCGACGTGTCGCAATTTGTGGATTCGGACATAACATTTGGATCGTTAAAAAAATTTTCGTATAGAAAAACCTGCCGATGCTAAAACAGCAATCAACTCTTGCTTAACTTGAAGAACCATCAACGGTGTCTCCGTGAAAAGGAGATCGTCCATGTAAAAACTGGATTTGAGAACGCCACTGGCCTTTGGAAACTGATCGCCTTTTAAATCGGCTAAATAATGTAAACTTTTGGGCTAAATAGCTTGCAGAAGCTGTGCCGTATGTTACGGTATTTAACTCGTAAATGTCAATTGGATCCTTTGGAAATTTCGCCAAAGTATACGCTGAAATTTGCCTCAGCTGGATCAATAAATATCATATATTTTCTAAATCAGCCGTAAGGGCTACTTTGTGTTGTCTAAATCGTAAAAAGAATTTCAAAAGGTCATCCTGTATGACGGGGCCTACAATTGACTTCGTTAATGGATACGTTAAGGCGCTACCATCAAAAACACTCGTAATTTGGTGGTTAATGAGTTAGTTTTGATGGGTGGGGGGCAGGTAATAGTCTGGTACGTTGTCAAGAAAAATATCTGCGCCTAAATGGTTTTGGAATGATATAGTGAATCGGAATGTTGAATATCAACCTTGGTCATGTGGCCTAAAGCCACATGAATGAACTTCGAATAACCATCATAAAGTTGGGAATTTGTTTAGAACCTTTTCTCAAGGTTATAAAATCTGTCTAAGGCATGTTTTTTGGAATTGCCTAGCCGGGCCAGTTTAGCATTGAATGGAATGGAAACAATAAGTTGCCCGTTGGAATGACGGGATGTTGTTTTTGAGAAGTGCTCTTCGCAGAACCTCTCTTCTGGAGACAACAATGACCTGTTACTTGAAGGTCAAGTTGCCAAAAGCCCAATGAATTATTCAGCTCATCATTTGACACCAAAGAATTAATGCATGTAGGTTAAATGAGATCGTTTTTGGTGTTTTTTTTTTTTTTTTTTTTTGGTAAAGATCTGGGATCCTCAAAACAAGGTCGATAAAGTTTTGGTTTTGGTTTTGGGAAAAAATCTTTTTAAATTTAAGGGAAGATCTTGGGGATTTTGGGAAACAAAGGGAAATTTCTTAAAAAAGAAGGTTAGACCCGATCTAGCCAATTTGGTTTAAAAACTAGGGCAAACTTTTGATTATACGAGTGCAAATGCTTGGGAAACAAAACTGGATTGACTACTGAATCAAGGAGACATCTTGCAGTGTGCCAAGTGTTATCAGTAGCCTTGACTTTTATAACAGCAGTCGATAACAAGAAAGTGACATCTGTGCAACATCTACGATTTCGGAAACATTGCTACAAGAAGCATCAACTTCCGTTTGGGTATTGACTGGTACATTTGGCTTAACGTCGATTTCCGGTTTGGCTTTACTAGCAAAACATAAAAGACTACTGTGCGTGCCTTGGCAAAACTTAGATTTTGATGTTGAGTGACATTTCACTTTTGTATTGTGAGTCAAACAATTTTTGCAAACTTTAAGTTCGTTTGCTTTATTGAACCTTTCCGCTCAGAATGTTTAAAAAATGTTGGACAAAAACACAATGGATGAGCTGCCTTACATAAGACACATGTATTATTGCCCGTAACAACAAAAGATTGTTTAACGTTACTAACCTTCAAATTTGAAAATTTAGTAACATTGCCTTTATTACTCGGTTGTGATAAAACCTTCTGATTATGGCTTATATCTTCTACGGTAGTACACCTTTCCGATAAAAACTTATGGATTTCTTTGACAGTTGGTATCTGTTTGACTGAATTTACTAAATTCGGCAACAGTGTTGTTATCGAGTTTGGTTTTTACTAAATAAGCAATTACTGCAGCTTTAAATGTCTCATCTGAAACCTTAAGATTGTCTAAAGCTCGTAAATTGTCATAAAACTTTCTCAAGTCTGAAGCAGACTCTTTTGCTAATTTATTTGTTTCAAAAATACCTTCTAAATGAGAAAATATTATAAGTTTTTCGTTACAATATCTATTCTTTAACATATTTAAGGCAATGTCGTAGTTGGAGGCAGTAGCCGCAAGTTCGTGAATTGAATCTTTAGCTGAACCCTTCAAAACATTTTGAAGGTAAAAGAATTTTTCTACATTTGTTAAATTTTGGTTGTTGTCAATTAAAGCCGTAAATGTTTCGTAAAAACTGGTCCATTCAGAGTAATGGCCACTAAATGTTGGTATATTTAAAACAGGAAGTTTTATTCGATGTTCGTCAGTGCTTGAACTATGATTATTTTCTGGAGTGCTAATTCTACTGTTGTTAGATTGATTAGGTTGGTTATGGTCAATAATGTGAGAAGCCCCTACAAGATCGAAATATCGCGCTTGTGTTAACAGATGGGTCTATTACTTCATTTGTAGTTGATAAGCGAAGGGATATTTCTTCGTATTTATTTAATGCCGGCTTCACCTGATCAAGTCTAATAATTAATTGGTTTACTTTAAGCTCGTCAATGACTTGAAGAAATTTTACAGTTTGAATAAACTCTTCGAACCTGTCTAATTTATCAACAACGGACTTCGCGTCGGCCAATAAAAGCCTAATTTCTTTATGGTCTTTGTTAGGCAATTTGAAATTTATAAAGCAAATAGCGCGCAAGCAACAATAACCGAACTTCACTGGAGCTATACGAAATACGTAACTGCTGAAATTCGATTGATAAATTTCACTTGCTTGGTAATGTGTGATATTTAATTGGAACGTAACTCAATTAGGCACGTTATAAATTGGTATTGATTAATATACAATATAGTAAATTAACCATAAAATAAAATAAATAAAATTTAGTCTCCTTAAATAAAGGAATGTGGAAAACGGATAAATACCTTTTTACACTTTTTAGCGGGCCTGGCATCCTCGATTATACATCTGGTGTCTTTAAAGGTCAAACGGTTCTCCTAAGCAACAATGTCACTAGCTCGAACTGGCATCTTAATTAATAAGTAATGTGATGTCCGTCTCGATGGACCACAAATGTTTTAGTTTATATTGTAAATAATTAAGTGGACTGTAATAACTTTCATTATTGTGTTTATTACGCACTATTTTACAGTTGTTTAATTAACACGTTCACGGCTCATTGGAAATAATGTAAACTTGTATGGTGCTGACTACTGTAACTTTGTTTATTTATTAGTTTTGTGGTAAAAAGCTTAAATAATTTTATTTTCTCAAAAAATTTTGTGCCTATTTTGAAAAAACAATCGTGACGCACATGTTGCGTCGTGAGCACTGCACAGTATTTTTTTATGTGTAGTACTCACTGACGCATATGTGTCGGCAATAAAACATGTTTCATTATTTTATTATTTATTATGAATAATATAAGTAAATACAACGAAAACAGCATTCATGTGATAAAAAACCTAAAAGCTAAAACAAAACAACAAAAGTGAAATAAAAAATGTTGTGAATAAGAAAACAATCAGGTAAGGTTTTGTCAAGTCTACAAATTGTTATGAAATTCCTGAAAGCAAGGTTCTAGACACAATCCCGGAAGATCGGCACATGCTTTGCAATAATACATGGCATCTTTTCGAATGCCACTTTTTGAACACCAGCGACATCTTTTTCGCAACTTTCTTCCTGTTTTTCCGGTTTCACATTTTGAAGGAAGGTGTGATACATCTTGGCTACAATTTTCTGTCGGTGCATTTCCATTAATTTCCAACAATGTTTCAATAATTGAATGCCGGAAGTCTATAAAAGGCATATTTGGCCCAGAATAAACATTATAGAGTTTGTAGGAATTGTGCATCATCATGTCAAAAATATGGAAACCTTATACCACCGAATGGTTTTTCTGTGCGTAGGGTAATACGATTGCATTTGATCTTGAAGATCTACGCCAGACATATATTGTGCGATTGGCGAAGGTTTCATTTTTTTGTTACCAGACCTAGAAGTAACTTCTTCCAAGTTATTTTCGTGTTCAGTTGTAAGGTAAAGTACTTCACGTTTGTCTTTCCACTTACCCACACACACATAGCCTCCATATCGCTGAATACATTCACCTGTTTTTAGTTTGGCCTGACCCACTTCTTTGGGCGTTTTTCCTTCCAGCACGCAAAGTACCCGTACAGTAATGTTTTTATCCAAAAGCTTTCTTGAGTGATACAGAATTATAGTAATTGTCCATATAGATACTATAACCCTTATCCAAATAATCGGAGATAAGGTGCAAGACAATATTTGCAGCATGCCCTTTGCCACCTAGATCATCACAAGCCCCGGTATAAATCTGCATTTTCAAAACTGTTCCATTGCTTTCTGTCAGTAGATAAAATTTTATGCCATATTTATGTTTCTTGTTTTTTATATACTGCCGAAACACTAAACGGCCTCTCCATAATAGCATTGATTCGTCAATACTGAGGTACTTGCCCGACGAGTAAATGGATTTTATTTTATTATTAAAAAAATCAACCAAGGGCCTAACTTTATAGAGTCTATCTGCAGGTGGGGCTTTTCCGCCATCTTGGATATTTAGCGCAAAATGTAAACAGCGTAATATAATCAAATACCTATCCCGGCTCATATACATCCTGATGGCTAAATTATATAAGCGATCAGTTCGCCAATAATCACGTAATTTTGGTAGCTGCAATATCCCCATGAAAAAGGACAACCCCAAGAAAACCGTCATTTCGTTTTTGTCTACGGGCTTCCAACGGCTAATTCGTGAATGTGGTCCTTGTGGTTCATTTAGAAAACATATGTTGCGTAGGAATCTGTTTCACTCACCAAAATGTCAAAAAAGTTATCATCAGCAAGCAAATAGAAAAAGTCAATAGGTTTTCCGTCACCGGCCACAGGGACTTTCAATTCTTGTCGTCCAGTAAATGGAATGGTTTTTAGCAGAGGCGGATTTTCTACCCACTGCAAAATATTTTGATTTACAACATCTACAACTGAATCATCATGATTTAAATCAGAGCCGGTCATGTCGTCTTCATTAGGTTCTTCGGCGAATTCTTCCGCAACTTCGGAGCCGCCACTCCACTCACTTCCAGAGTCTTGGAACATTTCTTCCTCCGATTCATACATCAATGCGATCAGTTCTTCTTCACTTTGTCCTTTTTTATTAGAAAATCTTGGCCTTTTTGAACCAGAAGATCCAGCAACGGGATTGTCGGCCATATTGGAGCAATAAATAGTCGAACTACCGAACCAAATCGTTTTCGTATACTTTACACTTCTATCGACGTGCTCGTACAATTGCACAAGCTCAACTGCAGTGCTCACTTCTAGGCAACACTTGTAATATTAACATGCCGACGTCGACACGTGTGCGGCGTGCGCACCTCTACAGAAACGCTCACGCCGACACTGTGTCGGCATGAGCCGTGAATGTGTTAAGTTGCATCATTCACAAAAGTTAGTTTTGTTGTGTCATATATCCCACCTTCAATCTCTTGAAACGGATCGATAATTTTGCTCGCGCATGATCCGTTCAGTACATTCAACTTCATAGTAACGTGAGAGTAGGATACATATTCACAGATTTACAAAAAATCCTAGAAACCTTAACAAGTAGTTTAACTTAAAAATATTATTTATGTATATTATATACAAATATTGATAAAATTATTAATTTCATGTCTAAGTGTTTAATAAAACGTTAAGTTAAAACTGTATGAAAATTTAATATGTCGTTGCACCAAAATAAATATTTCTTACATTGGGTCGGGTGAATAAAAACAAGTGAACGCTTTTACCCGTCAATCCGAAAGTTAATACTTGTTAATCCTTAACAAACTAAATGTGGCCATTAAGTATTTGCTTGAAACTTGACGAGTAAAGGCATTTACTTATTTTTATTCCACAGTTCGACGACAACCATAGCGAAGCGAATACGAGCAGCAGTAGAACGGTCACTGGAAACACACCGACCTCAAAGCGGCAAGTCAAGCGACCCAAGTTTCCGAGAACTAAAACCCGAGCGAGCAGTTGAGAACCGAAAGGCGGCAAACAGCAAACTAGTTAAATATTTGCATTTTTAATTCTGTCTCTATTTTTATTCACCCTGCGCATTATTATTTTTTTTTATTTTTTTTTTATATTTTTTTCTGGATTTTTAAAATTTTTTTTCAGTTTGGCGCCCATTTGGGGTGGCGCCCGCGTGCGTTGCACGCCCGGTTACAGGGGGCCTTTTCACTTTTTACAGTTAAAACAGGTAAAAAATTTCAACACAGGAAATTCTTGATAATAGCAGTATTAACCAACCTAAACAAATGACTGTTTATACCACGTGACTTAATTCACCAACCAAAATTGCAAAATAGGTTGTCACCACTGCTTGAAGTAGAATCGCTGTGCTTACTATATGTTGCGGTAAATATAGCAATTAATTAGTTATGAATTATATAGGTATGATCATACCAATGTTGCGCTCTTTTAATAAGCTTAACTATCATGACTTCCGCCGAAACTTTAAATAATAATAAAGGAGCAGAACAATGATGACATTTCTTGTTAGGGAGCAATATGTCCTTACCAGAATATTTCCATTTTTAAATTCTAATGAGTAAAAGGAGAGGGTACCGGATTAAATAAGAAACTTGTAAAAACGTTTATAAGATGCTGTTAAGGCTGCAGTCAGACTTAACCACCGTCAACCACCCACCGCCATCAACTAAAATTTAAACGTACGTAAATCAATGGTGCTGGTTACAAACCACTGCCAGCCACCCACTACCATCAAATAGTGGCCACCAGTTTGAAATTTCCAACCTGTTCAAAAAATTTGTGGTCGGTGGTTGACGGTGGTTCACTTTGCGCACGCGCCTTTCAGCTTAATTTACAACTAGATTTGTGTTTCGTGATTTCTTAGTGGCAACCCGAGACAGAACAGCTGTGGTCTTAACCTAAAAAATCGTTAAGTAAAAATGGGCGAGTGGTCTCCTGGAGAAATTGATAATTTGATCACATTGGTGAGAGAGAGGCGTCAATTGTACGATAAAAGTTCTTCGGGTATTCCAATTTGAACATTACAGAAGGTTTTTGGGGTCAAGTAAGCGAGCAGTTCCCGAACAAAACCGGTAAGAAAATTGGATGTATATAAATTGTCATTAGTTAAGCATACTTCTTTTTAGAGCAACAACTACGCAAAAAGTGTCAGATTTTAAGAACTGGTTACAGAACCAGAAGAGGTGAAAAACATCCCTCTCGATTTGGAGCCAAAAAACAAAGTGGGCCCACTTCGAGGCGCTGACGTTTTTGGAGCCATTTATAACAGAACGGGCTACCTCCACAAACGTTGGGGAAAGGGCAACCGATAATGCAACAGCTTCTTGTAGGTGCGGCATAATTTCACAAGACATTGCAAAGTCGTACGTGGTTACGGGTGAGTTTGCATGGTACAGTAAAATAGCAGTAATTATGTCGTAATTATTTTAGGTGACGGTGTCTTAATATTCGAGATGAAGGGAACGAAGACGATACGAAGGGACGACTCACAATCGAATAGCACCCTTATGGAGGATGAAGCTTATTCCCCAGTTATAGGTGATACCAAACACCTGAGGGTAGGCATGGTAGCAGTTAATAAATCGTCCAAAAGAAGCGAAAGTTAAATGCCGTAGACGAGAGCTTTGCAGCATATTGCAAAAACTTGAACCACTAAAGAAAGGGTCCTCAATGAACTCTTTTAGCAAGTTTGTTGGAGGACATGAACAAATTTCCAGACAAAATTCGTAAATTTAAATTGTTTGTTTTAACCAAACTAAATGAACTAGTAGATGATTAAACCTTTTCTGTGTATTTTAATAAATATCAAATGTATGATTTGTTTTATTTAAGCCACTAGGTATAAGTAAAATTAAAGCACTAAATTGTAGTAAATATTTAATCTCACTTATTTTATCATATATTCAGAAATAAAATCTTATAATTACTTTATACAAACTTACATTCTAAACAATAAAATCTGTTACATTACGTGGGAGTTTTAATAATAGACCTAAACAAACCATCAAGCAGATTATCTAACATCTAAGTCATTTAAAAAAAACGAACAATAAAATAAATACAAAATTTATTTCTAATTTTTGCTGCAGGTTCTGCACTAATTATTTTTTTTACAGCTTAGGATTGTAGCATTTTCTTCACCCTGATCATATTTTAACACAGGGCTTTTATGACTTTGTCCACTTTATCGGGATGTATTCAATGCTATTCTCAAATATTCTAAATTTTACAAGAATGCCAAATGTACACTCTACGGTCTGTCGAGCATAAGAGGCGATAGTTAATCTTCTTTTGTATTGTCCAAATCACGTCGATGGTACGGTTTCATTAAATGATCAGATAACCCAAAAGCTTCGTCACCAACAAAAACAAAAGGCAACTGCTCGTTTGTCTTTTCATCAATTGCTTTCGGTTCTGGCAATTCTAGCTTGTTGAAGTAGAGCAATTTACCAAATTCTGAATGTACCAATACACCACCATCACTATTTTTACCATAGCTACCAACATCAATCATGATAAATTTATAGTCGACATCGACAACTGCTAATAAAATAATTGAGTGGTACAATTTATAATTATAATAAAGCGAACCACAATTAAACGGCTTATGGATTCGCACATGTTTGCCGTCAATTGCTCCGATACAATTCGGAAACTTTTTGTTCTTGGAAAAATGCATCTGCAATTTTCTGAAATGCATCTTTATTAGTATATGGATACTAAACCTTCATAAATTATGGGTAGAATTTCATTAACAATCATCGAAATGATATTATGGCTGTTTCTAAATCTAAATGAAGCCTAATGATAGGACTCTCCTGTAGCTAGGTACCTAAAACATAATTACTGAAATAGCGTCGCTTAACAACAATGTCATTAATATCTATCTACCTTATCGTGACTGTTAATCTCTCCTCAAAACTTATCGTTGTACGACAATACGTGCTTCCAGACAAAAACAAATGTTGTACTTTACACACTAGTAAGTTGTAGCACTCTTTACTCATGTGGTAATAACTATAAAATTTTTCTTCGCCTTGCAAGGGGCACCACCAATTGAAAAAACTGTTCCCTTGAAGAAAATTTCTCGCCCACAAGTTCGACTTTTTAATTTTATTTTCCACATGTAGTACATGGCTATAACCTCCTCGCAGTCTGAATCATCCGAAGAAATCATTTTGCAACACCTAGTTTTTTTATTGGAGCACACTGCTAAACAAGGGCATATATAACTTTGAACACATATAACCTATTTCAATACAAAATAATATTTGGTAAGGGAATATGTAATAAAGAAGAAATAACGAAACAAGCGCTAAATTTAAAAATTTACACGAAAACGGTGGTCACTGGTGACTCTAGTGTGACTGCACATGATTATTTTAGTCGATGGCGGTGGGTGGTGGTTGTGGCTGCAGTGTGACTGCTGCCTAATACAATAGGTGTAAAGAAAGTTTGCGATTGGTAAGCCCATCGTTGTCCGTCGTTTCTACCTTTATTATTTTGTTTAACCACCTGTGTGTAATTAACAATTATTTAAAGCTAATGGAATAGTAAATCATAATTTAGTATCTATAAATACTTTACAAAAGAAGACAGAGTAACTGTACATGGCGACAAAGCTTGAACCAGCACAAACAAGAAATTTATTTAACACAATAATTTGTAATGATTGTAAATCATTTCAGTAATTATTTCTTTACTTATCATAAATCAGACGGTTATTAATTAATTACCAACTTATTAATTTGCGTTTTTTAAAAGTCAGTAAAATATGTGTAAGATAATCTAGGGCAAATGTATCACAGTCCATATAGCCAATAAAAGGAAGTGCATAGCCCCTTAGGAATATACAAAAGATCGGATAATAAAGATTAGCTAATATTAAATCATTTATTAAAAGTTAGATAGTTTTTATTGATATAACATTCTGAATGAAATATGTACGTATGAGAATAAAAAGTAAGGTTTTCAATACACATCTTTAATATGAACAATATTGAAGAATTAAAAAGAAGAAAAAATGAAATATAAAGTATAAAGTGATGTATAAAGTTAATAATCAGAAAGAAGCAGGTAAAATGTAGACAATTTCCAGTATTCTATTAATTTAGATTTCTTACGTATATTCGCATTTTAACCTGCATCACACCACAAACACAAAATGGGCGTCTACATAAAAAGTAGTTTCAATCTAATTTTGCCAAAAAGAAAAGCCAGTAAGGATTTTAATGTAGTATTTTTCGCATGTAAAAACAAGAAAAAGAGTATATCATACTGCATTATAGCCGAATTCTTGTAGCGGTAAAATCTCAGATACCTATATGCAAAAATAATAATAACCCACTACCTGCTTTGTTATATCAGTTAAATATCGCAAGTTGCAAAATTAAAAATCTCCCTTACTACTTTAAGTAGCTTACAAGAATACCGAGCTAGTAAACTAGTGGCAACACGTCCTGATTAGCATTCGGGAGGTAATGGGTTCGATTCCTGTTACCGTCTATCCTGTATCAGGTTTTTTCAGGGGGTTTTCCTCATGCACATGTAGCGGCATGGTCACTGCCTATACGCACACCATGTGAACCCTAACTCCGTTCCTTCCGATACTATCCTGACCACACCCATCCTCAATCCCACCGTGCATATATACGTATTGTATGTATGTATGCTGGGAATACATGATTGTGGTTGAAGGAGCTAGGGAAGCTCAAACAGCCCGCCCTCCCCTTGGGGAGGCCTTTTCCTTTTTACAAGAATATAAATCCGAGTTAGTAGGACTTTTGCCAAATACCGGGTGGCCAGCTAAGAACGGATTATAGCACAGGTTCGGGAAAACATTTTTTATAATAAAAGTGGCCTCGATAAACGCCTGGAAATTATTTTCAGAATTGTAGGTCCATCGCTAGAGGGCGTATTTGACAGTTAATTTTTCAAAATTTACTCAATTAAGGGGCATATTAAATATTATAATCAGCTTTCTTGACAAATTGTGCATATTTTTTATTTGACAAGCTTTAGTCTATCTCTTCAAATAAGGGGTGGGGGAGAGTGAGAACCTTGTTACGAAAAAACGCCTTTAATTCAGGTTCTGCTTGACCGATTTTAATAAACTTGTTGTTTGAAAGAGCTTTTGTTAACCTTTAACTGGGCGTGTGGACTCGTTGAGCACTCTTAGGCACGTGGCGCCTCTGAAGCAACAAAGCAATATTATGTTTTTTGTACATCTTTACTGCTTGAAATTTTGTTTATAAATCCGTCTCTGGATAAATTGGAATGTTCTTTACAAATATTCTTATGGCACACGGAACATATTTGTTTGGAGGATCTATTTTTCGACCGTGGACAAAACGTACATCTTTTTCTGCTGCCAGTTTGTTGTTCTTCTACTAATTGTGGCTGTTCCACTTCCTTTCTAAGACGCTTTCGTATCCCTCTTGGAATGTGCATATCGTTCATCCTTTCCGCTTTGAGCGGTTTTACCAAATCGTACGCAAGTTGCTTCAAAAATCTACTTCTTTCAATTGATTTTCCAGTGTTGGACACATATATTACTCGTGAATTAATAGCTACCACATTTACAAGGTGAAAGAAAATAACAACAGGCCATCTTCTGGTCCTTCTTCCAACGTTATACGTGGCGCATAATTTATCGTTCACATCGACTCCTCCTTTGGTCTAATTATAAAATGTTAAAATTCTTGGCTTTTTTATCCTCAGTGTCTGTATCAATTTCTTGGTCATTATGCAATGTCGACAGGAGTATCACTGACTTATTCTTTGATGGAACATAAGACATTAATGTGCAGTCTTTTGTATGCCCAAAAACAGTAGAATTAACTTGCCTTTCTCTCCGAGGTTGAAAACATTGAGGTATCTCCTTCTTATTTTTTTTCAGAGTACCTACTAAAGTTAATGTATGTTCTGCTAATAATCGTTGGGCTAAGGGAATGCTAGTGTACCAGTTATCTACAGTCACGTTTCGGTTTGATCTTGATATTGGAGATGTAAGCCTGCATATGATATCTTCTGCGGAATTACTAATCTCTGAACCTTCGGGTTGTTTCCCTAAATATACTTCCATCTTCAGATTATAGAAATTACGAGCATCTACCATTGCAAAAATTTTAATGCCATATTTATTCAGTTTGGAAGGCAAATACTGGCGAAAATTACAATGTCCTCGAAATTCAACAAGTTGTTCATCAATCGTTACGTATTCACTTGGACGAAATAACGTGGAACATGTTTTCACAAACTTATCAAACAACCAACGAGTAGGTGCTAATTTGTCTCTCACGACTCGCTCTTCTCTAGTGCGGATATCATCGAATCTAACAGCGTAAAAGAAACAAAAATCGTTTATAACTCATCACTGACACGAAAAATTCATGGTCGATATCATTTGTTGCAAAGAGGTCTAGATAATTCAGGTGACAAGATTTTAAAACGCCAAACATAAGAAGTAATCCGAGTAGAGCTCTCATTTCAATATCCGTAACTTCGCGAGCATCTCGTTCTCTTTGAAATCGTTTCAGGACCATTTCCCTAATATAAATATTGGTGCTTTGCGTTATATTATGAATAATTTCGTCATTAAAAATAACCTGAATATTTCAGAGATATCAGTAATCTGACAAGCTGCTCACACAGTTCCAGGTAAATGAGTAATTATGTTGTGCTTCTTAGTTTTTGTAACCGAAGGTGGATTTTTAAACCATTTAAACTTTTTGTCTTTTCCTAGAAAAAATTTATCATCGCCATCAGAGTCAACAATGCTATCATCTTCAGCTTCTTCCTCGGAACTTGTATCATGTTCACTAAAACTTTCGTGATCTTCACCAAATATATCAATGTCGTCCGAATTTACAAAATCTATTTCTTCAGTGGCACTATTATCTTCCAAAAGTAAAGCTTCAAGCTCTTTGAATTTTAGTGGACGACGGTATTCCCGACTTTTATCACAACCTTTACTATTGTTAGCCATATTCGCATAGAACAACACGTATAACGGAATAATTTACAAACACAATATTCTTTATAACTTTTCGCAGTGTTAACATATAACGCTTTTACCTTCGGTGGACGGTTAGTTATTATCAAAGCGGTGAACTGCGGTTGGACTATCGCGGTATAATCGGGTTACTCGAGCGCCAATCTAGGTAACTGGTTATATAGAGGCCTAGATTCCTCTTCGCGGAGAATTAAAGTAGTAAAAGCGGTCCAAGTAGCGTCAGTGAAGACGTCGGCCTACCAGGGTTTCGGAAGATTTAAATCGGTGCCGGTATTTAAAACTTGTGTCAATTACCAAAAAAAAATAAAACTCCTAATACGGAGGTCGGAAGCCAATGTTTTCAGTGTCGGATAAATAATAAAAAAATAATTTTATAAGTTGGAAATTAAAATCCAGGACGATTCGCCAAATAAAAAAATATAAAAAAATATAAACCAAACTCTCGGTGACAGTACAGAAATTAATTTCGTTATCGCGGGTAAGTGAAAGAAATTAAATTAATATGTCTCGGTACAAAAAACAATACTCGCAAAAAATTGGGTGGTCACGGTGTAAGGACTCAGCCTCTAATTTATTCGGGCAGCTGAAAAAAACTATAGTGCTTGGCGATAGCACTTACTAAAATAATTTTTCGCCAACGGTGGCGGAAAAAATAATACCTAAAGTCCTAAAATAAAAAAAAATATCCAAAAAAACGCATTCAAGACGGTAAAGAAATAAAGTAATACTTTATCATATACGGTCCGCTATCACAAAATATGGTAGTGGTAAAACAAAATTAACAATTGCTGTGATTATAATAATTAACAGAACTAAGGAAAATATAAATAATTGCCAACGGCGACGGAAAACCAAAACTAAATTCGTAAAAAAAATTATATAAACTAAAGATGTCGTTTGTCTAAATAATAGTCTGATTTACCCTTATACTAGACGGCCTATCGGTTTAATTACAATAAATGGTATATTCTGACACCTTAAATAACAGATCGTACAGGATCCAGAATTATACAACTGTAGCGGGTGCAATATTTGTATCACCCGGTGTGTGCACGGGTATCGGCTTGTGACGGACAACTACAACTAAATTAAAAAAATATATTAACACAATGTGGTTGTCCGGCGCTAATGAAGGCGGCTATATAAATAAAAATTATCGAGCAATTTATTCTACTTACTACTTACTTAAAGAAAATTTCTGATTACAAAACTTAACTGAAATTGCAAATGCAATTTTTAAAATTAGTGTGCAATCGGTGACGGCAACCTTGAATCAATAAAATAAATACTACAATTTTTGATCTTATCTGTCTAACCACGCTGAACGGACGGTAACAAAACTAATCAGGACGGAGTTGAAAATATAGAATAAATACTTCCGATCTAAACACAAGGAGAAAGAAATCCTAATTATCAAATGCAATCGCATACAATAAAAAAATTCTGCAATTGTTCGTACTCGAACTTAAACCTAATATGTAAGCAGATACCTCGTATAACAGAAATTGTAATTATAACGTGTGATTCGTGGTTTAAAACAATTTTCTTTGTAAACGGCTACCCACGGGTAAAGTGTTCATCCATAAAGGTACAAAAATAATTAACGTACAGATAGTCAGCTTAATATCCGTAAAAATAGTGACTTAATTAAGACGGTCACGGTAGTGTTTCTATACTGCAAAGAAACTTGGGGATAACTGACTTATCGGATAGTTGCACACGTGCAAGTCAAACGCTAGTTAAATATATATTTCCCGTACATACAATATTTATCAATATAAGATTTACTACTGGGATCTTATGAAAAAAAAAAATAGCGGACGGTAATTGATCCACACATCAACAGTAGTAGCTAAATTAAATTAATATGCTTAATTAATAACCTTACTCGAATAGATCAAGGCACGCACTCGCACTTCACAAAGGTCGCATGTATATTAATATTTTATTCAAGTTTTTGAATAGTCCGAAACATGTTGCGTTTTTATTAGATAAGAAAACTCGTCTTTTAACCTGAAATATTTCTATATGAAATGGAAATGTTGATATTTTAAAATTTTGTGAATTTATGAATTATCATGAAAATCACAAGTATACCGGGCGGTTACTACATCATTATTTAACAATTTATACGGTTGCTCGGTAACGGAAATTTATAGATTCGTTACAAACACAAAGAAATGAAACTTTATAATGAATAGAAATTCAGTACATTGTGCATATCTATAATTACTTTGTCACTGCAGTAAAACCGGTTATTCAAAAGTAGTCACATTTCTAATGTAAACAATGAAAAACGAGCCACCTGCGTTTATGGTCGCATGGCGTCTATGCGACAACAAAACGACACCATGACAAAAGAAACGAAATATTTCTAAAATAAATAATGCTATTTATTTGATATTAAATGGCTATGATGACAAAACTATGTCCTTGGAATAATTGCATGAATCGTTTCGAAATGTGATTTTATACGAAAGTTATTATCATAATAAACTAAATTGGCGCCTCAGAGGCACCACGCGCCCAGTTAAGGGTTAAACAATAGAAAATTTGTAAATTTGAAGCAATCTGAATAATAACATAAATGCTAGAGGACGCTGTTTAATATTTTTTTAATATTGTGTATTCTCTTTACAATTTTAAATGGAAGCATAAAAATTTAAGTACGCCTTTAAAAAGTAGACTAAAGTAGTAATAAAACAGTGAAAACCGATATCTTTTTCCTATTTTGAGATATCGTAAGAGACAGGTAAATGGCGGGAATTGTTCTTCCAACGTCTAATAGACTAGTTCGCGTTAACGGAAATTATTAAATTTACGCTGGATGAAAAGATCTTACATTGGTCTGCAGTAATTTAAACTGTTACCATACTAATGTTATGGTTGCCCCTAGATTACCTAAATGTAATGCTGTCGCTACTAATAATGAGAACAAATTATAAAATTCGAATTTGTAGCTAAGCAAGACGCCCTTTGACGGAATTTTTTTAGACACATAAGAAATATAAACAAATTCTTTTAAGTATAGATTTATTCAGGTTTATGTGATTTTGTGTGAATTTTTTAATTATTTGTGTTTTGCAAGTAGGGTTGCCACCTTTTTTTTGGGCAGTTAAAGTACATTGGATATTATAGGTAAGAAAAAAGTACAATTTATTTTTCTTTATTATTATGCTTCTTAAAAACATATTTTTTATTGCTTTTTGCTGTTTGTATCAAATTAGTATCTTCACTAAACAATTGCACAGCATCTTTACAGTCTATATTTAAATTCAAGTAAATAAGTAATTCATTTTTTATCAAATTTAGAGATGCTTTATTTCTTTCGTCTCGCCATTTGCTATTCATCACAGAAAAAACTTTCTGTAAATGCTGACGTGGCGGGAATAGACAATAAGAATGAAATTACTTTATACAAGTTTAAAAAATTATCATCACTCTTATTAAATACTTCTGCCATTTTGTGCAGTTGATAGTTCTGCAAAACCTTTAGACGTACATATCTGATTATAAAGTTGGTTTAATAAAACTATTTCTCCATAAAGATCATCCATACCTACATTAAGTTTTTGGAGATTTAAATTTTCAATTATGTTAGCAATATTATCAAATTCTATATTGCTCTTTAAATTTATATTACCAAGTGTAAATAACCAGTTTGTGTTATTAAAACCAAACATTTATTCAGGTACTCTAGGGCTTTGTCAATAAATAATAAAAAATTACTGTGAATTTTCCTAGCCAGTTCCGGTGAAGATAACAGTTTAATTTTTTTGCCTGTTTCATAGCCAAAAAAGAGATCTTGTTTTCTTTGTGATAATCCATCTCTAAGACTAACCATAATCCCATAAATATCTAGAATTGTTATGCAGTTGCCTTCTAGACATTTCACAGCTTTATTAAATAAATTTAATAAGTGACTACAAAAATGCAAATAAATTTCAACCATCGAGCATCAATAAATTTTGTAAAACCATTCGACAATGGTCTAAACTTAAAAAGTAGCTTCTAATAGGTGACCAATTTAATAATAATGTATCAATGCATGGCAAAAGAGAGAGCCATCTTGTTCCCACATGGCGTTTTATTTCATGAAAATCTCCATCTACTGATGCTACAAATTTTTTCAGCTCCTCTCTTACAGCAGAATGGGAAAAATGAGCATAAATTTTTAAAATCACATTTTCAATGTCATATGATAAAAAATTCATGGCATGTCTTATGCAATTATGCACTATATGTGCATGACAATTACCTTTAATCAAATTTGGTACCAAATTTTTCATATTTGTGAATAAAAAATGATGGACACCAAAATTAGCACTTGTATTATCAGCACTTAACCCAGATACATTATGAAAAGAAAGTTTGTATTGCTCTAGTGATTTTTGAATTGATTCAAACATACCATCAGTAGATTCGTTACTATTTTCATAAAAATCTAATAATTTGCTTTCAATGCCATTTTTGGCCGTAAAATATTGTATCACTAATGGAAACAGTTTTATATTTTTTTTGTTAGAAGCATCTGTTTGTAAACAGTAAAACAAATTATCTGTATTAATAGCATCCAGTGATGTATTGGTAAAATAAGAAGTAAGGGAACGCATAGTGGGAGCAAAAAAAGTCCTATTTTCAGCAAACTATTTTTTTCACTATTACACTTGCAAATTGCAAGTGTAATAGTTCAAACTCTGTTTAAATATAGTTCTTTTAAGTGTAAATTTTTAAATATAGTTCATTTAGTTAATAGTGTTAAGTGTAAATATGACGAACACATTTTGTTGTGTGCCTTTTTGTACATCTTTAAAAAGAAGAAATCCAGATGTTAGTTTTCATAAATTCCCAAAAAATAATGAAACTGTAAAGCTTCAGAACCTTTTAGGTAATTGGGAAATATTAAACAGGCGTCAAGCATGGATAAATAAGTTGAAGATTGGCAAAAATGTATCGGACTACATGAAAGTGTGTTCTTTGCATTTTGTAGAAGCAGATTTTTTCAGAGGTTAGTTAAAATTTTTATTTGTATTTTAACGCTCTTTTCAATATTATCTTTGTAATATTATTGTTGCAGTTTTGAAGAGAAAAAACTTAAAAAAAAACGCAGTTCCTTCAGTGAATTTACCACTACCTGTGCATGGGAGTACAACACCAGGGCCATCTTCATCTTGCAGAAGAGATCGATTAGCAGTTAGGAATCGAGCAAAAGAACCAATTAATGAAAGTGTGGATGAAGAAACATTAATATGTTGTGAAGATATGGATGTTGACGAAGAAACTCAGGGACGTTCCTATGGGGGTCATGGGGGGGGGGCAGCCTGACCCCCCAAAAATATATTTTGGTCGAAAAGTTGGACTCAGCGCGCGCTCCGAATGAAAAGTAGGCATGTGGGCGGGAAGCGAGACGCGGAAATGTGCCTGCCGTCGCTCCCCCTCCCAGTCCCAACTCATAGATGCGCACTTATACGAACGCCATCACCATCAGTTGAGCAAGGGAGTGCAAGGGAAAGGGAGTGTTCCGCTTACTGAGAGCGCGTAGCGACAGAGGCATCAGAGACACCGCTAGTTATTGCGAAACTGTTGCGCTTGCCCTTTAATCTCGTTTTGGTTAATGGTATTTAACTCGACCTCAAGGTAGGATAACTGTATATACTTTTATTTTATTTTGCCACCATAATGTTCTTTATACGCCTCCAAATGCGGGCGTAATGTGGTCTTTATAGCACGGAAATGTCATTGTTGCTAAGCAGCATGATTGACAGCTGACCCATGACATGATATTTCACGTAAGTTGAAAGAATAATTGAAACAACAACCTTACTATACAACCTTTATTAATTTAACAATAATAATATTAATAGCAATATCACAGTATTTTAGTAACAACAAATTAGTCTTTGCGTTTTCACCTTCCATTTTAGAATGCAAATTATTTACAAACAAACAGTACCTTAGCAACAATTTAGCAATATCACAGTATCTTAGTAACAACAAATTAGCCTACTGTCGAGTTTATTTCACTGCATTTGCATTTAAAAACTTGCCGAAATTACTGAATCTTTTTAAAATTTTGTTCCAATTTCATGGTGCAAAATAAAATAAAACATTGTATGCACCACGGGCATAATTGTAGATTATGCCCTTAATACATAAATATCTATTATGCGTAAGCTGTGCCCTACCTATGTCATAAATCTATTATTGTTGTAGAGGGTAGCCTGTTAGTAGCGATATGAGGAAGCGATTTAAAGTACAGTGCACTCAGTGCAGTGCTGTTTTCAATAATGACTATAAATCAATGCATGAAGCAAAAAAACATGGTGGTAGGGTTGTGAAGGTGAACCGGCTTGGAATTCCTAAAAATCCTTTCGTGCAAGCATCCCTGGTGCAACAACATCGCGCTTCTGGTTCTGGAAATTCAACTGTCGTTGAAGGTTGGTGGGTTACTGATTGTAGCTGAACATACTAATTTGCTCATTTATTTTTGTATAAATTATACAAAAATTTATACAAAATTTTAAACAATTATACAGTATAATTGTTTAAAATTTTGAAATTATATTAATTTAATGGAAATATTCAAGATAACTCAGGAGATGCAGTTGACCAACTGAGCGATGTAGCAATAGACCATTGCTCTAAGAGGAAAAGAACTGATCTTTCTGAAACTAAGAACAATACTCAATTAAAAGTTGAAAACATGGGTTATGAAGTTGCACATGAAAATGTATCTACAGAGAAAGGTAAATATAAGCAAATATGAGGTGTTTATGATAAATGAAAAAATAATATTGTAAACGTTGTTGTAGGTCCACAGTTATCGGATAGTACGAAGCAATTAAACCTCAAGTCAAATTTGCTAGGGATAAACACACTTGCAACTAGCTCAGGTCCAAATATTATTGCTATTGAAATTCAGCATATACTAATTTACTCAATTCTAGACTTCAATGTAATTCTTGAGTCTGATCAAGAAGAGATGACAGAAACAAGCGAGCAGGCGAGCAAACTGGATGAAGAAAGTGACAAGAACCGGCAATCTTGGGCTCAGTGCTATGGGCAATTCTTGTATTTGTGTGATTCATTCGACTCCACAAAGAAAATGATAAGCCATCTAAATTGATGAAATGAAACTGATACCGTTGATAATTATATCTCGATACTGGAAATTTTCAACCTGATCTCCAACATCAAAGATCGTTGCAAACTACATATTGAAGAAGTGGAACGACAATCTGAACCAGTTCCATCATCATTCGCAACAGAGTCTTCTGATATAGTTTCTCACAATCCGGGTTTGCGAGGAAAAATTATGTACAATTCTCAGCGGAAGTATCTAGTTGAATTGGGACCACATCAACCTATGTTGCATGTGTTTCCTAAAGATCACACAGGTTAAAGATTTAATGCGCAACGGTATAAGCAGTTCAATCATCTGGAGTACGGTACGGCGAAGGATACAGCATTTTGCTTCGTATGCTGCCTATTTCCTGATGGACCCGGCAGAGATAAAGCTGAAAATTGTTGGACATTGGATGGAGTCAAGAGTTGGGGAAAAATGGAGTAGTGGCACTAAGAAAAAAGGAAAACTCAGTGTACACTTTTCGTCGAAGTCCCACAAAAGTGCTCTCACTGATTATAGCAACTTCCTACACAAATCTGGACATATCGATACACTGCTTAGCAAAAATATGCGGCTACAAATAGTGGAAGAGGAACGACAGCTACGATTTAATACGGAAATCATCAATATTCTTTTTGACATTTCAAGAACGCTTGGACGACAAGGCATCGCGTTCCGGGGAGATGACTACGAAAACTCAAATTTCAACCAGTTTGTCTACTTAATTTCTCGACACAACCCGTTATTGAAGAAGTGGCTCGATGAGAAGAAATCCAGAAAATATCAATCAACTTATCTCGGCATCAAATCACAGAACGAGTTCATCGATATTTTGGGGAGTTCGGTCAGAACCAAAGTTCTAAAGGAAATTGAAAAATGCAACTTTTTCACGATTATGGCGGACCATACACCCGATGTCTCCAATAAGGAAATTTTGAGTTCATCGATATTTTGGGGAGTTCGGTCAGAACCAAAGTTCTGAAGGAAATTGAAAAATGCAACTTTTTCACGATTATGGCGGACCATACACCCGATGTCTCCAATAAGGAAATTTTGTCAGTAGTCGTGAGAACGGTCGATGATTGTGGTGTTCCAAGAGAGCGTTTGTTGAGTATCACAGAAGCTACTGCAAAAACTGGTGCCGGGACTGCAGCAGATATCTTGGACATACTAAATAAGAATGACATCGATACTGACAAAATAGCGTTCCAGTCTTATGACTACGCATCGACCATGTCTGGGGATTTCAACGGTGCGCAGCAGAAAGTATCCGAGCTCCTACACCGTAAAATACCGTACATCCCGTGTCAAGCACATAGAACGAATACAGGTATAGAGCATGCGTGTGGGCGGAGCAGTCTCCTACAGGAGTTTTTCAACATACTGGGAGAAATTTACGTATTTTTCCATTCGAGCGTGAAAAGGTCGAATTCATTATCAATCAAACTAGAGGAGCTCGAGAACTGTCTGACCCTCAAGAATCTCTCAAAAACACGCTGGACAGCCAGAGCTGAGGTAAGAATATGTGTTCATCACAATTGATCAAACAGCACTAACACGTTTATTTCTAGATAATCGCCGCTATGAACATTACGTTCGAAAAAATTGCAGAAGTTCTAGCCGACTTCTGTGAGAGCGATGAAGATAAAAAAGTCAAAGCGAAAGCATCTGGTTTGTTGAAACGGATTCTGCATTTCGATTTCATATCGTTCCTGATGTTTTCAAAGACAGTATTCATGAAATTGAAAGTGGTGACAAAAATTCTCGAGAGTGATACTTTTAATATCTTGGACGCAATGAAGGAGATTGAATCACAGTTTTCCGAATCATCAGATCAAACTCACAGAATGAAGTCAATAACTTGATGAGCAGCGCAAAATCTTTTGCCCAAAGCATGGATGTGAACCCTGATGAGGATTTCAATAGAACACGTCGGAGGAGGTTGAAGCCCAGGCGATTGGATGACAATCCAGAAAATGAGGCGCGTCTGGATATTACCGAGTTCTATCGAAAAGAATTCTACGTCGTGCTGGATACGATCGTGGAATTTCTCGACAAGAATTTGAAAACAATCGGGGTTACATTATAACCTATAACAGCTATTGTTACTTTCCCACTGTCGCCAAGTAATTTGAATGAAGAGACGGTTGAGAGACTCGTGGACTTGTTCCCCCCCATATAATAGACCCGATTGCTATGCTCTCCATGCTGAGCTTGAAATTTTATTCGCAATCTGTGAAGGTGATGAAGTGTACGTACGTACCATAATTATACTCCATTTGAGCTGGTATTTGGCAGAAATGCCATTATCCCAGAGTCACTAAACGGATCACGTGTAGACCCTCTTTATAATATAGACGCTTATGATAGGGAATTACGGTATAGGTTGCAATACGCTCATAAGCGAGCGAAAGAGCACTTAGAAAAGGCTAAAATACACCGTGCGACTGCTCATAATGCCAATGCTTGTCGACAAAATTTGAAACCAGGTGATCTTGTTATACTAACCAATGAGGAACGACACAAATTTGATCCTTGGTACCAGGGTCCGTATACAGTGGTTAGTGTTCAAGAACCGAATTGTACAATTAAAAATGTAGACGGAAGACAATTGACAGTACACAAAAATCGAGTACGTAAATATATGTCAAAGTAGTATGTTAGAATATAAGTATAGTTTTAAGAGTGTGAGTAGACATAGATAATGTACCTTAATAATGTCCTATTCTCCTTAAGAAGGGATGGATACTTGTAGTTAGTTAGTTATTTTATACCTAAGACATGTACTTGTAATTATTTTATGTATTTAACTACGTAATCTTCTTAATTCAAATCAAATCTTTTCCTTTATTCGAGAATGCCCTCGCAAGTGGCCATAGCAAGGATCATTCTCCTAAAAGGGGAAGGTGTGATGCAATTACGAAACATTCAATTTCATTCCATTTCGATAGAATAAGTAAAACACATCTAAAAGTTAAACTAGTTAAATTACTTAGTATGCAAATATGCAATAACAATTATTTCAATATAAATAGACCAATGTACTAAAGGAATTGTAAAGTCATGCATTCTTATCAACACACTTTTCACTATTATAAATAGAAGTAACTATGTAAAACTAGAACAGATTATAAACAGATTGTAAACATATACTCTTGTCGTTAAGTACATCATTGTTAATGTGTACAATAAATAATAATTTCTAAAACATGTGAGAATAAATATTAATACCACTCTAACCTTAAACAAACACCAATTGGGGTTAAATACTACAAGTGGTCGAAATTGGTTTTGTTGTATAAACGAAAATGAGGTAAGGGTTGAGTAACCAAAGGTTGAATTCATTTCGTAAAAGTTGGTGGTGGTGATATTTGGGGACTTTCAGTGAAATGGCAGTATTTTATTAGTTTCCCTCACTATTCTCATAACCTTTTCGTGCTTCCTCGTTTTCATTACCTTTATTTAACGTTATTTTATTATCATTATTATTACTTAATTATTGTTAGTCGTTAAACATTAGTGTTTCTATTCGTTTATTATAGTTAGTCGTTAAATATTAGTGTTTCTATTAATCAATCCTGCCATCAACAGCAACAAGGTAAGGTTGAGCTATCATGTAGTTCATAAGATTAATAAGAAACTTGTTAAAGTAGATGTCCACTCGTAAGAGAATAGCGTTTACTGATTCTGATATGCACATATTGGTGGATTTTGTACAAAACTATTCATCGGTGGTCGAATAAAAAAAAAACTGACGCAGTTACATGGAAACAGAAGGTAACAAGTTTATGCAATTCTTGTTAAACATAAGTTTATTTTCATTTGTTTATTTCCATTGCATTAAATAGGTAGCTGTTTGAGACAAAATTTGTACAGAATTTAATTGTTGTGTAACTGACAAAAAAACTACAGATCAGGTAAGAACAAAGTTCAACAATTTAAAAAAAGAAACAAGACGGTACTTTGCAAAGCAAAAGCAGATGTTGTATAGAACAGGAGGAGGCCCGCTTGAAGATGACATTATAAAGAGGCAATTAAAAATTTGTATGCCAAGATAAGAGCCATTATAAATTTTTCAATCTTACCGATGCATGCCGATAGTGATACTCTTGACACCAATTATATGGTAAGAGAATGCACTACTTGTTAATGCATTATTAACTGTTTATTTTATAGATACCCGATGCTCCGGTAATTGTGGACATATTGGAAACATCGGAAAGTGCCACACCTGTTCCAACTGAAGAAATTACAGATGTTCCTCAAATGACAAAACAATCTGACCTTGGTATGTAACTACTTGTAATATATTTTCCAAATTTAATTAACATAATTTTTAAGACTGTGGAGGGACAGAAAATATTTTGAAAAGAAAAACACCCCATTTTAACAATGGAGAAAAATAAAAAACCAAAGGCATCCTTAGAGGTATTAAAAGATGTGACATCATCAAAGGCGGACTTAAATAAATTAAAACAAGAGCTGTTAATTAAAGAAGATAGGAGAAACGAAGAAATCCACACAGAGAAGCTCAAAGGACTTCAACTTGATAATGAACGGAAAAGATTAGAAATAGAATTACTAAAAAAAATTAGCACAGTAAATATTTTTATTTGTATCATATTTCAATTTAAATTAGAAAAATATGTAATAAATTCTTGGCGATAATCTATTACGTCTAGCTGATTAAAATAATTATCCTCAATTTAAACTGGTAATGGTATATCATCCTCATCGTCTGGTTGTTGTTCTTTTCTAGCAATTGCTAGATTATGTAACACAGCACAAGCCACTACAACTGCTTGAGCTGTGCCTACCGACAAACCTATTCCCAATGATAATATTGGAAAACGGCGTTTCCATACTCCAAATTATCTTTCATTTGGGTTGCGAGTTCGTATTTGTGATTCATTAAAAAGATGTTCACCTCTCGTAGCGGGATGCAACAATGGGGTTATTAAAAAATATTTTGTGAGTGCATAACTTGAGTCTCCCAACAAAATATTATTAAATTCATTTCTTTCAAAACGATCTTTAATTCTCGAGTTATTAAAAATCGTTTGATCGTGTGTTGCACCGGGCCACCGTGCAACAACATCTCTAATTCGTAAATTTCCTATTTCGGAAGTATTCTGCATTAATGCCTCCTACAAAAAATTTTATTTATAAAAGTACTGCTACTCAACTATTATATAAACCTGGTGATTGTAACTTGATATGAGTACAGTCAATTGCTCCAACAACTCTTGGAAATCTAGAAATGTTATAAAAGTCCAATGCGGTACTTGTCATTTCATCATCATTTCGTGGCATATAAATATAGTTCGGTGCTAGCAATGTAATTGCATTTGTCACTCTGTGACAAATAGATTTATCAACACCTGTAAAGTCACCTACGCATACTAACATATTGCCTGTTGCATACAAGCGTAACGTCATCAATAATTGATTTAATGGTGAAATTGCGTGATTTCTGAAATTATTCCCCAAAGGCATTCACTAACCTGTTTGTCTCCGGTATCAACTGTTCCTCAATTTGCTGTAGTGGAAATACGACACTATCTTTTGTTAGACGAAATCTAACAAAAAACTCTTCTTCTGACCAATTAGCAAAGTGATCAGGCCGTGGACGAAACACACGCTCATTTCGTGCATGGCGTTGCAATTGCAACAAAACTTCTTCTTCTGACTCTGAAGATGAACTACTACAATGCAATACACACTGACTGTCAGGATTAGAACTATCTTCGCTAGAAGATGAAGATAAGGAACTTGAATTTTCCATTTAAACTATAAAAAAATTAAAGTAATTCCGTTTTAAAAAAAAGTTACTTAACCTTACCTGGTTGCTGTTGACGGCAGGATTGATTAAAGAAATACTAATATTTAAAGACTAACAATAATTAACGAATAGATAATTAATAAAAAAAACACAACCAACTTAACCAAGATAACAAATAAACGATAACAGCAGGTTTTATTTATTTTTGACAACAACAAAGGAAGAAAACAGACTACTTTAACCTCAAATAACAATTTCAACCGTAGCTTCAAATCAATCAAACTCAAGTTTTCTTGCGGTTCTGTCAACCGCGGATTGAATCTCAGGTTTAGTACCAACCGACGATTATACAACTAAGGGCCGGTCTTATGAACGCCGGTTGACCAGAGGTTGAAACTGTACCTCCGGTTGAGACCGAATCTCCGTATTATAAGTTACGGTTACAGTTGAACTAGGGGTTGAAATAACGGTTGGGTCGACGGACCATAAAGCAACGTTTGAGTAGTTCAACCGGCGGTTTGACAAGTACGCATTGATTACGCGCAATACGAATTAGGTTAAATTTAGTGCCCGTCTTGTTTAGTTAAAAGAATTTTGTAATTAAGTAGATTGTAGATAAGTGTTTGTTGTAAATGAAAATTGTAATAAATTGACTAGATAACTATATTAATAACCACTATCATGGAATCGGACAGTTCTTCATCAGATTCTGATAATTATGCCGTAATCAGAGATAAGACACAGCCCCTATTACACTGAAATAGCACGTCTTCAGATTCAGATGATGAGTTGATAAGAGAATTAAGGGCCGGTTGTATAATGTACGGTTGACCACAGATTGAGACTGAACCGACGGTTGATTGCAGGATTGCGTTGTATAAAGTACGGTTGGAACCAAACCGAAGGTTGAACTGACGGTTTCGCCAACTGACAGTGCGAGTAGCGTTTAACGTATTCAACCGACGGTTGAAAGGGAATTCCTTCTTTACTTTGTAGATGTCGCTGCGTGTCCGCAGAAATATTAGAATAACGCTAACTTCAGCAGATCAGAAATTCACTTCTGACTTCACATTACATTATTGTTTTCCGCTTAATAACCTAACCTCTTTACTTGCATTTTCCGTATTAAATTAATTTTTTTTTATTTATCATTAGTAACAATTATCCTTGCTATTAATGCGGTAATTATCACTGCTTTCCAACTCTTCACATTTTCATACCTAATTTTACCTTTCACCCTGCTTTCTCTCTGCAAAAAAAAGTCTTTTTCAAGACTAAAACATTCATTGCTTGCATTATATAAGGTGAGTTAAATATGAAAGGGAGTTCTGTGTGATTATAAACTTTGTAGGTGTTCTGTGATTATAAATATGGACTCAAACTCTAGCAGTTCTGATAGTGACGCTGATTTAAACAGTTTTGCCATATTAAATGTAATTGTGTCATCCATTAACTTAATTTACAAAGATGAACGTTTGCATAAATTATCTATAAAGGAAAGAGTGATATTAACATTTGTAAAATTGAAGTGCAATTTATCATACGCAATTTTATCTGTACTGTTTGGAGTGAGCAGTTCATTGTGCAAGACATACATTATAAATATGATTAAACTGTTAGCGACTGTTTTAAAACCAGCAATAGTCTTTCCTTCAATTGACGAAATTCGACAAAATATGCCAATTTGTTTTGATGGATTTGTAGATACTCATGTAGTGCTTGATTGCACTGAAATTTTTGTCCAAACTCCCAAGTGTTTATGTTGTCGCATACGATTTTATTCCCATTATAAAGGCGCATTAACAGTTAAATTAATGACGGATTTTCACCTGCGAGACTAATTACTTTTGCCAGCAAGGTATATGGTGGTAGAGCCTCTGACAAAATAATTTTTGAAAATAGCGGTTTGGTCAACTTACTGAAAGATAACTCAGCTGCGATGGTGGACAAAGGCTTCTTAATTGACAATATTTTTTGTGCTTTAAATAATATCAAAATATATCAACCACCATTTCTTCGTCTAAAGCAACTATTTGATGAAAATGAAACCATTTATAATAGACGAATAGCCGCAGCACGTGTTCACATTGAACGTAGTAACCAGCGCGTAAAAGTATTTAAAATAATTGGCGGAAGAATGCAATGGAATCTAATAGTTATATCCTTGTTTATATAAACAAGGGTTATATTGATGATATAATGGCAATCGTTTGTGCAGTTACTAACTTATCATCTCCAATTCTAGCAGAAGATAAATTTCTTAAGTAGTTTTAAACAATAACAATAAATATCAACATCGATCACATCTGCAATGTTCCTTAACTTCATGTGCTTTAATTATGACTTAAGCTCCTTTTAAGATAAAATTACCATTACGCTCTTAAATGTAGATTTAAAAAGTTGATAATACGGACTATATATTTTGTAAATATAAACAATTTATTTTTTATTACAAATAGTATGCAATTATGTGCTTTGATTTAAAAGAATTTATATTTTTATAAGGGACGTTAAAAATAAGTGGTAATATCACAATATACAAGTACACTTACTTATGTAATGCCAGTGCAGAAGATGGTAAAGCTGTTATAAAATTTGTTTGTATTTTATGTAATGTAGCTTCACTAACATTATAGCTTTTACAGTTATTTTTTTTTAAACATTGCATTTGAACGATTGCAATTGCCTGGTATTTTTCTTTAGTTTCATTTTTTTTTATTGACCATGCACATGCAATATCCGTTTGGGAAATTGCTTCCAATTTATTCAATAAGGTCCTTGAAAAGGAAAAGATAAGAATTATTTCTCTAACCGTAACAGTCACATGCACCTTGTACATAACAGTAACACAGCAGAAATGTGTTTACATCGACCACTTTTCCCAGCCTTGCTTGAACGTAAAAAATATAACTTTACAATCTTCATCTCGAATTAAAAAAGTACCTTCAATCTTATGAGGAGGTGATTGAAATGAAGTTGTTTGCAAACTATATATATGCAATATATATATATATATATATATATATATATATATATATATATATATATATATATATATATCTACATAATGTAATTCTTGTTTAGTGATACCGCATAGAATTATGTGACCAGCATTAAGAACTTGTTCCCCTTCAAATGCTACACGAGAATTTGCAGTCCCATCAACATATCGAAAATAGTCACATATCGAAAAACCGGCAGTCACGATCCACAGTATTTAACCTAAAAAATAACTTTATAATGCAATCTGTTTCATAAAAAAAAATTAATATGAAATACTTACTAGATATTGTTGTAAATATGAACTATCGCTAATTGAAGACTAAATTTTAAAGATAAAATAACAAATTAAGAGCCTAAAAATTAAATGTTGTTTCAAGTTATTGCATATTATTTCATTGCACTTACTAGATATATTACAAAAACAAGGCGTAATTATTTACAAGAATATAGACAAATATGAATATAAATTAATTAAAACAAAAATACACGTGTAATAGAATAAAAATATGTCAAAGTTCAATTAGGCTGTGGTCAAAGTAAGGAAACAACAAAACTTTAATATCTCTTGCAAGGGTTCTTGAAAAATCCGCTATGGCGCTGTGAGCTTAAAATCAATTTCGAATAATAATGTGATAAATCTAACAATTAAAACCTTAAATAAATAACTGCGTAATTAGTGTCGCCCTAGATGTTCGAATTGTCGTCCATCATTTTCAATGCATGAAATCAATCGCTGACGGGTGAAGAGAACTTCGTATTGTCTGTCGTATTCTTTCAATCATGTCAGCTCTTGTTATGGGTCTATCGGCATAAACGAGATCTTTTATTCGTCCCCACAAATAAAAATTTAAACAAGTTAGGTTTGGAGACCTTGGTGGCCAAATAAATAAATTTCCACGTCTTATCCACCTTTCAGGATATGATTGATCTAAGAAATTCCAAACATCTCTAGAATAATGTGCCGGGCACCCATCATGTTGCAAGAACATGTCACGACGAATGGCCAAAGGTACGTCTTCTAAAAGAAGGGCTTGGTTAAAAATCTAAATATCTTTCTCCATTAACAGTCTCATTAGAAAAAAGGCCCAATTATTTCTCCACCTAGAATCCCACACCACACATTTATAGACCAACGACCCTGATGTTGGACCTCCTGCATCCAGTGGGGATTCGTTTCAGACCAGTAGTGCATATTATGTCGATTTACACTACCATCACTATGAAAAGTAGCCTTATCTGTCCACATAATAGACAGCGTAAGTTGTTACGTCACGAGAGGCGGATATTTTCGAAACTTTTCCAAACAAATCATCTTTGTGTGTAAATCGCCATAAGAGAAAGTTTAGAGGATATTTTTCGTAGTTTTATTAGTGAAATAGGTGATTTATTAGTAATATATGTGTATAAGAGACCTTAAATAGTATAGCTTGTTAGTTTAGGGTAATTTTTAGTGTACAAATACTTTGCACAGTGCGTTTGAAGTAAGGTAAGGTTATGTTCATCCAGCATCTAAACAAAAATACTTCTGTATAGTTGTACTTTTATTTAACCTAAAACTGCACCACAGTGTTATTTGCATACATAATATATATATATATATATATATATATATATATATATATATATATATATATGCATGTTTCAGAAACAGAAATGGTAATGTGTTTTGTTCCTATGTGTAAGCATTATAGTGAGCAAAGTAAACCCCAAGGAGCGCAAGAAATGGGTGGATTTAATAAGGTATGTTAAAGTGAAACTATATTACAAGTATTTTATAGTTAATAAAAATTCTGGTTTCATAGACGAGCAGATCGAGAGCCCTCAAAGTATTCGTTGGTGTGTAGTTGCCATTTTAAAGATGGTGAGAGAAAAAATGGCCCAACTCTCTTGGAGCATAATTTGAAAAGAAACTTGAATTTAGTTCTCCAGAAAAACGGTTAGTAATTTACTAAAAATGATACTTAATTTTAAGGTTTATTACTTCTAGTACAAGGACAGGAGCCTGTAAGTGTTGAATGTGAAGGCATGTCGGAACAAGATCCTGAGACATCTCAGACCATTGAAAATAGTGTTGCTAACACTACCGGAGCTGCGATTGAAGCAGAAAATTACTTTCTAAAGCAAGACGTTGTCACTTTAACTAAACAGCTAGAAAATTTGAAAGTGTCATTTAGTTATGATCATATAAAAAACGATGTCAATGTATTAATGTACACTGGCATACCAACGGCAGCTATTTTTGAATTGTTGTTTAACACAATGGACAAATTCAAATTAACCTATTATTCATAGTGAAATGTAGAAAGAATTTCAAAAATAGATTAGTGTTTGCTAACATTGATGAAATTACGATTAAACTTGCCCCCATGAAGATTTAGCAATTAGATTGAACTGTAGCAGGGCAACGGTTACCAATATTTGTATGACTTGGGTGTCTGCATTACACGAAGTTCTATTTAAACAGTTGATGGCAACCATACCATCAAGAAAAAAAATCAGAGTTGCCTGCCATCTGCATTTTTGAAATTTCCACACTGTAGAATAATATTGGACTGTACTGAATTACGTACAGCTGTACCGAAGAATTTGGAGAAGCAGCGCTTAACATACAGTTTGTATAAGCATTGCAACACATGGAAAGTGCTTATAGGTGTTGCTCCAAACGGTGTAGTAACCTACATTAGTGAAGTTTACCCAGGGTCTTTGTCAGATATGAAAATTGTCCAACATTGTGGTATCCTTAACAAAATGTGTTCAGGCGACATGATTTTAGCTGATAAGGGCTTCCTTATGAAAGACATGTTACCTGAAGGAGTAACCTTAAATATTCCACCTTTTTTAAGCACCGAGAAGCAAGTATTTGAAACACGAACAATTGCAAAGGCAAGGATCCATGTAGAGAGGGCTATTGGCAGGATTAAGTGTTACAATATTTTAGATCGAATACCACAGACATTAATTGCACACACTTCCACTATTTTCCAAGTATGTGGAGCATTAACAAATTGGCAGTACCCATTAATAAAAGAAGTAGAGGAATACTATAACTAATTTGTTTGTTACCTAATAAAAAATGTACTGAGCTTTTCAACTGTTTTAGTACAAATTAACATCACATGTACAATTTAATAATGCACGTTTTAGGATTAAAATGTAATTTCATCTTTGAATAAACAACATTTTTATGACTATTTTACATTATATATATTTTCGATTAATTTAGGTATGTATTGGTTTACATAGAAACTTTGAAGAATTGTTACGTTACTGGCCCATGACAAATCTTTTTTAATAATTGCAATAACACTTCCTTTAAGAGTCCATGTTATTAAATAACATTGAAATCGATTTAAAATATATAAGAGACCTTGAATTTGATCATAGTAATGATGTTGCTTATTGATGTGCAATTCACCATCATCTTTAAAATAAATGATATAGCTTTTTGTATTTTTTAATTTTTCTCATAAATCGTCATTTCGATGAGAGTATGGACACTTTACTTCTACTATGCAGTCATCTCCTACCAAACCATCAGGACTGCCTCCTAAAAATCCAGTTGGAGTCAACCACAATCCTGTTGGAAGCACGTTGAGGTTGGATGCCGTGGTAAAGTTTGCAATTGCAACACTTTCGTGAGTTCTGCCCCATTGAATTGCTTTCACCCCGTCCAATGCCTGAAATAAAAGCATTTTTTAGTTTCTCCTATTACATGGAATTTATTCATTTTAATAAATTCTATGTAAATATTAATATTGCTTACCAGTAAGACTTCTATATAGTGAATCAGGAAAGCGATTCTTTCGGCGCGCTGATAAAACGGGGCCAAAATTGCTTGCTGTCAAGCGATGCTTTCGTGCAATAAGCCAGTTTTCATTTTTGTACTGGCCTACTGTTTTATGTACGACATCCATTATTGTGGAATCACTTGCAGCACACTTTTGTCTTAGGTAATCTGCTTTGTTGTCTGCAGAAAAGAATTCGTTTGTACATATAATTTCTGCTATATTTGGCACCAACAACCCTCCAGCCTCATTAGGTTCTTTCTGCAAATGCCAAGTAAATCCAATCGTTGAACCAAAATTATTTAACTGGCCACGTAGCTCTTGTAGTTCATCTTTGGTCATTTTTATGTCGATAGCATAGTATGGTTTCTTCGGGTACATCTCATTACAAGTAATGATTTGCTCAGATTTAGATTTTGTTGTGTTGCGCCAAGTACAATGCTTGTCTATTATAGAGATATTGTAGTGTACAAAAAGCAAAAGAGCTGCTAAATGGTAGCACTTTATACCTTTAGGGCAAGAACATTGTGCTGAAGATATGTCTTCAGACTTGTCTAATGAAATCTATAAAAAGTTAAATTAAAGATAAATTACTACATTGATGCAGCATTCTTACCTCAACTTTATACACACTATTTTTCATGCTAGCATGTGCATTAGGGTGGAGTGAAATAGGGCAAAAAAAAATTTTTTTCGAATATCATTAACCCTGTATTACTAAACGTTGCTATGGATAAATACCTGATGAAATATATAAAATTTTATTTTTTTTTTGTCAGCTTCAGGTGGCACAGAAGACTTGAAATATGGAAAAAACTGACATTTTCGAAATATTTAAATAAATAAAAGTAATATGTTTATCCACTTTACCTTTATTATTTGAATTAAAACTACTAAGAATTACAAGATTAAAACACGTTTTTATCATTTCAGCCTTCAGTCATATCATCTGCATGCGTGGTGAGTAAAATCAACATCGGAAGATACCAAGTGATGTCAGAGTGTAAAGCTCAACAAAAAAATATACGTTTGAAAAAATAAAAGTTTAGGTTATGCTACTTCGCGTTTGTTGTCCAAGAATACAATTTTACATGTAAAATTTTTGAAATAATCATAAAGTAAAATCATATTTTATTGCCATAGTTACAAAATCTAGTTTTTTAAAAATACATTTGCTAATAATAATGTAACATTTTTTTAGTTACGAAGGCTGTTAAAGTTACTTTCACATCGTCTTACACTTTTTTGTCAATTAATGACTGAAAAGAAACAGTTTGTCAATTTAATCTTCTGAATCAGACGAAAAAGTTATATCATCAGAGGAATCACCGTTCACTTGAATTATGAGTTTGTCACAAATGTTGTCCATTATGTGTTCCTTATTTATGTAATCCTCTTCAACTTCCTTCACATGACGACATACTTCCGCCCATTCCTTCTCACCAACGCTTCGAAGCTTTTCTCTAGCTAGTTCCGCAACATCATTAAGATTGAAAGTGGTATTTCTCATTGCCACCCAATGTCTTACAATCGCCCAAATCTTCTCAATGGGGTTTAATTCCGGGTGGTACGGCGGCAGGCGGCATACGGAATGACCAAACTTTGCAAACACCTCATCGATAGAATACTGTGTGTATCTCGGCTTGTTCAATTTTATAACTTCGTACAACTCAGCTTTTGTAGAGTTATCATCATAAGCAATTCCACGTTCACTTAACCACGTTGTCATTTCATTTTTTTTGGTGGTGGAAATAGGATGCTTTATTGCTAAAACGTTGTGATAACTGGCATTATCAACTACGATAACACATTTTGGTGGTAAATTTGGTATGAGCTGCTGTTCAATCCATCGTTTATAATTTATAAAATTCATGTCGTCATGATAATCTCCTGATTTTTGGCCAGATTTAAATATTAGCAGAGCATTATTTATAAAACCCATTTCACCACCTAAAATAATGATAAATAGCAACATATTTACATTATAAAATTAAATAAACATACCAGCATGTACGATTATAAGGCGATTTCCTTTACAAAATAGGAGATTTATAACCTGCGTTTGTCCCATCTGTCCACGAATATGGTGTCGTATGAGACGAATGTATGTATGTTTCATCTAAAATTTACATAATATTATGCAGTAGAATGTATAGTTTATAATCTTCAAAACTAAACTGTGTATATAATTGGTCGTCCTGCTTTCCGATAATTAGTGATCGAACGTATATATGCACAACGCAAAGAACGTATTTCGTGTCGTTCTATTATAATCTTACGATGATCAGATGTTTGTTTCCACCTACATAAAGCACAAGATAAGATATGATTCCAAATTAATCAAATTTACCTGAAGCCCATTTTTAAAAGTAAACTTCTAAATGACGTTTTCTTTCCCGAATATCCAATTGTTTCATCACCTTTAATGAGGTTATAAATTCCTTCGATAGAAGGTTTCTGCTTTTCGGTTATGTGAAAATTGTGAATAATACGACGAATGACTTGTTCGCCACAGTTATCCACCGAAGATTTAGGAGAAAGTTTAGGTGTTGGGGTTGCATTTGCAAACCTAATTTTCTCTCCACAATCAATGGCTCGACCTTGTTTCAAAATACGAATTACTGTGCTTTTCGATACCCCCGTTGCCTGCACAACTGTGTCCAAAACGTTGTCTATAAGATTGCAAAGAAATATTACAAAATAAAACGTTGTTATCCAACTGCTCTTTACCTGAATTGATACTTTTAAAGTATTTGTAATTGTTCCATACAATCTTGCGAGCATCTTCAGATAACACATGGCGTTTTCTTGCTTGAGGTGCTTGAGTGCTATGAGATGTACTTGCGTTGCACATTATATAAAGAACTAGATTTGATTACATTAATATAACATGAAATTAATAATTAAAGTAACTTACTTATAAATTCAATACAGGCAGATAGTTTTAAAAAAAACTGTTTTGTAGAATAAGTAATAAAGAAATTTAATACGCCGGAAAAACAAAGAGGTTATAAACAAAAGTTGGTAAACGATCAGCTGGAAAGTGACGTTTTTAGAGCGCACAGTACTAATATCTGTGTCATTTTCCAATCATTACTGCATCTTTATCTAATTTAAAAATGCGTTTCTGCGCTGGTGTCTTCCGATGTTGATTTTACTCTAGCTCGTTGAACTTCGGAGAAAAACTGAGATTTTGTGTTGATTGTTGGCCTTTCTTGTCTAGATTTTATTCTTGCTCGGATGTATCCATCACGTGCTGCAGTTCCACAAACAGCCAAACTTGCATCAGTAACCAGTTTTATGACTCTCTCCACAAACTGTGTGTGACAAGGAAGCTTTTCAATGCAAATATTTTTTTTTTACTCATAATTTTGTCCCATATTTCACTGTCACTATATTTCGAAGTGCATGGCGGCTCGAATATTTTTTCTATTGTCCAGTCTATCAAGTCATAATAGTAGTTTGCTTCAAAGTTCAATTTCGGAACCAAAAACTCTCTTACTTTCTTTGCTTTAGTAGTTTTACGCGCTTTAAGTATTCGTCTAAGTGCTAATTCTTTAATATGTTGCCTTTCGTCTTGCAGCATAGCCAATAAAATATTCTCAGAATGCGCGAAGAAAGAGTTCCTCTGTATTATTCCAAACGCAATTGTTTTCAGGTCATCCCTCAAATAAGAGCATCTTTTTCTCATGGTCAGGATATGATCTGGACCGAATTTGCATGAGGGTTTCGTTTTTATGCTGAACCATGTTAGCACGTACACTTTTATCACGAACGTAGTAAGCTCTACCAGACTTTCCGATGGGGATTTGTCCACATATAGTCTCAATATTCTGTTTGCACAGGTTAACCAGCGAGATGTGCCAGCTTGGTTGCCTGTTAGCCAGTCAGTTGACACGCTACCTTGTGTAACAGCTAGACAAATTTGAAGGAGATATTTTTGATCAGTGCTTAAAATGGTCGCATCAATCTCAGGTAACACTGTCTCAATCTTCTTAAATTCCACCACAGGTAAGTCTTCACAGTGCTGTGACTTCTTACCTATGACTCCTGCGAACGTATTGGGCCCACGTACAGCCGTCCAAAGTGTTGAAGAGATGACGCATTGGTAATTCGTTGGTATGCAATAAGCATATGAACCAATGTAAGGGTCGATTTAACTGCCTTTCTATTAATGCAATTACTCCATTCTTGGAGCCCGTGTTAACTGCAGTTCCGTCGCATCCAATAGCAACAATGGTCTATATATCCCCGAAGTTCAAATTTAGAAACTGCATTATGCTATTTTTTATAGAACTAGCGGTTCCAGAAGGAGGCGTGACGTGGGTAATGTACTCAGAATCTGGCTCGGAAACCAAAACAATATGTTCTTCTGTAATTGTTTTTCTGTGATACTTAACGCCACGTTTTTCTTGAACGATGGTCCTGTTTTTCCGACCGTCAAAGTATAAGCCAGCAATATTATTTTCAGGACTCATCAACCACGAACTCTGCAAATCTTTTCGGATTTTCTGGCGCTCTCGTCGTAATTTACTTCTATCAATTACTTTTGAAGAATCTCGCTTAGAAATCAAGCCAACGTCTTGAAGAGCTGCACTAGCAATGATTGATGCTGATCTGTCGGAGACACCAGCCTTGTCACAAGCAGTGGCAAGGTTTTCTAGTCGATGCCTCATCTGTTTTGCTTGTATTTTTGAAGTGGAGGGCGAGGGGGCATCCAATGAAAGTTTAGTATGAAAATCTGGATCTTGTTTGCTGCCCGACAAACTATCGCTATCATCCGAGGCCTCTGCACCTGCTGCAGTTAAAATAGTATGTGGGCTAAACGTTTGCTCAACAGACTGCTTTTGAAGAAATTTATTTTTCTTTTCCTGTCTTAATTGTCTGCGCTGTAAAACTTTTGTTGCTTCTATATCTATAGTGCCGATATACATTTTGCGGCTTCCCCTTTGATCGTGCCAGAATTCTAGTTCATTTTTAGGCATTTTTATTGAGCATTTACAGAAATCGACACAAATACATTTGTACATAGCAATGTCAAAGAGATTTCTCGCTGCGTCTTCGTAAAACTCAGTTTTATTTTTAGCTACTCGACATTTCTTCATTTTTTTGTATTTCTGATAGTAACTGATAAGTCTGCTTAAAATTTGTTGTCGAGATATGATAGGAATAGAGGCTTTATTCCACAATTTTATTAAATCGGTTGCAATTATTTCACATACCTCTTTCACAGACGGATCTTTTCCATTAGATAGCCACAGCAAGTCATTTCTCACCCACAAATAACACTTTATTACATCTTTATATGTACGTAACACATTGTCTGTAAACTTTTCAGGGCCACCAAATACGGGACACGACGAATCCTTTCTTGTTTTAGGCATTTCGCTGAGTGATCAAAACGAAGTTCGCGCGATTATTTTAACAAATGTGCGTGCGCTCCGCCCTAATGTGACTAATTGATTAACTGCAGTGAAGTGGTGGCAAGACAGTCTCAGAGGGGAGCGTGGGTGGGGAGAAGTGTTTTCGATGTTAAACTGGAAAACCAGCGGTGCTTGCCTACATGCAATATCTGACAAAAAAATCACTTTGTTGCAAAACTTTGGGGTCAGTGCGCCACCTGAAGATAATGTTAGAATTTGATGGTATTTTGTGTACGTTATAATGTACCATCAAGGCATTGATTGGTAACACAGGGAATTTTAAATTCGAAAAAAAAATTCACTACACCCTAATGTACATTTCCCCGAGTTAACATTAATTCGGCATCAAAGTCCATATTCTCAACATAGCCCGATTCTAAAGCATTCTCACCCTTGGTAAATGCTTTATTATTTTCGTCAAAGAAACACAAGCTTGGCTAGCTTCAAAACATATTTTGTAGCCATTGAATTCAAATATCAACTGAAAATATTAATAACCATAAAATAAGTAAAGTAACAACATAACCTCAACTTACTTTGCACGCACTTCACCAACGATTTGAAATTTTATTAAAGCCTCTAAATTTTCACTAATTATTGTCTCTTATAAACGTATATGAACACTTAAACACTTATTTCGTTAATAAAACAACGAAAAGCACCCTCTAAATTTTCTCTTATGGCACTTTATACACAAAGATTGTTTGTTTGGAAAGGTTTCGAAAATATCCGCCCCTCATGACGTCACACTTACGTTCTCTATTCGTGAAAGTATTTCAGGATCGTCGTGTATCATATTTGAGAGTAGGACAGGACAGAGTCTGTGCGAGCGTTCATACCGAACAGATGTTCTGTAGAGCGATTTAACAAAATTTTATAATTGTACGTTGTACATTTCATGTGCTCCTCGGAGCACGACAAAAAAGGGACATACGACCGAGTCGTGTAATAATAACAAGCATTTATTTTCAGGGACTTCAGGCAGCAAAGTTTACTGCAGTTTTCACTGCGCTATTCTGAGCGAAGCCACGCCCACATTTAAAGAACTCGAAGTCAAGATATCGACAGCATCCACCCAGAATGGAGGAGTATTGGAAACTACAAGAAGAAGCGGAAAGGAAAGACCGCGTAATCGAAGGATTGATGAATTCGGTCAATCGATTAACCATCGAAATGGCGGGGCTTAGAAGACAGTTGGAAGCCCTACAGGCTTCAAAGACAAACGGAACTTTTGAAGAAGAGGAAGAAAAAGCCACCACGTCTACAACTAAACGTACAATGACAAACGAACCTAAGAAAGGGAAGGAACCCACTGGGAACGACGAATACCCCAAAAATAAGAAGAAACGTGTAAAGAAGACAAAGGACACGCCCATCGCAACGCCCGTCGTAAACAAGAACACACCGCAAGACGATACGGAAGACGACATGGAAGTAGAAGCTTCCCAACGAACTAACGAAGACGCCTACACTGAAGACGATGGATTCACCAAAGTCTCCAGGAAAGGTAACAAGAGACCGCGGATGGATGCGGAAGCGCGCGAGCGAGAAATGCCGGCAATCCGCAAGGATAGGATCCCGCCGCTAATCCTCCACCGGCAGGAGGATTATAGAAAAACAATTCAGGCACTCGCAGCAGTAGACATTAGACCTAAGTCAACAAGATCCACCAGAGACGGTGTAAATCTAATGCTCAACAGCGCCGACGATTACAGAAAAGCAACTGAAATCCTAGACAACTCCGGAGTACACTTTAACGTGTACATGCTGGAAGAAGCCAAACCGCTTAAAGTGGTCATCAAAGGGATACCACAAGGTGAAGAAATGCTTGACGTCGTCAAAGAAGATTTGACAGCAATGGGGTTCGAAGTCCAGAAGGTGAGTCGAATGTTCGCAGGACGCGAACACCGGCAAACAGCCATGGTCCTGGTCCACCTCCAACGGAGCGAGCAAGCCAAGGAGATTTTCCGGGTTAACAACGTGGGATACCTTAGGGTGCGCGTGGAAACGCCCCACAAGAAGAACGGCGTGGGACAATGTGTCACCAGTGCCAGCGATTCGGCCATACCACCAGCGGTTGCCACGCCCCTCCACGGTGTGTTAAGTGTGCAGGAGCGCACCACACCAAGGACTGTCTGAAGACCCGGGAGATGGGAGACCCGAAGTGCTGTAACTGCACAGGAGTGCACACAGCAAACTACGGTGGATGCCCCGTCCACCCCAAGAATGCCGCGAAGGCATCAAGCAGAAGGCCCGCACCAAGACCAACCGAAATCAGACCACCAGCGAAAAGAGTAGAAAAAGGAATAAGCTACTCGCAGGCGGCTAAGGGCACCATCAAGAAAACCGCTACGGTAGAAGTAGAAACAGCTGAAGACGCCGAACTCATAAAGCAATTTATGAGATTCCTCCGGACACAACGGGAAACCATCGATGGATAAACGCCCCCTACAACCAGCATCCCTCCATATCGGCATATGGAACGCGAACGGCCTCCTTACAAAGAGGGAGGAGCTAGAAGAGTTCGTTTACCGGCAAAACCTAGACATGGTGCTGGTCACGGAAACTCATCTAAGGCCTTGTGATAAGCCCACGATAAGGAATTACCGTTTGCACCGCAACGACCGACTCACCGGGAGAGGAGGGGCACAGCAATATTCGTGAAAACTCCATCGAACACTACGAAATGCCGACACCGGATACACAACTGCTGGAGGTGACTGCAATGAGGGCCACCAGCTCCGCAGGACGCATAAAATAATAGCTGCGTATAACCCACCGAGGGCCGTGCTCGACCCCAAGAATTGGACGCACTCCTGGACGATAACATCCCACGATAATCGCAGGAGATTTAAACGCGAAGCACCCGGACTGGAATAGCAGGATTTCAAACCGGAACGGCGGGACCTAGAAGCATACGCCGCGACGGAGATATAATCGTAGAAGGACCTCAAGAACCCACCTGTTACCCAGGTGACGGCTCGAGCCTGACGTATTAGACATCGCGATTTTCCGAAACGTGCCATTACACCCGGATGGAAACAATACCGGACCTGAGCTCTGACCACGACCCCGTCCTGCTGCAGCTAGAGATCAAGAGCCACTGAGCCAACGCAGATCACCAGAATTTCCTGGAAAAAGAAACACTGATTAAGGATAAAATTCCCGCAGTGCCCGTAATACAGAACACCCGTCAGATAGATACGGCAGTACAGGAAATCACGAAAACCATCCTGAGGTCGATGGAAGAAGCAAAGTTCACGATAACAAGGAACACGAATAACTACAGCCTGCCCATAGATATAAGAGAAATTATCAGGGACAAAAACAGGAAAAGACGCAGATGGCAGCGTTCTCAAGACCCCGAAGACAAACGTGAACTAAATGCCGCAGAAAGGCGAGTAAAGACAGCCATCAAGGAGCATAAAAATGCAGAATGGACAAAGAAAGTGGAATCCCTCGACGTCATAACCACGCCACCACTTCACGGGAGGAACGGAATAGTATACACGGATGCCGCGAAGGCGGACGCGTTCGCAGATTGCATAGAAACGCAATGCAGCCCCGTTTACGAGAACGCAGACCACGGCGATATTCGAAGAATAAACAACTCCGTCAGAGAACGCCTGGCGGAAGAAGCTCAAGACAACATTCGACACACTACCCCCCAGGAGGTGAAGGACATCCTGAAGAAACTAAAAGTAAAGAAGGCACCGGGGCCGGACCACATTCCGAATAAAGCAACGAAGCTCCTCAAAGAGGCGTAGCGTACCTCACCGCAGTTTACAATGCAATACTTCGTTTAAAATATTTTCCTACAAGATGGCGAAGCGGACACGGTGATGATTCCGAAACCGGTAAAACGCTACCTTTCCCAAAACTACAGACGATGGGCAAAGTTTTGGAGCGGATCATCAAGTCAGACTGCAAGAAGAAATAGACGATTTACAGATAATACCGGACGAACAATTGGATTCGAAGAAATCACTCCACGACACAACAAGCCCTCCGAGTTGTCGAACACGTCGCACGCGGCTTCAACTGGAAGAAGCACACCGGCGGAATGTTAGACATCGCCAAAGCGTTCGACAAAGTGTGGCACCACGGATTACATAAAATGCTGGAGCGAGGAATATCGCCCAAATGACAACTTATCGCTCTTCCTATCAAAAGATGCTTCAGGACGAAGCTGCAACACTGCAGGTCCTTCCCCGAAGGATTACCGCTGAGTACCTCAATTCACCCTTCCCCGATCTTATTTAATTTATATGTTTCAGATCTGAAAACAAAAGGAACCATCCTCGCAACCTACGCGGACGACACCGCGGTCCTAGCACAATCCAGCAACCTCGGACAGGTCGACAGACTTCTGCAGAGGGCGTCGGATGAACTCGAAGAATGGTATTCGAAATGGCGCATTACCATAAACCCAGAGAAAAGTACGGCCATCCTCTTCACAAAGAGACGCGCAACACCGAACCGAAACATCACCATGTTCGGACAAGACATTCCGTGGAAGAATTCCATTAAATACCTAGGGCTGGTAATGGACAGAACACCTGATGGAAACTCCATAGACGACCGAAGAGAAGGGACACGGATTAATAAAGAAGCTCTACCCACTGATTAGAAACAGCGTGTTGTCAATCGACAACAAGCTGTTGATCTACAAAACGGTGGTCCGTCCGATGATGCTATACGCCGCAGAAGTCTAGCTTACGCCGCCCGTCAACAATAAACAACTTCAGGTGGTACAGAATAAGTACCTAAGAATCACAGTAAACGCGCCATGGTACGTAAGAAACGACCAAATACATAAAGACCTCAGGATGCCCAGCTTAATGGAGTTCGCAAAAAACGCCGCAATCAACCTAGAAGAGGCACTAGCGGCACACCCCAACCCAGCAATGAAAGGAACTTGGGAATACGACATCCAAGATGAAATGAAGCACAAGAGGCCGAAAATCATCTTGGAAGAAACAATAAACAGAAGGTAGTATATTTAATGCATTTCATTTTATTACAGATGCATCGAATCTACACCACATAGAAACCAATTCGACGAAGGTATAAAGGGTTAGAGCCCGAAATACCGTAATCATATAATGATAACCGATATTTGAGAGCCAGTTGCAAAAATCCAACCTGGTATCGAAATCTTGACCATTCAAACTATGGTGTAGGACCATGTGATATGGGTGCAATCTAAAATAGTATAAGTATATTATAAAATAATCAGATCAATAAGACACATTGAAGTCCTTCGTTGTTAGTAAACGAAAAAGGACTTTAAATGCATTAACTCTCGTAATGTTATTACGAATTTTTGTCGCCCGGCCTCTCATTATTTTTTATTATTGGTACTTTTTTACTTTACTTTGCCTCACTTAATTATCATGTTGTTAGTTAAAATCTATTCACATAACATAAGATAATTTCATTAAATTATTTGGTGTTTTATTGAAACTGGACATAAAATGGCGGCAAATATATTAGTCATGTTATCACAAGTTAACTTTGATGTAATGACATTTTCGGTATGATAAAAATGAGAAACATACAAACGAAAAAAATTAAAGCATTTTATCATTATAATACCGAGTAAAACATGCGTTAATAAATAAGTAGTCACCTGTGTTCTCTTAAAATATTTTGGATGGTGGTTCGACATATAGCTCTAGCTATAACTCTGGTGCTTGAATGAGGGTTAACATTTACATAAGCTAAAATATCAATAACATTTTCCTCTGTTCTACCTCTGCATTGCCTTCGGCATACAGGAAGATTCACATTTCCAGTAGTACGCACACGGTGTGCGAGTCGGAGAAAAACTCTTTTGCTGTGATGCCGTCTGTTTGGGTACTGCAATGCATGCACTCTAGCAGCAACGGTTGCATTTCTCATACATTCAAAAATAAACTGCCAACATATCAAATGTTTCTGCATTTGTAAGAATCATTTTGGTACGAAAAAATAAAGAAAGTCTATTAAATGCAACACGATGAATAATTTTTGACATATGCGTGAAAATCATAGCTTGCTTGTTTTCAACAGGGAATTGATTTTATATCTTACATGGCCCTCTTTACTAATTTTATTGTCATCAGTAAATCGTAATTCATATTTTAAATTGTATCTGTTGTTGCTGGGCAAATATCGGTTTTTATTGATATTTTATGCTTTTGATTTACTAACACACCTCTTGAAAACAAATATAACATTCTTATACAATTAAAAAAATGTTAGATTTATCAATTATCACATTATTATTTTATAATTTGTTCTCATTGTTAGTAGTGACAGCATTACATTTAGGTAATCTAGCGGCAACCATAACATTAGTATGATAACAGTTTAAATTACTGCAGACCAATGTAAGATCTTTTCATCCAGGCTAAATTTAATAATTTCCGTTAAGGGTATAGTATCCAAATTTACGAAAGCTTTTGCCGCAAGATGTCGTTGACAAATTGTAGTAACCAGTTCTTTACCTGCTGTAAAAAGAAAAGGCAAATGAAAACAAAACTTTGAGATTTTAATTATACTTAAATTAAACTAATAACAGATAACAAAAAAAATATGCAGAACAGAAAAATATGTATATTTTAGATTTAATTTTTGTTTATTAAAATTTAAAATTATTTAATTTATTTTTGTTTTCCAGAGGCAGTTGCCTCGCCCTTAGCTGGCTACGCCCATGACTTTAATCAATTAGCTATTTTTTTATTGAGTTGTCACAATAGAAAGTGGAGGGGAAAACTGCCCTCTTACAAAAAACTGTCATTTATGTTACTACGTAAATTATTTATTGGTAAACAATTCTCACGTAATCTCCTATTGATCAGTTTATTCTGGATCCCTTGCTTTCATTCCACGGGGAATTATGGGGTCGGCTAATTCCGGCAACACACACTTTTCATAAAAGTTTGTCAATTTAGGTAGCATTAATTGTTCATAAAATTTTTTATCCCAAAGAACTTTGATAATTATTAAATCTTTATCCGTATACAAAGTTAGATCACAAGAGTTCATTTCTAAAATATTTAATTGACCTTGTATTTGGTACAAGTATTTATGATTGTTTCTTAAAACAACTCTGTTTTCTTTAAACAGCAACCCCAACGAATTTTTTTGTTGTGCAATTGTTGAAATGTGTTGATCCCTTATTGCACATAAGCACTTTACTTCAATTAGTTTTCGGTCTACTCTGCCATCCGGAGATGCGGCTAAATACGGATGTGATTTAGAAATATAAATACCACACTTTTCCACATTTACGCCTTGTACATCCTCATATTTTGTATAGCCGTAGCTTCATTTATTTTACCATAAACTATGGCTTTGTTGTGATTTAAAAGATCAGGACTTCTGTATAAGAGCGATTTTAATAAATTATGACATGGAGATTTTGACCTACGAACACAAATACTATAAAAGTTAGATGCGGTTAATCTCTGCCGTCTAACTTGATGCCATAACATAGTTTCCGATTGACCTAATGTGTTCTTCCATACGTCATCTCTTAGTAGTGCTTCCTTTTGTAATATCGTAACAATATTACGCTTTTTCACTTCCAGTTCTTCTTCACTGATGTCCACTGTAGCCGCATTTTCGCCATAGTCGGTATCATCTGTTTTTGAAGTGATCCCCCTTCGTTTCCGTTGCCGCTGTTTACTGTTTAGAAGCTCACGCTGTTTCTGTCTAAGAAGCATTATTTTAGATTTATAAAATTTGTTGTGCCATGTAGGACCTGCATTAAACGATAAACCAGCTGCAACACATCTTCTGTGATAAGAACCTCGATTGGTAAAGTTAATTCTTTTCCCACCAGTAAATTTCGCGACTAGTGACATATACCGCTCAGCATGATTAGTTGTTTCATTTGCTACAAGTCTATAAGCTTTCTTAACTACATTTTCAATTAATTTTATTATTTGTTCGTACAACTTACAGCTAGTTAACAGTGGTATTAGATTATCTTCATTGGAATGTTTTCTTTTGCACTAACTCAACCGACAATTTGTGTGGCTTCCAAATACGTGATATGGAATATTAATCAAATCATTTTTTAGTTTTTCGATTTTGTTATTATTTGATATGGCACAACGAAGAGATGTTGACAACCGCTGTAAATTTGACTTTAAAATGTTTCGACCGGAAATATATTGTGTATTTTTCGATAGTTTATGTAGGTTCGAAGTAAATGCTCTTGTTACATGATTTGCACATTCCAGTTTGTGAATGAATCGTCCATACGGAACCTTTTGCACAATGCGGGCGTAAGCACTAGAATCACCATCACCAATAAAGTATTTAAATCGTAAACCATACAGTTTTTCGCACTCTATAAATCCTTGAACTATAATTTCTTGCTCCATACCTGTACCACAACCTTCATAATTTTTAAAACACACGTGGGTTTTTGTTGCACTATTTTTTTTATTAAGGTGACGCATTACACAAAATTTGTTTTTAACACCTACATATAACAATTTTTTTGCTCGATGTCCTATTATACACGCTACACCTGAATTTGAGGTATACCCATGTCCATATGATCGCTTAGCCCATCCTCCATCAACAATCACTGTTATAAATGGGACGCCTTCTTCGACATTACCCAATAGAAGTGGCCACCAGCTCCGCAGGACGCATTAAAATAATAGCTGCATATAACCCACCGAGGGCCGTGCTCGACCACCAAGAATTGGACGCACTCCTGGACGATAACATCCCCACGATAATCGCAGGAGATCTAAACGCGAAGCACCCGGACTGGAATAGCAGGATTGCAAACCGGAACGGGCGGGATCTAGAAGCATACGCCGCGACGAGAGATATAATCGTAGAAGGACCTCAAGAACCCACCTGTTACCCAGGTGACGGCTCGAGGCCTGACGTATTAGACATCGCGATTTTCCGAAACGTGCCACTACACACCCGGATAGAAACAATACCGGACCTGAGCTCTGACCACGACCCCGTCCTGCTGCAGCTAGGAGATCAAGAGCCACTGGAGCCAACGCAGATCACCAGAATTTCCTGGAAAAAATACGAAGCACTGATTAAGGATAAAATCCCCGGAGTGCCCGTAATACAGAACACCCGTCAGATAGATACGGCAGTACAGGAAATCACGACAACCATCCTGAGGTCGATGGAAGAAGCAAAGTTCACGATAACAAGGAATACGAATAACTACAGCCTGCCCATAGATATAAGAGAAATTATCAGGGACAAAAACAGGAAAAGACGCAGATGGCAGCGTTCTCAAGACCCCGAAGACAAACGTGAACTAAATGCCGCAGAAAGGCGAGTAAAGATAGCCATCAAAGAGCATAAAAATGCACAATGGACAGCAAAAGTGGAATCCCTCGACGTCCAAGACGGATCGTATTGGAAGATGGTGAAGGCGCTGCGAAAGGAGCACATAACCACGCCACCACTTCACGGGAGGAACGGAATAGTATACACCGATGCCGCGAAGGCGGACGCGTTCGCAGATTGCATAGAAACGCAATGCAGCCCCGTTTACGAGAACGCAGACCTCGGCCACATTCGAAGAATAAACAACTCCGTCAGAGAACGCCTGGCGGAAGAAGCTCAAGACAGCATTCGACACACCACCCCCCAGGAGGTGAAGGACATCCTGAAGAAACTAAAAGTAAAGAAGGCGCCGGGGCCGGACCACATTCCGAATAAAGCAATGAAGCTCCTCCCACAAAGAGGCGTAGCGTACCTCACCGCAGTTTACAATGCAATACTTCGTTTAAAATATTTTCCTACAAGATGGCGAGAAGCGGACACGGTGATGATTCCGAAACCGGGTAAAAACGCTACCTTTCCCCAAAACTACAGACCCATCAGCCTCCTGCCGACGATGGGCAAAGTTTTGGAGCGGATCATCCAAGTCAGACTGCAAGAAGAAATAGACGATTTACAGATAATACCGGACGAACAATTCGGATTCCGAAGAAATCATTCCACGACACAACAAGCCCTCCGAGTTGTCGAACACGTCGCACGCGGCTTCAACTGGAAGAAGCACACCGGCGGAATGTTCCTAGACATCGCCAAAGCGTTCGACAAAGTGTGGCACCACGGACTCCTACATAAAATGCTGGAGCGAGGAATATCGCTCCAAATGACCCAACTTATCCGCTCCTTCTTATCCAAAAGATGCTTCAGGACGAAGCTGCAACACTGCAGGTCCTTCCCCCGAAGGATTACCGCTGGAGTACCTCAAGGTTCACCCCTCTCCCCGATTTTATTTAATTTATATGTTTCAGATCTCCCGAAAACAAAAGGAACCATCCTCGCAACCTACGCGGACGACACCGCGGTCCTAGCACAATCCAGCAACCTCGGACAGGTCGACAGACTTCTGCAGAGGGCGTCGGATGAACTCGAAGAATGGTACTCGAAATGGCGCATTACCATAAACCCAGAGAAAAGTACGGCCATCCTCTTCACAAAGAGACGCGCAACACCGAACCGAAACATCACCATGTTCGGACAAGACATCCCGTGGAAGAATTCCATAAAATACCTAGGGCTGGTAATGGACAGAACGCTCCGATGGAAACTCCACGTAGACGACCGAAGAGAAAAGGGACACGGGTTAATAAAGAAGCTCTACCCACTGATAGGTAGAAACAGCGTGTTGTCTATCGACAACAAGCTGTTGATCTACAAAACGGTGGTCCGTCCGATGATGCTATACGCCGCAGAAGTCTGGGCTTACGCCGCTCCGTCAACAATAAAACAACTTCAGGTGGTACAGAATAAGTACCTAAGAATCACAGTAAACGCGCCATGGTACGTAAGAAACGACCAAATACATAAAGACCTCAGGATGCCCAGCTTAATGGAGTTCGCAAAAAACGCCGCAATCAACCTAGAAGAGGCACTAGCGGCACACCCCAACCCAGCAATGAAAGGAACTTGGGAATACGACATCCAAGATGAAATGAAGCACAAGAGGCCGAAAATCATCTTGCGAAGACAACAATAAACAGAAGGTAGTATATTTAATGCATTTCTATTTTATTACAGATGCATCGAATCTACACCACAGAAACCAATTCGACGAAGGTATAAAGGGTTAGAGCCCGAAATACCGCAATCATATAATGATGACCGATGACCGACATTACCCAATTCCAAGGCCAATTCTTTTTCGTTTTCAGCGGCGTTTTTCATTTCTTGGAGAAGTGCATCCTCCCACACCGTTCCAATTGTCTGTTCGTTTTCATGAAACATTTTTTGACACGGTAGGTACATTTAGTAATGCAAGAAATTCAGAACTCTGTGAATATCCATTTCAGTTGATAATGCCCCATACAAATTAATGATTAATATTAGTATTGCAATCCTGTATGTATGAAAACTTCTTTTCGCATCCTGTACAGGTAACCGTAAATCTTGAAAATAATCCTTTTTTGTACTCGCCAGATAACAATAATTTCCCCCTACAGAGACCTAGCTTTGAATGTTCCTGAAGTTTCATAATTTCATTGAAAATGTACTGAAAATTTACAATTCGATTGCCAATTACAGAATATTCGATGGCTTGTTTTTCAATTTCCAGATCCGGCATCTCTTCTTCGGGAAGCCTACTATAAGATTATTTAAATTGATTTAGTTTTTAAACGATCTACATAATTAAATTTTTACTACATTTCAAAGAATTTTACATGCGATTTAGCAGCTTTGTTTCTTTCTTCCTCGTACATATATATATATATATATATATATATATATATATATATATATATATATATATATATATCATATATTACTTTTATTTTGATTAAGTATTTAGAATTGCAGCTGAATTGGAATAATGTGGAAATATTAAAATAATTATAATTTTTAAGAAATGAATAAGTACCAAACTAAATTCTAGATTAATAAATATATTTACAAACTTACACAAAACCTACATTAACAATTTATAAACGAAAATAACACTTCTAAAAGTTTACAGATTACTTGTTAATTACTAATTAGTCAGACATACCTAACTAATAAGATTCAAACAAGAAACAAATACATATCTGAAACTAATAAACACAAAATAAATTAAACTTTCTTTTGAAAATTTACTTTTTGGTCACATTGTGTGCATACCGCTTTGAATGAAACCACAACCTGATCGGGTTGAAAGGGTTCTAAAACAAATTTAAGTTATTTGAAATTTGACAACTAAAATGATCCACCTTCTTCATTTTGACCATATTATTGCCATTATTTGAAGTTAGATATGGGTTCGATTTTAGATTTTACATGTGATTTAGTTTTCGAATTTTCGAATTACCAGATGTAACTCTTATTCCTTTTGGACTGCGAATAAGTTTAGACTCCCAGGAAGTTTGTTTTTGCAGACGAACTAACAATGTATATTGCACTACAAATTCAACATGTTGTTGACATGATTCGCTGGTTTGGTGTAAAATGGAAGAATTTTATTAATGCGATTTTTAGATTTTATATTAAATTGTTGTTATATGTTCTGTTTACTTTTAAAACTGTAATAATTAGTAGCAAACGTACTTAGGGTTTCCCTCACTACATCACAAAACAAATTATTTGCGGAACAAAGTTTTCCGAAAATCGATGTGTCTGTAGTGTATACCTTTTGTATAAGTTCGTTATCTGATATTTTTCTTCTTAATTTAGATTCTACAGAAGTATCAGATAAATCGTTGTTGACAAATACTGCATTTATATTTATATAAAAGTTTGCGTAAAACAAATCCCGCAGTGTATCGCACAGAGCAGTCCTCCAAAGTTATATTTCTTTTTTTTTTTGAATGCCGATAATTTGTAATCACATTATCCGCAGGCTCGAACTGTTCAAAGCGTCGCTTACGCTGTTCATAAGTTTAACAAATTCAGCTGTCGCTGAATATGACGCAGGTAATTGGTCCGTTGAGATTGGAGTTTTTATAGCAGCAGCCACGGTATTACTAAATACATTAAATGCTAGTTTGCATTTCATTTTCTGAAAAGCATTGGGAAAAATGTGAATGTCCGATAATTTTGGTATAGCTCTCGTGGTATTGCTTTGTCGATCTAAAGTATACGCGTCTTGAATTGATTTCCATGATACTAGTTTGTTATTAAATACGAAATCATTCGCAATGAACTGATTCCTAATGCTTTTAAATAAATGAGGCATATCATAAAAACAATACATATTTTCCCCTGCAATGTTTAAAACGGGATAATCCGTTGACACATTTAGCTTTGTCATTGCTGTTCTATTGTTTGATCCCTGATCACACACGATTGCTTTTACTATGAAACCGCAGTGTGGAAGTGTTTTGATGCAATTTGTAATTAAACACCTTAAATGTTCGCTTTTCGTACTTCCTGCTGACAAAAAATAGGCAACTGGAATTTTCCACTTTTCACATAAACCAGATACCATGAAAACCAAAGCTTCGGTAGCATATGAATTACTTCTTCCGAATTCACCCAAGTCTTCAAGTCCCTCAATGCAATCGTGCTGTCTGTTATAATCCAAATTTTTTTTAATTGCAATTTCATCAAAGGATAGCACACAAAGACGTTGTTGCTCTGACCAGTTCTGAATTTTTATTTTAATTCTTGCAAATATGTTATGCGCAAATCCTGGAGTTACTACTATATTGTTAATATATGACTGCAGTGTTGATATTCCAGGAAGAACAATATTTTGCCGTTGAAGTTTTTTGTACGCCGCTGTAGAAGTAAAATAAATATTCATGGCCAACTCAATTATTTCGGGATCCCACCGCTGACGTGCTTTCTTTCTCAACTGGGCCTTTATAAAACTATTATCTATTTGAGAATTTTTATCCATTTTAGCTGACATCTTCTTTAGTTTTCGCCTTAAACATAAAATTTCTTTTCTCTGAAGCTTTAGTTTTTCAGATAAATTATGCTTTTGAGAAATTAAAACATTATTTCTTGTTTTTAAATTCAGGGTTGAAGTCTCGGGCAAGTCGGTTCTAATTTCATCACAATCTAAAATATATTTTAATGTTGGTGAAATTGCGGCGTCGGAGGTGTCAGGTGGTTCTGCAACATCAATTTTTAACTGTTTTGCGTATGTTTTTGGATTTGTTGTCTTTAGTAACAAAACGGATTCATTCTCATAAAGATCGTTAATTACACTATTCCTATGATGTACAATCAATGAACTTTTTTCAGCCTGACCAGTTATTTCAATCTATTTTTTAATGGATTTGTAAATGACCACGCTTCGAAATGATCCTCGCAAATTCGTTTATTCTTTACCTCTTCCGGTAATGCATCTAATAAAATGTCTGCAATCGTAGAAATTACTTTGTTAGTAATTGTATTGTATTGTTTTAATTAAATTTCACATTTTGCAGACAATTGTGAGCAAATCGCTGTCAAATTTCGTTTTAAACTTCCATAAAAAAGTAGGCTTTTTTAATTAATTTTAGTTAGAAGGGCCACTTTTTTTAATTCAGCAAAAAATTAACTTTTTTCATTAAGATAAAAAAAGTTTTTTTTTTACAAAATTATAAAGACGTTTCTTTAATTACCTGAACCCTCAAAGCCCAAACTAACCAATGCACTGAAGACAAGTTAAAATCTAGACAAAATAGACTTTAATTTGAATATTTAATGGAAGTTTAAAAAAATTAAAAAGTTGTACTTCGATCACTGATCTAAATTACTATATGTATTTAATCCGCGTGAAAAAAATTACATGTATATAAACTTACCTCCAGAATTTAAAATCCACTGTTTGCATCTTTCACTGTCTCTAACAAGAACATATGTAGACCTGAATTTGATCTTTTGCTTTTACCACAGTTTTTATACACGCACTTATTCCTTGCCGGTAACATTTTACGCAAAACAAACGCCAATCTGACTTTTACCACTTTTACGAACTGATATTAATATAATCATCTGGGCGCAGCTTGTACAGGGAATTAACTCAACCACATTTATTTTCAATATTACCGGGCTTGGGCGCAATTTGTGAATACCGGGTTTAAACACCCACGCCAATTCAGGTAGTAAAAATATTTTTTTTCAACCTACTCAAACAAATGAAATTAATTAATTTCCATAATTTGCATATCTTTAGTTGCTTGTTTTATGATCATTTAGTTTAGAAATTTTTAAGTTACTAATTAGTAACTACTAATATTCGTCGATAACTAAAATATTTCGAATTGAGGAAAATGTCTCGATTAGAAACAGTGCACAAGGTTTTGAAGGGAAACATTGTTATTTTAATAAGTGGAAATACCAAGATTATTTTATTTTACGTGGGGTCTCACACTAAAACTCAATTTTCAAGAAATGGTATTACACTTGTACCTAAAAACCATTAGTTTGTTATTGTTATTAGTTTCTGCTATTATACATATTTCCTGTTTCAGGGGATTAGTGTCGAAGTACAAGAAATTACTACTTTTAATTTGGCTAGAAAACTCGTACCTCAATTCATGCTATCTCGCTCAGTTAGCTTCAGTACTAGAACGTATTTCTGTTATAGGCTCCGATTTTAAAGCGATCACAGCGCTAACTACATTTGAGATCCAGAAATGATTCTTTTTCTGTACCATTAGTCAGAGGTCTATATAAGTTAGTCTATGATACGTTGAAATTGCATATAAGTTGTTATCTTCCAAAGAAGAAAATTTCGCTTAAAATTGTGATCTCAGATTAGAGACTGGCAACCGAATAGCATCACTATCCGGTGGTTTTGTTAGATAGTCGTCAAGTTTTTTCAAAAGCATGATAGGAATGATAGGAATCACAGATGATATGAGTGCCTGAGAGCTGCTCCTTTCACGAGTGGCTTCTTCAAAAGGTTTCAATAGTTCAAGACAGCTTTCTATTATTTTCCACTCTTCTGGCAAAATTGATTCAATATCATTGTATTGGCATATAGACTTAACGCATCTTTTATCTTCGAAAAACGCTCAAACATGTAGAATGTGCTGTTCCAGCGCGTCACACAATCCTGGAATACTTTAAGATGCGGTCGATTTAGTCTGTCCTGAATTTTTTCAAGTTGCTTTTGAGCACTAGTTGAATGGTTAAAATGAGTTGTAATTCTCTTACATTTTTGTTTGATGTCTTTTATGTTATCCTGCGATTGTAAACCATGTCGAATAACAATTTGTAACTTGTGAACGGTACAATCTAAATCATTTAACAATGCTAGTCGCATAGCTCTTTTCATGTTGGAGCCTTCATCTCGTATCATGCAATGCACTTTATTGATTGGATTATTCCATTGAGCGAGCATTGTGTTAAAATCAAAAGTCTCACATTTTAATACAATTGACGATCATTCAAAGTTTTCTGATAAACCGTGGCAAGTCAGGCTAAGCAAAGAAACACTGGGGCTGGGATCTGTCCAAATATCAGAAGTGAACGACATGTAATCATATTTTTCAATCAGTTCTTTAACTTTTCCAGCAACTTTTCTGTACAGCTCATTGCACACGAAATCAGAAAAAAAGTTGCGTCCTCTAAAATTATATTTAGGTGCCAACTCTCGCATAAGACGGCGAATTCCAAGTCCCTCCACAAAGTTGAACGGCAAATTTTGAAGCGCTATCATTTCTCCAATGAGTTTGTCAATTTTTTGAATGAATATTGTCAGCAT
>JARFJB010000067.1:0-57500 GCA_036346205.1 Vesta saturnalis
TTTTTTCAAACGTCCATCTTCAATTCGTCAATCAAGGGTTGAAGGCTATACCTAGGAATCCTAATCGTTTGAATTTTAATACGGTAAGGAGAAACAATAACGTACTTCGTGCATTTAATAGAGATTCGAGGAATAGTCAAAGAAGAGTCAGTCGAAACGTTGGAACTTCTAAAAGCACTAGTAACAATATTAAAACAGGACCACAGACGACCTTTTCATCTGCAACCTGTCCATGGTTTACACTCAGGAGACGAAGAACGCAGGATTGCATTTTGTAAGTGGCTTCTGAACTCCCTTCAAAACAATGGAGTTTTTTTAAGCAATATTCTATGGACCGATGAGTCATGTTTTACCCGACGAGGTATTGTAAATTTTCATAATCAATATGTATGGGGGCATGAAATCAGACCGCGAAAATTTCAACATGGATTTAGTGTGAATATTTGGATAGGCATTTACAATGGAAATCTGTTTTGCCCTCATATACTTCCACAGCGTGTGAATTCTGAAAAATTTCTGCAATTTCTGGAGACGGAGAATCACAATATGTGGGACGACGTTCCGCTTAATATGCGAAGACAAGTCTGGTTGCAACTCGATGGGTGGATGGCATAAACGTTCGTAATTGGCTGAATACAAATTTTGAAGGTCGATGGATTGGTCGTGGTGGTCCTGTTGATTGGCCTCCCCGATCTCGAGATTATTCATGATGCGCTAGTAAGCCTAAACCATTCCATTAGAAAACGCTGCCAGTTGTGCATTCAAAAAAATGGTTTTCATTTCGATCAGTTACTACATTAGTCTTATTTTTTTATTTTGTCATTGAAACGTTTTATTTAATATTTATTTGTAACGATTTTCGGTTCGTAAACATGAATTAAACAACTATTTTTTCCAGTACCTAATTTGAAGCAATGTGGTTATTTAATTGATTTTTACGAACCGATAATCCAAGAACATAATAATTAAATAGTTACATTCGTTATTTATCGGTTTATGGGTTGTATTTATTGGTTTTATTAAAAGTTATTTAGTTAGAATTTGTATGCACTAGGGTGGAAAATTTCCACTTGGAAATTTTGGATTTTTTTTTCGATTGTCCTGGGTTTCAAAAGTTGCTAAATAGAGAGAGATTAATATGGGCAAAGGCCAATCCGAAAATAAAAAATCAATGATCTTGCGCAAGTCACATAATGCCAAAACTCAAAAATTTGCGATGCGCGGCATGAAAATGTGGCTAATTGTTTTTTCTAACCCATTCTTATAGCAAATGGCAACTTTTAGAGCTCCAGGTAATCTTAATTATTATTAGATAAAAAATTCACAAATTTTATTTTTTTTATTTCAAACAAGGGAACCTATTTGCATACCTATCCTATATAATATGTAGAAAAGTGAAAAAAGTTATTGTGTGTGATACTTTCGAGAAATGGCATTATAGATCTAGATTTTATGTTTACTTGTTCAACTTATTTCTAGGTGTAGAAAACTATTTTATTGTTTAGTTTTCCTATCAGTTAAAGAATTTATTTGCCATTTGTATTTTCTTATTTGCTCTGGATTTTGTATTCTTTGTTCTTCTGTATGTCAATATTTTCAAATAAAGCGTCAATATCTCAAGAAGGGTCCGTCTTATGGCTATAAAAGCTACTGTCAATTAGTATCTACTTTTCACGCGGAGTCGAAATGTGAAAAAATGAACAGGGTGTTGCATTGGAAAAATTGAGAAAAATTACATTTCGCGTTAATCATTCTGTATAGTTTTGCATGTTTTCCAAAAATTTCCCAGTTTGTTTGTTAGTAGACTATTATTAATAGTCGGTGGTATAAACAGATTTACAAAATCGTGGTGACAACGCTCGCATAGTGGTTGCAAAGTTAACTTTATTTTAGTACTAAAGTGACAATATCTGCAGAACGGTTAGTGAGACAGGCACAAATTCTATACTTTAATGCTAAATGTAATAGTGAATTCAAAAATACAAAAATATACAATGCAATCCTCGGTCCACGCAGTAGACACCCACCCTGTATATATGTAAGGACTTGCAAACATAAAAGCGTATTAAAACTGCAGTGGTTAAATTGACCGGTTTTAATAATAATAATAATAATAATAATAATAATAATAATAATAATAATAATAATAATAATAATAGTAATAATAATAATAATAGTAATAATAATAATATATAAATAATAATAATAATAATATCCTAGGGGTTGAACTACCTACTAGGCGCGTCCCCAGGTGGCGGATAGGGGAACGACCTTGCAAATGATCGTAAGTGATGCAAGGCCTACACCGAAATATGAGCTCGTGGCGTCAACCTGCCACTGTTAGCTCTACAGAATACGGTGTCGCGGACCAGTTTACGTGGGGCCTTGTAACTAACAAGGACAGGGACGGCAACCCTGCGTCCCCTTAGCTGGAAGTTCACTTTTCTTATACTAGTCTTGAGTGGCTTCCCTTACTTTAACTCTTTTCTGTCGGAGCACCCTCGCTCTAACTCTTGTTCTCTTCAGGCTCCCAGCGGAAGCTGAGAGACCTCTTCCTTTCTTTCTACTCTTCCCAGGACATGCGCCGTCAAAAGCGTATACGGGTGTGGCAAGCCCGGGATGTCCTTGCTGGGGACGGCTGAGCGCTAGCCGTGTCCTAATACGCAACCACGAACTGTACTTCAGAGACTCTAGCAGGGCGTAGCTAGGGAACGTCGTACAGGTAGCGGTCGGTGGTCTTGGCTTAATTGCCTGGACTACGAGGAAGGTAACCTCTATAAAAAATCCCCCAATCCCAAGGTCGTTTGGCAGTTTTAGGTGCTGAAGGGATTGCGCGAGGGAAGCCTGAGCGTGGCCAGGGGAAGCCTGGTCGCTAGCGTTGAAACGCCTGTGGGGAAACGGGCGCCTCTCCACAGTATCTAGCCTTGCTATGGTATGGGTGCACTGCTGTAGTCGACGTTGTTACATCCCAACTCGTGGGACTTGTATGAGTTACATAAATTTAAATGAGGACTTATCCTCTGAAATAAGCGCTGAAGGTGACAGCGTACTCAAACTGCCTCAAAGGAAAGCAGGAAAAGGAGGTATCTTTACCCCGGTTTCTGCTCCTTAAAAGAAAGGAGGAGGACTTTGAAAAGGTCAGTCCCTTCCTAATTTCTAAAGCATTGTTTGGATTGGTTGGAGAAGTTAATAGCATTAAGAAAATGAAAGGACTCTTGTTGGTAGAGACAAAGTCAAAGGCTCAATCGCGAAAATTATTAAGCGTCAAAAGAGTTGCAGAAATGGAAGTTGAGGTAACCCCTCATCCTACATTCAACCAATGCAAAGGTAGTGTACTGCCCAGATTTGTTGAACTGTACGATAGAAGAAGTATTAAACGGTCTGGAACACGAAATGGTAATTGACGTGAAACGAATCAATGTTAGAAAAGGAGATAAATGGGTAGATTCTCCTAATCATATTCTTACTTTCAATAAAACAACTTTACCAAAAAATATAAAGGCCGCCATGTACCCGTTAGCAGTTAGGCCATATATCCCTAATCCTCTGAGGTGTTTCAACTGCCAAAGGTTTGGACATTCTTCAATAAATTGTAAAAATCCAAGAATTTGTGTGGTGGAAAGGAAATTCACGAGGAATTCTGTGAATCTCCAAAAAATGCCCAAACTGTGAAGGTGATCACGCTGCTAGTTGGAAAGGATGCCCTACATACAAAGGAAGCTAAGATAAAAGAAATTATGGTCTTAAATAAGGTGTCTTACCCACAGGCAAAACAGATGGAGGCTCTGCCGTCACAAGCAGATCGACATTTGCGCAGATTGCCTCATCAACCGCCAGCACGTTATCTGTAAAGGAAATCATGCCCGAAATAAGAAAAGTAATTAGAAGAAATGGTTCTTCTGGCACCTGTAGTTGCTCCTTCCACTGAAGTGTTAAAAGCAGATTTGATTTCGGAAATTAGGAATATAATTAGAGACGAGTTTAAAACAGGAAATAAAGTTGCACCATCAGCTTACTCCTGTAGAACCCTTAGCCGCACCCTTTCATACCTAAACCAGATTTCCATCCATATCCTTATCAGACGCCGAAAGAATGGAGGATGAATCTCGAGGTGAAAAGCGAAAACCGAAAATAATGATTCTAGTATTGAATCTATTGACCAGTTTATTCTCGCGAAAGCTAAAGAAGGTGGAAAAAGAAAAGGATGGCCGAAAGGTGTACCTAGAGGCCCTCAAAAAGTAATTCGTCGTTAGACGATACCTAGATCAATACTCTAGTCTACCACCTGTGATATTTTATTAATTTCTATGTGACGTTTTAATTGTAACTGTGATATTAGTATTAAACATGTGATATTCTGTGATATTTACCTTTTATATTTTATTTACTAAATGTTAATGTGATCGTCCTAAACAAAAATCTAATCCAAAATGGCGATGGAAAGTATAATCCAGTGGAATTGTAATGGTTGTAAAAAGCACTGAAGAATTAAAACTCATAATAAAAAGGTACTTACCATTAGCTATCTGTATGCAAGAAACGCATTTTAATAAAGAAGAAAATATTTCTTAAACCAATATACCATTTGTCGACGTGATATGTCTCCCTGTTTAAGAGCAAAAGGTGGTAGCCACCTTTTACATCAAAACTGTGTATACAGAAAATAAATCTAATGTCACCTCTACAAGTAATAGCTGTGCACGTAACGCACCCTATCAACCTGGTGTTATGTAACATATACCTACCGGATGGTAATTGGACGATACAGGATTTAGAAAACATAACGTCTCAACTACAAAAGCCTTATTTGCTTTTAGGAGACTTTAACTCCCACAGCCCGTTGTGGGGTTCCGAAAGATATGACACCAGAGGTAAGAATGTGGAAAATTTCTTGGATCGAAACAATCTGATACTTCTCAATGATGGCACTCCAACATTCTTTAATGCCAAATCAAACTCTTTTCTGCTATCGATCTTGCTATGTGTACTCCCCAAAGTGAACATAAGCGATCATTTTCCAATTTTAATCGAATCGTCAGTCGCAAAATCACTGGAGTCATCAAGTAGCAGATGGTGCTTGAACCGAGCGAAGTGGGAAGAGTTTAAGCAAAAAATAGTACCGATAAAACATTTTCCAGACATAAATGAAACGATAGATAGTTTAAATGAATCCATCATCAATGCTGCTCAAGAGACGATCCCAAAAACAAAAAGTATCCCAAACAGGATAAGGGTTCCCTGGTGGAATTCGAAAATCGCTAAAGCAATAGATGAGCGAAAGAAAGCTCTTAAGATTTTCGGTAACTCCACAACCGCGAATTTAATACAATTTAAAAGGTGTAGAGCTATAGCCCGATTAGAAATAAGAAATGCCAAAAACGGTCATGGCAAGAATACAAAGCAGCATAAATTGTAAAACTGCGGCTTCAGAGTTATGGAAAAAATTCGCGCTATATCGGGAAAAATAATAAATTTACTCTTCCAAAGATATTGTCAGATGGAAGCATAATAAGTCATCCTACGAAGTTGCCGAAGAGTTTGCACGCCACTACCAACATATTTGCAGCGATCAAAATTACACTCAAGACTTTTTAATCACTAAGAACCAGCGTGAGTTACCATTAAATTTTGACGAGGAGCAGAGCAAACATATAACATTCCTATAACCATGACAGAACTTAAGAACGAATTAAGATACATGAAAGACTCAGCTGCGGGTGTAGATGACATTCCAAATAGAGTAATTAAAAACCAACCTGACTCAATCCTCCGAGACTTATTGCACATATTTAACAGGATTTGGAACGAGGAAAATTACCCATCACTATGGAAAATGACTGTCGTCGTTCCAATCCTTAAACCAGGAAAAGATCCGTGCAATCCCGAAAGCTACAGACCAATTGCCTTATCATGCTGTTTAGGAAAATCGTAGAAAAATAGTAAACAAAAGAATTACCACATTAATAGAAGAAAAAAGCTAGATTAACAGATACCAAGCGGGTTTTCGCAAAAATTATTCTACCACCGATAATTTAGTTCAACTGTGCACAAAGGTGCAAGAAGCCTTCTCTAAAGAGAGCACAGTGTAGCCGTATTCTTCGGCGTTGAAAAGGCGTACGATACGGTTTGGAGGTATACAGTCATCTCCCAAATACACAGGTGGGGGATAAGAGGCAACATGGGACACTTTATAAATTCATTTCTAACAAACAGGTATTTTAAAGTTCGTGTAGGAAACACTTTATCAGCAGCATACACCATGCAAAATGGAATTCACACAAGGATCACCAATGGGTGTTACATTGTTTAGCATAGCTGTCAATAACATAACAAGTACGCTAGATAGGTCAATTGGTCCTAGCATATACGTTGACGATATAGCCATATATATCTCTTATAAACTAGGCACAGCCGGAAATCCTAGACTACAAACGGCTATAAACTCAAGATTAAGTCAAGCCGAGAGTGTAGGTTTCGTCTCTCCGCAGAAAACCGTCTGCATGCATTTCTGCAGGCTGCGAACACCACATTACCAGCCCAATCTGTACTTAAAAGACCTTCAAATAAAGTGTGTACAACAACATAAATTTCTAGGTGTAACACTGGACTCAAATTTACTTTGGAAAGGTCACATTGAAAACATTAAAACAAAAACAAAAAGATTATTAATGTAATGAGATGTTTAGCGAGCTCAAAGTGGGGAGCAGACAGAGAGTGATATTACGTTTATACAAAACACTAGTGCTAACACGAATGGATTATGGTAGCGTTGTATATATGTCAGCATGTCAAACTAGGCTTAATACACTAAACACCATTCAAAATATCTGCCTAAGGTATGCAATGGGGGCTTTCCCAACAAGCCCGACAAGCAGCTTATGTGCAGAGTCAGGAGTACTTCCTTTAAGGTACAGAAGAGCGTGGATTTTACTAAAATATATTTCAAAATCCTCAAAATTAAGTCACATATCAACCACTTCCTTACCAGCGCCGGTGTAAATGACACGGTCTCGTATATCCCACTGCACAATAACATACAAGCAGCTTGCAGACTATCAAAAATAGAGCACCGGGACGAACTTCAAAATGAAAAAATGATCAAAACAAGGTATGGAGTGCGTGGCAAAATGAATGGCAAAACGAAAGCAGAGCACTGAAGCAGCACCTACCGCAAACAGGAGAACGCCGAAGGTACCCATCAATGTCAAGGAAAGAAAGTGTAGTGTTAACTAGACTCGTATAGGTCACACAAAACTCACACACGAATATCTCTTAACAAATAAACCAAGAAGTGTATGCGACCTATGCAGGGTACCAGTTACGCTGGAACATATCTTCGATCAATGCAATCGATATCAGCACCACAAACAGTTATGCAATATAAACTTTAACTTCGTAAATGCATTTGAAGAGTTAGACCACACCAAGCTGAATAAAATTATGCAATTTTACGTTTAATACGTCATTTTCATAACATATAGTATATGACAGTATAGGTATGACAAGATGCAGCTGAGTGGCTAATAACCCTAGTGGTTGATGCCAAAAAAAAAAAAAAAATAATAATAATTACACACAGCGGAACTAATTGGTATAAAGCACGCGCTACTGCATATCGGAAGCGGTCTGGCGAATAACAGATTTGTAGTTTGCTCGGACTCCTAAGCCAATGTATGCATTAGAAATTGTTTTAGTAGCGAGGGTTTGGAGGAAATTCTGAACATGGTGCATGATCTACAGCATAGAGGTTTCCATATTGTGTTTGCGTGGATACCTGGACATATAGGTATTGCAGAAAACGAGGAAGTAGACAAGCTAGCGAAAGCTGCAGCCCAGGCAAATGAGGTGGATGCTGTAGCAGTGAGAACCGGAGACGCTCGAGTCATATACAAAGCTGCAATACATAAGTTTGTTAACAACCTTTTTTGTGGTTGTATTTAAAAATACGTTAATCTAAGATCATTAATTTATTTGGCGTAAAATTAGAGGAGTTTTAATTATTTACATGTAAAATTGAGAAAGGCAACTTAAATTGCATTTCATAGAACATATATTTTGGGTGTAATATTATAGATAGTTATAGTTCCCTTTCTTTTAAAGATTGGACTCCGATCATTGTATTTCGCGCAATGCGTGACCACTTCTTGAGGGGGCACTTACAGAAGCAATTCTGAAAGCCTCTATTTTTACTTCACTTGCTGCTGAATGTTAAAGCAGAAGACATTGTTATAATGGTTTTTACTTAATTTTATTTTTGGTGCCATCAGAATTTTGGTAGTAAGTTATTTTTCAATTCATTATATTTTAAAGCTTAAGCATTTGCTCTTTCCAGACACTTACGTACACTCATTATAGTACTTATATTATTCCCTTATACTCACTTAAGGCACTTATTTGCTTACTTACTTACTCATACTTATATTTATATTTTAAATGGCTCTTAAGTTACTTATTTACACGTTTCTCTTCATTCAAATAATATCATCTTAAAATGCAATTTTAATACAATAAAACATCAAGAATACAATAAGTTTAGTGGATCGAAAATTCCTTCAAATACCTAGTTGATCGCGTTGTTACAAGAATACGCAAGGAAGATGTAGAAACGCTGTCATACTGATTGACCGTTCCGCATCCATAATTAAACACTGGAAGCTGTATATAAGAAAATCCTTATACTGAGGTATTTATGTGGTAAATTTTATATTTTTTAAGCTTAGCTTTAAAACCTTTTCTTTCCTCTCCTTAACCATCCATATATTGGGTAAATAAACTTAATTGCACATTGTTAATTTTTGATATTTACAGAAAATTATTATTGTTCATTATTTAGGGTTTTGTTATTCCTGGAGAAAGATAACATGGCGCTCGAGAAGGCATTTAATTATATATTTTTTTAATTTTTACATTGTTTTTTTATTAATTAGAGAAAGGAAAATAATTAAGCAGGTGAGAAACAAGCCGCAATTTCAGGTGTGTTAACAAGGCAATATAGTAGAACCCTCCCTATATTTCACCTAACGATTGTGGACGAGACGGCATATAATTAGTGGTGAAAGGTTAGTATTTCAATTTGTTTAAAATTTGTATTTAGAGATTACATTTGGCGTTTATTCAATGTACAAATTACATCACCACTTTATTATTATTATTGTTATTATACTGGGCATTTAAATTTTCTTAAACCTACTTCCCACAACAATTTTATTTTGATTATATTTGTACAAAGGGAATTCCTAAACGAAGGATCACAGTTGTCGTATGAAGACTGAGCCATTTAAATGGCAATGCCGAGTAGATTTAACAGGAGGGAACAGATAGTAATACAAGGCTACGTATCGGTCATGCAAACCTCACCTCTATGCATATACTAAAGGAGAGCGTCCGCCAAGATGTAACCAATGCAATGTAAGATTAACAATCCATCATATACTTTTACGGTGTACACGATATCAGGTTTCTAGACAACAGTATATTAAGGGAAGAACAATTAAGGACGTATTATCGGGTAATGAAGAGGATACCCTTGGGGTAATAAATTTCCTTAAGGAAAACCAATTGTTTCATAAAATATAAGTAACAGATAACTAGGTAACTAGAGCTAATAGCCTTAGATGCTGATGGTCGATAAAGAAAAAAAGAAAATAATAATAATACTCAACTAGTATAAGAAAAGTGTACTTCCAGCAAGGGGACGCAGGGTTGCCATCCTGACCTCGTTAGATACGAGACCCCATGTGGACTGGTCCGCGACACCGTGTTCTGTAGAGCTAACAGTGGCGGTTTACCGCCACGAGCTCATATTTCGATGTTGGCCTAGCATCACTTACGATCATTTGCAAGGTCATTTCCCTATCCGCCACCTGGGGACGCGCCTAGTGGTAGTCCAACCCTTACTTCAACTCTTTACTGTCGGAGCACCCTCGCTCCAACTCTTGTTCTCTTCAGGCTCCCAGCGACAGCTGAGAGACCACTTCCATTTCCCTCTACTCTTCCCGGGACATGCGCCATCAAAAGCGTGTACTAGCGTGTGGCTAGCCCGGGATGTCCTAGCTGGGGGCGGCTGAGCGCTAGCGGTCTCCTAATACCGCAACTGTGAACTGTACTTCAGAGACTCTAGCAGGGCGTGGCTAGGGAACGTTGTACAGCTAGCGGTCGGTGGTCTTGGCTTCACCGCCCGGGCTACGAGGAAGGTAACCTCTATAAAAAATCCCCCAATCCCAAGGTCGTTTGGCAGTTTTAGGTGCCGAAGGTGTTGCGCGAGGGGAAGCCTGAGTGTGGCCAGGGGGAATCCTGGTCGCTAGCGTTAAAACGCCTGTGGGGGCTTGGTGCCACCCAAGGTATTTAGCCTTGCCATGGTATAGGAGCTCTGCTGTGGTTGACCTTGTTTTTCTTCCTGTTCTCGTGGGAATAATATGTATTTCAATTCAAATACCCAAGAGTCGTCTCCCCCTTTAAACGGAGACAGCTTTCCTGCGTTAAGGAAAATTTATAATGTGGGCAGCGAGACGAGTTACCCTCGGTTCCTGTCCATAAAAATGTTACCAGAAGGTAATTCTGAAAGTGTCAGCCCGTTTCTTATTAGTAAGAGTATTTATAGTACAGCCGGAGAAACTAAGAAGGTTAGCAAGGTTAAGGAAGGACTGTTGGTGGAAAGAGTTTCAAAAAAATAAACTGATACATTATTAAAACTTAAAAATATTGGCGTGTTTGATGTGGAGGTCACCCCTCACAAATTTTTGAATTGCCGCAAAGGTATAGTTTACTGTCGAGACTTTTTAAATGCATCACTTGAAGAAATTCAAGAAGGTCTGAAATCAGAAGGTGTAGTGGAGGTCAAACGTTTGCAGAGTAGAAAGAACGGAACGTTAGTAGATACTGCAATGTTACTTTTAACGTTTGAAAAGCATGAGCTGCCAAAGATCTTTAAAGCAGCAATGTACAGCTTAAAAGTTCGTCCTTTTATTCCGTTGCTTTAGATGCCAGCAGTTTGGCCATACCTCTCCTAACTGCAAAAATAATCCTATGTGCATATGTGGCAACCCTACTCATGAAGGCACTTCCTATAGAGAGGAACCCATATGTATAAATTGCAAAGACAAGCATTCCTGTAGGTCAAAAGAATGTTTGATTTATAAATCTGAGAAAAAGATACAAGGGATCAGAGTCACACAAAATGTAAGTTTTTCTGAAGCAAAAGCTAAGGCAAAAACATCTGTTATCACGTCAGCTAGCACTTTTGCTCAAATTACACAATCGAAAGATAACAACAAAGAAGTAATCAATGAAGTATCGAAGGTTATACTACCGGTATTACAAAATACCATTCAGTCGCAGATAAATAGCATAAAGGTTTCGTTAAAAGAATATATAAATGAAATATCGTGCCCCACTATCGATATTGGAAGCGAAATGGAAACGGAAAGTTTCTCAGAGGGCAGAAAAAGAAATGCTCCTATATCTCCAACTTCAGTCGGGGAAATCGACGAAGCGTTGATAGACCCTTGCCTCAGAAAACAAAAAAAGAAAAAGGTGGGATGGCCAAAGGGCGTTACATGAAAGAAAAATACTTGTGATATAAGTAAGATTACGGGGTCTACCGCTGCGTCGGTAGAACCTAAGAAGTGAAATTAAGTCTGTGATACTTATGTGATAGTTTGAGCTGTGATATTTTAGCCTTTATTGACATTTAATGTGATATTTTGATCTGTGATATTTTAATTTTTATCGTCTTTTTATGTCTTGTCCTGTCAATTTAAATTATTTATATTATTTTTAGTCGTTAGATATCTGTATATTTACAAACCGACTTTTGTAGTACTAGTAGTACTTCATAAAAAAAAATTCGATGAACACGATAATATAATACAATGGAACTGTAATGGTCTACGTATCCATTATCCGAATCTTAAGATGATTTTAGCTAAATATCAACCCTTTTGTGTATGTCTTCAAGAGACTCATTTGAAGGGTGAAAATAATTTTTATTTAAGAGGGTACAAAGTTTTTAACAAAAATTTTAATTTAAATACTAGACCAAGCGGAGGGGTCTCAATATACATAAAAAACAATATCCCTGTTAAACCAATCCCCATTAACACATCACTTCAGGTAATTGCTGTAGGAATTGATTCACCAATTAAAGTTACAATCTGTAACGTATATCTCCCAGATTTCAATTGGGGTTTAAATGATCTCGAATATTTAATAGATCAACTCCCGTCTCCCTTTCTGTTAGTCGGAGATCTTAATGCACATTCGACACTATGGGGTTCTAATGCTACTGATCAACGTGGTCGTATAATTGAAGATTTCATAGACAATAACCCAATTGTACTGCTGAATACAGGAAAACCTACTCATTTTAACAGTAAATCAAACAACCTAACAGCAATTGATCTCGCTTTTTCGTCCCCAACATTAGCGCTAAACTTTAGTTGGACAACAGATGATGACTTCCAAAATAGCGATCACTGTCCCACTAGCATTAAACTACCAACTAGACAAATCGTTACAAAATTACCAAAAAAATGGATAATCAAAGACGCTAACTGGAATCTTTTCACTGAAACATTAACTAGTTATGCGAACTTGTCTACAGAAGGAATAGATGAAGTCGTCAAACAATTTACCAAAAACGTTATAGAAGCGGCAGAAAAAAGTATTCCGCAAACGAAAGACAAAACAAAAACCATAAATATCCCTTGGTGGAATGAAGAAGTAAAAACCGTTATCATGGAAAAGAAAAAATTGCTAAACACGTTTAAAAGGAAGCCTACATTAGAAAACCTTGTAGCGTTCAAAAAGGCTCGTGCTTATTCGCGAAAAATAATACTTTCTAATAAAAGAGCATCGTGGAAAAAGTATGTAACCTCGATTAACTCTAATACTCCAATAAGTGAAATCTGGAAGAAAGTTAAGAAAATAGCTGGAAAACCCTATGACGAGCCGTCAAGGATTCTAACCATTCATAACAGAGAAATTGTAGAAGTCTTAGCACAACATTTTGAAGCGGTGAGTAGTTCAGCTAGTTATAGTGAACACCTTTCCACAATAAAGGGTAACACTGAGCGAGAAATAAGTTTTTATTGTGATAAACAATTTGACTACAATAATCCTTTTTCTTTTGACGAGTTGCAAAAAACTCTCAATAAATCCAAAGGTTCTACGCCAGGTAGTGACCGTATTCGCTACGCGATGTTAATAAATCTTCCTATATCTGAAAAACAAAAATTATTAAAAATATATAACGATATATACTCACTTGGTACTTACCCTGTAAGTTGGAAGCAAGCCACTATAAGACCTATACCTAAAATAAATAAAGACCATGTTAAGCCTGAAAACTACAGGCCCATATCACTTACCTCCTGCATCAGCAAAATTCTTGAACAAATGGTCAATGACAGATTAATGTGGTTTTGGAATCTAAGCTACTGTTATCTCAACGACAAACTGGATTTAGGCGTTTTCACTCTGGCATTGATCATCTGGTTTATTTAGAGAATAGTATCCAAAAATCATTCCTCCAAAGACAGCATATGGTAACGGTCAGTTTCGATCTGGAGAAGGCGTAACCTGACCTGGAGATACAATATTATTAAAAATTATACGATTGGGGACTTAGGGGTAATTTACCATTATTTATCGAAAATTTCTTATGTGATCGAACTTTCAACCAGAATTGGAACAAATGAATCTCTATCACATAGAATGGAAAATGGTATTCCTCAGGGGTCTGTTTTAGGCTGTTCTCTATTTTAATAGCAATCAATGATTTAATCGAAAGTGTACAACTCCCAACGCACGGCTGTTGTACGTAGACGATCTGACCTTGTTCTACATGTCTAATAGCATAGAAGATCGCCAAACTACGATGCAAAACGGGATTAACAATTTAGTACAGGTTGGTGAGAGCACATGTTTTCGTTTCTCAATTTCTAAAACCACTGCAATACACTTTTGTAGACTCAGACAAGAACGCGAAGACCCTGTGCTTTTCATTAAGGATATTAAAATTGTCTTTCAAAAAAGCATCAAAATCCTTGGCGTAATCTTTGATCAAAAATTATACTTCCACGAGCATATTCAAACGTTGGAAACAAAATGTAAAAAGAAATTAAACATTATTAAATGCATGTCGGGTATCACCTGGGGTGGAGATAGGAATACCCTGCTCCTATTATACAAAGCATTGGTACTTTCACTTATGGATTATGCATGTGTAGTGTACTCATCTGCACGACAGTCTCACCTAAACCGGCTAGACAGAATCCACGTAAGTGGTCTAAGAATGGTAAATGGTGCATTCCGCACCAGCCCTGTCCAATCTGTGTACTCAGATTGTAGCGTCCCACCATTAAAACTCCGAAGACTTAGGTTGCAATTCAACTACATAGTAAAAATATTAACTGTGCCTAACCATGTAAATTACCTAACATTACATGATAAAGAAATGCTAGAACGCTATCAATCCAAACCAACCAGAACAAAGCCAACCATCATACGAACCCTATTGAAAGCTCAAGAACTAAGCATTAATTTACCACCACTGTTTGGGCAATCCATAATAGAACACTCTCCGTGGGACGTAACCAATATTACCTACCGCCTGGACCTTGCAAACTACCCAAAAGAAAGCACATCAACTGAAGTTTATAAAAGTATGTTTCACAATATCACACACGAACTGAAATATAACAGAATAGTATACACCGATGGTTCAAAACATCTAAGGGGGTAGTGCCGTTTATACGGAAAACCAAGGTCATCACTGGGCATTTAACTCACTGCCCAGCGTGTTTTCAGCTGAGCTATATGCGGTTTTTCAAGCCACATCATACATTAACCACGTAAACATTCACTCAAGCTTGATATGTACAGATTCAATGAGCGTAATTACGGCCCTCATGAACAATGAATTATCTAAAGGCTCTCTAGAAAACACGATTAAGGCAATATTGCACAGCATAGGTAATGATGGGAAGTTTGTAACAATCATGTGGGTACCTAGCCATGTCGGGATTGTGGGAAACGAATGTGCGGATATAGCAGCTCGTATGGGAAGCAATGAGATAGAAATAGACAACATTCCTGTACAACCCAATGATCTAAAACGGCACATAAAAACAAAGCTAAATGAACTCTGGCAGATAGAATGGGATAACGCAAAACACAGTTAAAAGAAATAAAAAAATCAGTTCACCCTTGGCAAAACAGACATCATTTAACAAGAAGGGAGGAAGTCGTACTCACTAGAATGAGAATCGGTCACACAAACCTCACACATTTACATCTGCTTGGAAACATGAGACCACAAACATGCAAATTATGTAACTTACAAATTAGTATACACCATATAATGCTAGATTGCCCTTTATATGAGGGCTTAAAGACAGAATTAAATATACCAAATTCATTTGTTTCAATTTTTGAAGATAACGTAACTGGCATTAATCGTTTGTTAACGTACCTAAAGAGGTGTGGTCTTTTCACAAAAATATAAATTTTAAAGTTAAAAGCCAATGGCCGTAGTAGCCGATGCTTACAAAAAATAAAATAATAATAATAATACCTCTCCGATGAGATCCACCTTGACGCGGTGGGAGGCCCAGTAACCACTGTTGCCAGCAGTGGTGAAGCTAATGATCTCACTCGTTGTCCTCGTCAAATTTTTTTGTTGTACCCTTAGTGTATGTCTTTGTCTTTGTGTTAACACTTCATTAATTCATCTCGAATCTCATCTTCCATCTTCCACCTAAAAAAAACCAAAAAGGCTTTAGCCCTGGCAGTTAGCAAAAAATGCGTTTGTTGACGATTATGCTACGAAAATGGACTACAACTCTTCGAGCCTTCGGGCGCCCACATCGTACAGTACAGGGGTTCGGATTGTCCCCAGTACCGGTCGGGAGCGAGGCGGAGCGGCAGGCCTCACCCGACCGTTATCAAGCGGCTGCTCGGCGTCCGTGGTGGGAAACCAGGCCATGGAGCTAGTAAAAGCTTCTGGAATTTATGACGACCTTGGCGTGAATTCGGATAAAGATATGGTTTGTGGCGACTCAATAAGTGCTACCAGGTTGGGTGCTGAACCTGCTGCAGATGAACGACAGCACCAAAACACTTCGCCGCAATTGGTCTCCGAACCATTTGCGTCGAGTAAAAAAACGCTTAGATCTCCCGTGCATCGGTTGGGTATAAGTAGTATGGAAATTGAGACGAATATAGAAAGTGATACATATGCAAAGGAACATTATGTTGAGCAAGACACTAGAGAACTGACTAATACAGATCAACAACCTCGTAGCCAAGAAAATCTAAGACGTACAAGACACAGGCATAAAAATAAGCCTACAAATAATCCGGAAATTACTGAAAAGTATCATATAATCAATATACCGGAACAAGACTATAACACTCTGTCACCATTCCTTATTCAAAGGAAAATATTTGAATGTGTTGGAGCTAGTATAGAAATTAAAAAAATACGACCTGGGATGCTTAGTGTAAAAGTAGATACAGAGGACCAATTAGCAAAGTTAAAAAAATTAGAACAAATAAATGAAAAAAAAAACACAGGTAACCCCGAACGATAAACTTAATAAGTCAGTAGGTGTGATAACGACCACTGATTTAATGGCTTGCTCGGTGGAAGAAGTTTTATACGAACTTAAAGATCAAGGAGTAGTCGATGCGTATAGAATTACGAAAAAGGTAAACGATGAAATTATTCCTACACCCATGATGAAATTAACATTCAATAAAAGTACACTACCAAGCGAAATAAAAGCGGCTTACCTAAAGGTAAAGGTAAGGCCTTACATACCGTTACCAACAAAGTGTTACAAATGCCAGAAGTTTGGACACCCAGCCAAATATTGCCGAAATGTGGCAATGTGTCAATGTAGGAAAGCATCTCATGATGACCAGGAAATGTGTTTGGAACCACCAAAATGCATTAACTGTGCAGAACCACATTCCTCTGGAAGCCTAAACTGCCCAGCCTTCAAAAAAGAAAAAGAGGTAATGAAAGTTAAGGCTATAAATAATCTAACGTATATGGAAGCTAAAAGTATTGTGTACAGCAAATTTTATGTAACAGCGCAGGAAACATTTTCCGAACGCGTTACAAAGTCAAATGCAAACAAAACTAATTCGACCACCGATAGACCCAAACAAGAACAATATAAAGAAACTGAAAATGGGACAAAACAAAAAGGGACATCGTCAGCTAACAATATTACAGCCAACACAGTCGGTAATATACCCTCACCCTCTCCGCAACCATTAAACGAGTTGCCAACACCCGAAGGCTGTCCCCCATCATTAGAACAGCGCGACACACCAATATTGGAAAACTAACCAAACCATACGAACGCAGCCTATCAAACTGGTCTATGAGCGAAAAAGATGCAGGATCGGAACAGTCCGAATATTCTGCACCAGATGCAAATGATACAGAAAGCGACACAAACTTACAAAATGCAAAAGAAAACGAGGCTGGAAAGCTGGAACTCTGAGAATTAGTCAAAGAAAGGATCCCAGTGTCCAGCTACAAGCCAAAGAAATAATCTGTGATATTTTATACTTGTTATCACTTAAAACCATAATTACATATGTGATATACGTGATAGTATTCTATCCATCTATATATATATATATATATTGTTCAATCTACGAATGAACATGAACTTGGCAGGATGTTTAATCTTCCAGATTAAACAGGGTATTTTAATAATGTTAATAATTTTGTAATTTTATATTTAGTAATAATAGAATTGACAATTAAGAAATGTGTAAAACGAATAGCAAGCAAAACTGTATATAGAAGGTTAATTATTGCGACAAATTGTGCTGATACAAAAGTGTGTAAGGTTGAAATTACACATATACGATATGCATTATAACTAGTAAGCACAAAAAGGCGCTTAAAGAATAAAACATGACCTACTAACTAGGTCAAATAATAAAACACGTCATGTAAAAACATTGTATATAAAGTGTAAATATTATCGAATAAATCAGTTCTTGAATGAATCTCATCCTTTATTCAATTACTCAACAGGGTTGTGAGGAATAGTCTACAATGGAATTGAACATGGTCCTTCGAGCCACCAACATCGGCAACCAGTAAAATTGATCATGGTCCTTCGAGCCACCAACATCGGCAACCAGTAGAATGAACATGGTTCTTCGAGCCACCAACATCGGCAACCAGTAAAATTAGTCATGGTCCTTCGAGCCAACAACATCGGCAACCAGTAAAATTAATTACTATTGAAGACATCATCCACCACCAACAGCAGCAGCTATTGAACATCAGCCTATTGAAGACATCAACACCACCAGCTACATTCAATTACCACCACCGCCAAAAGAAGTTACAGCAGCAAGTCTACCTCTGTCAACTATAAGGATTTACGCCTTATAGGAAAGAAGAAACGTATCGACAGTGGGTAAGAAAATCAAGCTTTATAAATAAGAAACAACACAAGACTCAAAGCGAAAAATGGAGAAGATAAACAAATTGGCCAACACCAAAATGAAATTGGCAAGGCTATGGAGAAGATGTTTACAAATATGAAGAAAGATGCGGCGGCACGGAAGAACAAGGTGTACATTAATGAACGAAGGCATTGGAAACATGGTGGGAAGAAGCGAACAGCCACACAATGAAATATCCAAACTGCAGATAGATGATCATGACTACCACACGTCAGAATACTTTGAAAAATTGGGTAAACTATACAATCACATTAAGAACTATCTGGTAGAGCTGGAAAAGAAGCTAACAACCACCTCGCAAGAAGACGATGGGGTCGATAAAGAACAAGAACAGCGATTGAAAAGACAAGAGATCAAGCTGCAACAACTAGGTGCTCTATTACAACAAGTAGAAGAAGGATTGAAGAAAGAAGAAAACACGGTCCAACTTAAGTTATGGCAAGGCAAGATTCAGCGCCAATGGACTGCAATTGAAGACCTGCACGAACACATCAAGGTACATGAAACAAAACATCAGGACAACTATTTTTCAAACAGCGAGTTCGAGAAAACCGAACAATGGTGTGACCAAATAAGCATCGAACTCGGAAACAAAATACAAATAGTTGGAGATAAGACATGCAGCATCAAGATGCCAGAAATAAAGCTGCCTATGTTCAGCGGTGGCTATGAAAATTGGATGACATTCCAAGACCTGTTTGAAAAATAATACACTCCAACAAAACGGTGACAACAATAGAAAAATGCAATACCTAAAAGCAACGTCACAGGAGAAGCATCAAAACTAATCCAACACCTTCAAATAGCAGAATGCAATTACAAAACAGCATGGGAAATTCTCGAGAGCAGATACAACAACAAACGGTTAATGGTAAAAGTTTTAATAGACAAAATTCTAGACTTTCCCACCATCCAAGAGCAAGATGCAGGTGCAATAAGGCGTCTGCATGACACCACTTATGAGTGTCTGGAAGCAATAAAGAACCTAGGAGTAGAAACAGCCTCTGGGGTCCTCTTATTGTTCACATAGTAGCAAGAAAATGGGACGCAGAGACAAACAAACTTTTCGAACAATCGCTGAAAGCACCAAATGAAATACCACTAATGGGGAAGTAATGGAATTCCTCAAACTAAGATTCCAGTCAATGGAAGCGATGTCCCAGGCAAGAAAATCACACCATACTACCACACGAGGACAGCCCCAATGGAACCCCAGTGGCAGAATAAACGGCAAGCATGCGTCTACTGCAACCAATATCACAAGTTGGGTGACTGCATCAAGTTCAAAGGGTTGTCAACACAAGCCAGGATCACATTCGTGAGAGAAAAACGTCTATGTTTCAATTGCATGGACCACAGTTCCAACATCAGATGCCACGCAATGCGGCGGTGCACAACGTGTCAGTACCCGCACCACACATTACTACCAGGAATACAAAAACCTGCAACACACCAGCAAACAAAATCGGCAGCGCACGCATCAACCAAAGAAGTTAAAAGCATGCAGCCCCGAAAATAAAGAAGAAGTGACGATAGTCAGTATGGTGTCACGGGAAGAAGAAATGCACTTAGAAAATTTTGGGAACTCGAGGAAATTCCAAGGGCAGTGGAAATGTTCCAACAAGATGAAGAGTGTGAAGAACACTACCAACAAACCACACCAAGAACCAATCAACGAGTATCAACTTACAACCGTTACATATGGAACAGCTTCCGCACCTTACCTAGCGGTAAGGACATTGCACAACTAGCCCAAGATGAAGAAAACAATTACCCGCAAGCATCAGCAGTAACACTGAAAGATTATTACGTGGACGACCTGTTAACTGGAACCACAACAATAGAAGACGCAAAAACGTTACAGGAAGAATTAACCACATTAGCAGCGAAAGGAGGGTTTACGTTAAGAAAATGGGCAGGAAATCACAAAGAACTATGGAAAGAAGAAAAGAAACATCGGAACCACTGGATATCAACCAAGACGAGTCAAGAAAATCCCTAGGAGTGAGATGGCTACCAGATCAAGACAGCTTTCAATTCAAGGTAGCAGTCAACAACAAAGCATTAACAAAAGAAGCATACTATCAGAAACAGCAAAAATCTTCGACCCGCTAGGGTGGGTCAGTCCAATAACCATAACAGCCAAACTAATAATACAAGAATTATGGATAAGCGCAATTAAATGGGATCAGCAAGTGCGGACAACATAGCAGCAAAATGGGTGAAGTTCCGGGACGAATTAAAAGCTATAGAAGAGAATCTAAGTACAAGATGGACACTAGTGCAGAAAATGAAGGCGGACTTTTGGAAAATTTGGGCAAGGAAGAAACAAAACAATCTCACGTACTACAAATAGCACTTGGACTCTTAACAATGTTAACAGTTGCAAGAGCAAGTTTACAATGGAACAACTTTACGCCATCCCAACCACCTCGTCGCGGCAGAATGTTCAATCTACGAATGAACATGAACTTCGGGCCCAGGATGTTTAATCTTCCAGATTAAACAGGGTATTTTAATAATGTTAATAATTTTTGTAATTTTATATTTAGTAATAATAGAATTGACAATTAAGAAATGTGTAAAACGAATAGCAAGCAAAACTGTATATAGAGCAGGTTAATTATTGCGACAAATTGTGCTGATACAAAAGTGTGTAAGGTTGAAATTACACATATACGATATGCATTATAACTAGTAAGCACAAAAAGGCGCTTAAAAGAATAAAACATGACCTACTAACTAGGTCAAATAATAAAACACGTCATGTAAAAACATTGTATATAAAGTGTAAATATTATCGAATAAATCAGTTCTTGAATGAATCTCATCTTTATTCAATTGCTCAACAGGGTTGTGAGGACTAGTCTACAATTGGTACGAGTGACGGCGTACCCCTCACATTAAAACCCCAACTAATCAATCTCTCTAATCAGAGAATTGAACATATATATATATATATATATATATATATATATATATATATATATATATTTTTTTTTTTATTTATACATATTTTTACTCTAGTCATTTTACTTGTTTTGTTCCTATATGTATGTGTTATTTATACAAATAAGTGTGTGTTAAAAGTGTTAAACCAAAATCTACTATTAAATTAGATTATGTGTGAAACTATTATGCAATGGAATGCTCGAGGATAAAAACAAGTACCAGGAACTCAGATTATTAATAAATCAATTAAACCCAATGGTAATAGCAGTCCAAGAAAGTAAACTTAGCAATAAAGAAAACCTTCAAATCAAAAACTATAAAATATACAGAAAAGATGTAACGTTACAACCCGGGAAAGAAGTCATGGAGGGTAATAATCATGGTCAGAAATGATGTTTTCGTCAGAGAAATAGGTTTGAATACTGGGCTTCAAGCAAATGCGGTCGAAATTGTAGGAAAAACGAACTTTAGTTTAATCAACTTGTACTTGTACTTACCCAATATGGTCAATAAGTCAATTGAAAGACCTTATATCGCAAGTTCCTCAACCGTTTTTAATGTTAGGCGATTTCAATTGTCACAATACTATGTGGGGATCAGTCCAAACAAACCAGAAGGGACAAGAGTTAGAGTGTGTGATAAATGAACATTCTTTATTTATCCTTAACAATGGAGACCCTACACATGTAAACACAGCTTTTGGAAGTTTCAGCGCTATTGATCTTTCGCTAGCATCACCTAATATGACCATCATTGGTACATGGAAAGTTTTGGAAGAGCTACACTATAGCGATCATTTTCCTATAGTAATAGAACTGCAAATTAAAACACACACCTTTACAGCAGACCTGAAGTACAACACAAAAAAAGCAGACTGGGAGAATTATGCATGGATAATAAGAAATCCCGACATATCCGGTACTACCGACCAAGCTTCAGTAAATGTAACCAACGCAATTCTTGATGCAGCGAATAAAACAATACCGCGCAAAGGAGGTTTGATAAAACGACCACCGGTTCCATGGTGGAACGACACAATAAAACTTTTGAACCAAGAAAAGAAAAGATTACTGAACCGGTTTAAAAACACCGCACCCACGAAAATTGCATTGCTTTTAAGATAGCAAGAGCTAGGAAAAGGAGGAAAAGAGGAAAGCCCAAAAACGGTCTTGGCAGGAATATACGTCCACCTTAACGTCTTCTAGCCCACAAAACCAAATGTGGAGAAAGGTTAGATGCATTGTGGGATCACAAAGTCCACCAAGAATTCCAACGCTGGAAATAAATAATAAAATTTTAAGAGATCCCATAACAGTGGAAAATTATTTTGTTCAATACTTTCATGATATATGTAGTGATCTATCATATTCTGAAACATTCAAAAGACACAAAATTCACCGAGAATCAATCACACTCGAATATGGAAGTGGCGAAGACGAACTATACAATCTTCCTTTTGATATGTCCGAGCTGGAAAGAGCGTTACAGCAAGCAAGAGAGTCAGCACCAGGCTACGATATGATTACCGCTAATATGATAAAGCACCTTCCTTCTGAAATAAAGCAAACGTTACTAGACCTATATAATAAAATATATGCTACAGGCACCTTCCCGACAGTATGGAAACTTGCGACAATCATCACATTGCCTAAAGGAGAAAACAATAATAATAAACCAGAGAACTATAGGCCTATTTCACTCACCTCTTGCTTATCCAAGGTCCTGGAATCCATGGTCAATTTTAGGCTTACAACAGTGCTGGAAAAGGAAAATAGATTTAGCTCTTACCAAGCGGGATTTAGAAAAGGACATTCAACGGTAGACCAAATTATGAAGCTTGACCAAATAGTGAAAGAAGCTTTCACTAACACACAACACTGTTTAGCAATCTTCTTCGACATACGCAAGGCTTATGACACCGTATGGAGACATGGAACCGTTGAAACGCTGCTAAGTTGGGATATTAAAGGCCACCTCCTCAAGTTCATTCACAATTTCCTACAAGAAAGAGAGATTTGGGTAAAAATTGGCAACACCTTTTCTGAAAGAAAGATACAACAAAACGGAATTCCGCAAGGGTCAGTTTTGAGTGTAACCTTATTTGCAGTAGCAATAAACAATATAGCTGATAAGGTAAATGAAGCAACTAAGGCGTTACTATATGTAGATGACCTGTGTATAATTACTACGGGGAAAAATCTAGAACAGATGTCAAATATAGTACAGGACGACATTAACACTCTTATCAAGGAAGCCGAAATACGCGGATTTAGATTCGCAGACACAAAGACTAAAGCCATGCACTTCTGCCGCCTGAGACATTTTCATCAAGAGCCCACTCTATACCTTAACAACACAGAGATACAGTACACGAAAGAACATAAATTCCAAGGAATGCTGCTAGACGCTAAATTAACGTGGAAAAACCACATAGGAGACGTAGTGGCAAAATGTAAGCTGTCGCTAAGCAGGATCCGAGTTTTAAGTCATTATACATGGGGGCCGATAAGCAAACATTACAAAAGTAGTGAATTCATTTATACTAAGTAAGTTGGAATACGGTTCCGCAGTATACAAGTCTAGCGCTAAATCAAATTTAAAGAAATTATATTCTGTATGGAACAGCGCAATGTTGCTAACAACGGGAGCCTTTAGAACATCCCCTACAGAAAGCTTAGATGTGGAGAACCAATCGTTACCGTTGGACCTTAGATTTCGCCAGCAAAGTTTAAGATATGGCATCAAGCTCTACGCAAAACCCACACACTTCTGCATGACACGATATCTAACCCTCACATATTGGACAAATACCACTGGCAGCAAACTAAAACCGTACCGGCCGTAGTAACGATCCATAGAGAACTGGCATCATACGATTTCATGCCACTCAATATTTGGAAACCAGCCAACATAGTACCACCATGGAAACTATCTACTCCTAATGTGCTATACAGAAACATAAAAAACCAAGCAAAAGACGAAACAAATATTTATATAGGTGTCTGGAATTCACAGAGAGCGAAAGGAGGCGCTGTTGTGTATGAAAACACAGTACATGCTTAAATTCCCGAAATCTATACTAAAGCCAGCATAGAGAGTGTAACACTATTAAAAGCACTTGAAAATTGCAATATAATTGCAGATCAGGTAATAAACATTTTCGGTAATTTTCAAATTCTTGACCAATTAAAATGCCCCTTCACAAAAATTGGGTTAACTAAAAGACTAATCGAAGAGTGGAATATAACCAAAGAAAGAGGAAAACAAGTAACAATCATAACGATGAAACATCACGCAAACATTGAGGAAGCAATCAAAGCAGCTAAACAAGCTGCCACAACACCAACGGCACAGACTATTAACAAAATTACACTAGAAGATGCGTTAGGGTTTATTAACAATAAAATGAAGGGATTGTGGAACGACAGATGGTCTTCTAACACGTCAAAACTGAAATCAATACAGCCGAATACTAAAACATATAACCTTCCGCAATCCGTAACGCGCAAAGAAGAAATAGTAATAATACGGCTCCGTATTGGTCATACAAGACTTACACATAGCTACCTTCTTACGGGAGGGAGAAAACGAGATTGTCCACAATGTGGCGAGACTCTAACAACACAGCACATAATAATAAAATACAAAAAGTTACAAAGGCACAGAGATAAACACAAAGTAAAAGACAAACAAGTATTGTGTAATAACAGCGAAATAAACAATCTTATAGAGTTTTTAAAAGACACAAATCTATATAAGGAGCTATGAGAAAAATAAAAGAGATAAATAAACAAAAGAAAACGAAAATAAAATAATACGAATACTTACCGCTAAATAAACTGCAAAACCAACCAGAAACAATGTGCCAATGACCTCAGTAGTCGACGCACATTGTCAAAACTAACAAAAAAAACAAAAAAAAATAATAATAATAATAATAATAATAATAATAATAATAATAATAATAATAATAATAATGGGGAGTAAAGTCGAACCAGCACCTCCACGTGGTACTCCCCGGGTAACGCTAACGCTGGTCGCATGTCGTTGGTCTTCGTCTTATTTGGCTGTCTTGGTCCTTGTCTATTGTTTTTGTCCCCTGTGGGCTCTGGGGAAGAATTGGCTCACGCCCGTCCTGGAGATCGTAGGAGGCGATCAATGGACCCACGCGTTTGCCGTGCGTGGCATCCCGTATGGGGGAAAAGGGGATCCTGGCAGTTGAGGGTGAGGAGTGTCCACCCAACACACTGCTTTGGTCTTGGCTTCCTGTAGACGGGCGGTCCCCTTCTAGCCAAGGGGATCCATCGGCTTGTCGGCTCTGTGGCCGCTTACTTCTTTCTGTCTTTCCTATCCTATTTGCTATTTTTTCATACTTACTCTTTAGTATTCCTTTGTTTTTCTTCTTCATCTTTCTATATCTTCTTTCTTTGAGTCGACGTTGGCGAGTCTTTGCGAGGTAGTGTAGTGCTCGCTAGATCTCAACTCGGGAGGCTATACTTTTCAAGTATCCCTGGCGTTCACATCGGTTCACGATGTTGTCGTCCCATTTGAGGCTCCAGGGAGGGTGGGGAGCTTGAAAATGAAGTTAATTTATATCTTATGGATAATTTACTAGGTATTAACAGGATTTGGTAGTTTCCCAGAAAGAACTACCGATAAGGATAAACGACCCGGCGAAAACAGGCAAACTCTATGGAGATGGTTGAGGATACATCGAAAACATCCTCAATTTTACATAATACCCGTTGGGTGTTAGCAAAAGAAATATTGGGCCCGTTGGTTCAAACCCCGGTAGTATTAAGGCATCTCAGCCAAAATTTATTTTACTGAAACGGTTAGATAGTGATTTTTTTAAAGTTAACCCTTTTCTAATAGCGCGTGGTATTAGAGACGTTGTGGGAAAAGTTCGTTCTGTAAATAAAACAAAGGAAGGTTTGTTAGTCGAAACTTTTACCGATCGCCAAACAAATACGCTGTTAAATCTGAAACAGTTTATAGGTTATAACGTTACTACGTATCCCCATGGCACCTTAAACTATTCAAAGGGTGTCATCACATGCTCTGATCTTTTGAATTGCACAGTAGATGAAATTAAGGAAGAACTGGCACCTGTCGGAGTAGTCGAAGTAAAACAGATGACCACACGGAGAGATGGTAGTGTAATAGGAACGGCTTCATTTCTATTAACGTTCGCCGCGACTTACCTACCCGACACGGTCAATATTGCATTTACAATCTGCCTGTTCGTCAGTATGTGCCTCAACCGTTAAGATGTTTCCGTTGCCAAAAGTTCGGACATACGTCAACTAATTGCCGACAGATCCAAGTCTGCATCTGTGGCAAAGCTATTCATGATGGTCAACCATGTGAACTTCCCATGGTTTGCATTAACTGTCAAGGGGGACATTCAGCACGATCCACCAACTGCCCAATATATAAACGTGAAACCGAAATTCAACGCATCAAGACGGAGAAAAGAATTAATTATGGTGAAGCAAAGTCTGAATTAATGCGAATTAGGCCGCAGATGTTTACACAATCTTACGCTTCCGTAACAGCACCCAAAGCCGAGAATATTGTTAACGTCGAATCTATTGTTAAAGCTATTCTTCCAGAAATAAGCAAGTTGGTCACAGAACAAATAGGTGTTGTAAAGCAAGCCTTAGAGCAAGTTAAATCCTCTATTACTGACTCACCCAAAAATATTTCGATATCTGCTTTAGAAGTTCAGTCCAATGATCAGTCTGCTGAAACTTCAAACTTTGCTCGTCCTCATCGCACTTAATTCCTACTGATGAGGCAAAATTAAGTGTAATGGACGTGGAAACCGTAAACGAAAAGCGGAAAAGATTCGAAGCATCTTCGTCTGTTACCACATCGCCTACGCATTCGATGCGGTCCAGCTTAGAGTCAATTGACGAAGCTGTTTTAAAAGAGGCAACAAAGAAAAGAAAGGTTGGCCTAAGGGCAAAGCAAGAGGGCCCAGAGCAGACAATACGTGATATACTTCTGTGATAAATTTAAACTGTGATAATTATCTGTGATATTTTATATACCTTGTTTATTCGTCGTCTAAATAGTTGATTTTATTTATTTTTGTCTTTAAGTGTGGCTGTATTCACTTTTAACATGTCCGTAATGTGTATATGTTTTATTTATATACATTTATTTATTTATTTTATCTATTTATATTTTATGTGTTCAGAGAGAACCAACATACTACATTTTCACATTCAATTCTCAAACAAACAATATAGTGCAGTGGAACTGTAATGGGTGTATTTATCATTATTGTGAATTAAAACTTCTACTCTCTGAAACCGAGCCGATGTGCGTTTGTTTACAAGAAACGCATTTTAGACCTGGTCAGCCATACTCGCTAAAAGGGTACACTACTATAAGAAAAGATGCAGATCCTACTGTAAGGGCTAGTGGAGGAGTCGCCGTGATAGTGAGAAACGATATAAAGTTTACAGAAATCCAGCTAAACACAACACTGCAGGCTGTAGCTATTCGCATCTCCGTACCTATGTCCATTACTATTTGCAATATCTATCTACCTAATGCCAATTGGCAAATCCGAGACATAGAACAAATTGCATCTCAACTAACGGCCCCTTTTCTACTGGTGGGTGATTTCAACTCGCACAACCCTCTTTGGGGATCAGCGCAACGAGACACACGAGGATACCAAATAGAACAGCTTCTGGATAGGGATAACTTGGTATTACTTAATACTGGTGCCCCAACTTATTTCAATGCAAGGTCCAGAAGCTTCTCTGCAATAGATTTATCGATCTCCTCAGCTAGGCTTGCTTCACAACTAAATTGGGAAGTTGCTGACGATCTTTATAGTAGCGACCACTTCCCCATCATCATCTCCACGAAAAATCCAAGGGCACAAAAAGTTCGACCCCGCCGATGGATAACTGCCAAAGCTGATTGGCAAATCTTTAAACAACGCCTCTCTCTTCCTAACATTGTGGATAACCTGGTACAGAACGTCGATGATTTTACCAACACCGTCTTGCAAGCAGCACAAGAAACAATTCCTCTGTCTAGCAATGTACCGTTAAAACGTGCGGTTCCCTGGTGGAATCCTCAAGTTAGAGAATCCATTGGAAACAAAAAGAAAGCGTTTAGTAGATTCCGTAAGCATCCATCAGACCAAAATCTAATTGCGTTTAAAAAGCAAGAGCCCAAGCCCGTCGTATCATTTTGCAAAGCAAGAGAGCGTCTTGGGCGAATATGTATCTTCCTTGTCTGCAACTTCAAATACTAAAGAAGTATGGCAGAAAATTAAAGCTATAGGCGGTAAGAAAAACAATACTTATCCTACACGTTTGCGACTAAACGACGGCTCTCTCACGGATAATCCATTAGTGATGGTAGAAACTTTGGCATCACAGTTCGAAGTTACAAGTGGTACACAAAACTATGAACAAGGCTTTCTAGTACGGAAGTCTCAAGAAGAAGTGGTTCTCGATTTTAGCACGCCCGTAGCCTGCAACTATAACGTACCTTTTCGATAATCGAATTAGAATACGCTATAAATCATTCCAACTCATAGGCCCCTGGTGTGGACACGATAAACTACGAGATGATTCAACATCTGACCCCTGCATTTAAGTCCATTTTGCTGACCATTTTTAACAAAATATGGGAAAAGCATACTTACCCAAGTCAATGGAAGACCGCCGTTATCGTCCCTTTGTTAAAGGAAGGCAAAGATCCTCTACTTCCAGCTAGTTATAGGCCTATCAGCCTAACCAGTTGTTTGGGTAAAGTTTATGGAAAAAATGGTTAGTAATAGGCTAAGGTGGTTACTTGAATCCAAAAATCTAATAGTTCCACACCAGGCAGGATTTCGAAAACATCGGGTCACGACGGATCAACTGGTGTACATAGAAAACTCAATTCAAAGCTCTTTCCAGCGGAGGCAACATACAGTTGCGGTTTTTTTCGATCTCGATAAGGCGTTCGACATGGCTTGGAGGTTTGGCATTCTGCGAAAACTCTATAATTGGGGAATACGTGGCAACTTACCGCTATTTATATCGTCCTTTATGAGTGATCGTACATTCAGAGTTCGAGTGGGAGATTCCCTATCCACCAGTAGGATACTCGAAAATGGTGTGCCACAGGGATCCACCCTAAGTGTTATCCTATTTGCAGTTGCCATTAACGACCTGACGTCGTCAGTTGATGCCAGTGTTGGAAGGTGTTTATACGTGGACGATCTTACCATCTTTTATTCTGAACCCACGATAGGATCTGTCAGCCAAAAACTTCAGAACTCAATAGACCGTATCGTTTTAAACGCAGAGACAAATGGGTTTAAGTTTTCTAGAGACAAAACACACTGCGTACACTTCTGCAGACTTCGAAGTCCTCACTACGGCCCTCTTTTATATATTAAAGACAATCCGATACTGCCTAAAAACTCAGTCAAATTCTTGGAATTAATATTTGATTCTAAACTTTCTTGGTACGAACACGTCCAAAATCTCATTACAAAATGTAAATTAGCCTTAAATGTCGTCAAATGTCTAGCCAATACCCAATGGGGAGCTAACCCCGATGCTCTGCTACGAGTCTATCGGTTTTTGGTATTGTCTAGGATTGATTACGGCTGCGTGGTATATGGCTCTGCCAGAAAATCTTTGTTGAATCGTTTGGACCCAATACACCATGCGGGGCTTAGGTATTCTATAGGAGCTTTTCAAACCAGCCCTGTAGTAAGTATATGCAGTGAAACTGAGTTCCACCTTTAAGAGTACGATTTCAAACGTTACTCCTAAATTATACAATTGGAGTTAGAGCCCCACTACTACACCCGAACTACCCTCTTATGAGCCAAAACGTAAACATATACAGAAATCGGCCAAGCATTATCAGACCGGCATGCGTGAGAGCACAAGAGTTACTACAAAATCTGCAGTTTTCGTTACCGGAGATATTATCGGTAGGTACAGCAGAAATTGCTCCATGGCTAACATCAGAAGTAAATATTCGCTTTGATCTCATGGCACATAACAAAAATAAAGACTTCCCAATTCTGATCTCCCAGAACTTTCGGGCAATCCTCAGCGAATACCCAGCAGCAATACGTCTGTACACATACGGGTCCAAAACCAATGCAGGAGTTGGATCGTCATTTGTCGTGGGCGACGTAGCTCATGTTTGGACCCTTCCTAAACACGCGTCCATTTATACCGCGGAAGCATACGCAATATGGCAGAGTCTGCGCTACTGCGATTTAAAACATGACTCACACAGGTTCATTATAGCCACCGATGCACTAAGTGCGCTTCATGGTATCTCCGATCCTTTTCTGACGATCCCCTAACACAAAACATCATTTCCTTGATCAAACACTTGTGTGACACAGGGAAACAAGTAACTTTCATCTGGTTACCCAGCCACGTCGGTATAAGGGAAACGAGTTAGCCGATCGAGCAGCTCGTCAAGCGGCGGACGGAGATACCGTCGAAGTGAACATACACAGACACCTTGATGTTAAAAACATATAAGATCTCTTTGCTATGAAGTTTGGGCATCGGAATGGGGTGACACCAAAACGAGCTAAGATCTATTAAAACAATATTTACCGATGGCGACCACCGTTCCAACTATCAAGATCTGAGCTGGTTAGACTTCACCGAGTGAGAATCGGCCACACGGCTATTACACATTCTTATTTGCTCAAGGGCCAAGATCCCCAAATTGCCATGATTGCGGTGATCGTTTAACTGTGTCCCACATTCTTTGCCGATGCGATGCTTATAGTCAAATTCGACAACGACTGGGTCTGTCTGACAATATAAGAGACAACCTGACGGATCCGACCAAAATCAAAGCCAGTATAAGTTTCATGCGGGCGATCAAAGTTTTAACAAAATTTGATATTAGACTTAGGAATATCTACAGAGGTTTATCCGGGTATTGATAATAGTGCCAATGACCTTAGCAGTCGACGCACTTAAATAGAAAAATAATAATAATAGTAATAATAATAATGCCATCAGCGATAAAAAGAAAGCATTTAACCATTTCAAAAGATATCCAACCCGGGATAATTTAACAGCTTTCAAAAGGTATCGTGCTCGAGCAAGACAAACAATATTGAAAAATAAGAAAATAGCCTGGGAAAGATATGTAAGCTCAATAACCAGCAAAACACCAGCCAGTATGGTATTGAAAAAAATTAGAGCGATAGAGGAAAAAACAATAAATACAGATATCACGTGTCTAATTACAAATAATGATCAAGTAATTGATCAAAAATGCGACATAGCGAAAATGCTAGCTGAAAATTTCGAAAAAGCTAGCTGTACTAGTAACTATAATGTGGATTTTATCACAATAAAAGAACGAGAAGAATACGATATCAATTTTGACACCAACGAACCTTGCACATACAATGAACCTTTTACCACTGAAGAACTAGAAAACTCCTTGAAGAAATCATCCAATTCAGCACCTGGGCCAGACGATATTACATACCAAATGCTGTCACGATTACCAAGTAAAATGAAAACAATATTACTGGACATCTACAATGATATTTACAAGCATAGACGATACCCTAACAAATGAAGACAATCGGTAATAATTCCGATATTAAAACCAAGGAAAGATGTATCTAAACCTCAGAGTTACCGGCCAATCTCCTTAACATGCACAATGAGTAAGGTACTTGAAAGAATAGTGAACGAAAGGTTGGTATGGACACTAGAACACCACAAACTATTAGCCAAACAACAAACAGGTTTTAGAAAAATGCATTCAACCCTTGACGTACTAGTACATCTAGAGAACACAGTTGCAATTATTTGTGACATTGAAAAGGCGTTTGCCTTAACATGGCGGTTTAAAATATTAAAAACGCTAGACGAATGGAACATTAAAGGTAACTTACCAACATTCATTAAGCAATTCCTTACAGAACGTAATTTCTGTACTAGAGTCAACACCTTACAATCGAAAACTCGCAGTATAGAAAACGGAGTCCCTCAGGGATCTGTATTAAGCACTACACTGTTTCTAATAGCTATTAACGCCGTAATAATTTCTGTACCATACCCCTCCCAAACGTGCATGTATGCAGACGACCTAATACTTTTCTACCAACACAGCAACATAGAGGTTATCGAACGCACACTACAAACAGCTATTAATCAAATAGTTAGTACTGCCGAATCCAGTGGCTTTCGATTTGCTGCAACGAAAACTAAAGCAATTTACTTCTGTCGGTTAAGGAAAGAACATAGCGACCCAAAACTATACATAAAAAATGCACTAATTGAAATCAAAGAAAGCGTAACAGTTCTTGGTGTCATTTTCGATAAAAAACTGTACTTCAGAGATCACATAAATTACGTTGCAACTAAATGCAAAAAAAGACTAAACTTAATTAAATGCATATCACATATCAACTGGAGAGCGGATAGAAAAACCCTAATCACTGCGTACAAGGCACTTATACAGTCTATAATGGATTATGCAAGCATAATATATGGATCGACAAGAAAATTTTTGAGTGTTCACAACCAGAATATCCCCAGTGGACGCTCCAAAAAGTCAAATGTGTTAAAACCCTCTCTGATATTAATAAAAATATTGCAACTAAGCGTACATATCACATAATGCACCATGATATTATAAATACATACAGAGACTACCATAAAGTATATACTGATGGATCCAAAACAAACAGTGGAGTAGCCAGCGCATTTTATGCAAATGAAGTTGCTCATGCATGGACATTGGATCCCATGACAAGTAATTACACTGCTGAAATGAACGCTATATGGCATTCTACCCTGTACTGCAGATGTTCCCCTTTTAGCAAATTTCTTATATGTACAGATTCCATAAGCGCCATCCAATAGCTTGATGAATACCAACAAAAAATATCAAACCCACTAATAGTAAAGATAAGATCAAACTTACACATATTAGACCAAAGTAAAAAAAATGTTGTGATACTGTGGATACCCAGTGATATTGGTATAATCGGAAACGAAAAAGCTGATCAGGCAGCTCAACAAGCAGCCAAACTAGCCACAAGTGAAGGCATACCAGTGAACCATCATGATCGTAAAGCCTACGTCGGCCAACTAATAAAAGCACAGTGGTAGCAGCAATGGCATAATGTCAACACCCACTTAACATTAATAAAGAAAAACGTACAACCATGGAATAACGATACACTGGGTACAAGAAGGGAACAAGTCGCTATAACAAGACTAACAATAGGGCACACAATTATAACCCATTCGCACTGACTAACCAACAAAACACCAAACAAATACATATTGTGTGACAAAACGTTAACAACAAGACACCTCTTACTAGAATGTCTAGTATACCAACATGCTAGAGAAAAATATAAATTAAAAACAAACATATCCGATGTCCTAGCTGACTGCAAAGAAAATATAAAAAATCTGATTAAATTCTTACAAGAAACACAATTACTACAGAGCATATAAAGCAGAAACTTGTCTAATGGCCCTAGCAGCCGATGCCTATAACAAATAAAATTAAAAAAAACATAATAATAATAATAATAATAATAATAATAATAATCCTCTCCGATGAGATCCACCTTGACGTGGTGGAGAGGCTCAGTAGCCACTGTTGCCAGCAGTGGTGAAGCAAAGAGATCTCAAGTCGTTTTGTCTTCGTCTGTTCGTTTTTCTCCTTTACTTCTGTCTTTGTTTGGAATCCCAGGTCTTGTGTCTTACTTTGTTGTCTCTCGTTCTCTGTAAAAATAAGTTTAAAAAATACCAAGAAAAGGCTGTAGCCCGCTGGCAGGTAGCGTTAAAATGCAACTCGGAAACGACAACGCAATGATCATGGACTGCAACTATTCGAGCCCTTCGGGGCGACAACAACTTACGGTGCAGGGGTTTGGATTGTCCCCAGTACCGGTCGGGAGTGAGGCGGAGCGGGCAGGCCTCACCCGATCGTTATCAAGCGGCTGCTCGGCGTCCGTGGTAGGAAACCAGGCCACGGAGCATGTAAAGTCTACTGGAATTGAAGACGACCCTGGCGCGATAACGGTTATGCGAGACGTTGATAAGGGTCAACGTGAAAAAACCCTTAAGGAGAGTTTAATAGAGAAGGTGACGTCGGGAAGTCCCCCTCGGTTCCTTCTTATTAAGAGGATGGATTCAGGAAATTTTGACAGAGTAAACCCATTTCATATCCATAAGGCTTTATATAATTTAGTTGGTGAAGTACATTCTTGTAAAAAGGTAATGACTGGGCTATTGATAGATACAAAAACAAACAATCATTATGTCTATTAAAGATAAAAGAACTTTGTAACCTGTCTGTCAATGTAGAGCCTCACCCGACGCTTAATATTATTAAAGGAGTGGTGACGTGCAGAGATCTTCTAAACTGCACCACCGATGAAATCTTGGAAGGCCTACATGAGCAAAAAGTGATCGACGTGAAACGTATAACAACGAGAAAGGAAGGCAAAATAGTGGACACTCCTAGTGTAATTTTGACGTTTTGTAGCCAGAAACTGCCTGAAAAGATAAAAGTTGCAATTCATAGCTTACCTGTAAGATTGTATATTCCGGGGCCACTTCGTTGTTTTAAATGCCAATTATACGGACATTCCTCAGCGACGTGCAAAATTGCAGAAACTTGCGTTTGTGGGAAGCCACCGCATCTAGGAAGCCCATGCGACAAACCCATTTCGTGTGTGAACTGCAATGGGGACCACAACGCGCGAGCTAAAATTTGTCCAAAATACATAGAAGAAACTGCAATACAAGAACTAAAAACGAGGAGTCGAATGTCTTACTTAGAAGCTCGCAAAGAAATATTGGCCAGAACTCCTAAAAGAGCTTCTTACGCCAGTGTCGTCAATAACTTAGATACTCCTAAGAACTTTAATGTTAACGAACTTGCGAAAACATTAGTACCCTTAATAATTTCTACAATGAAGGAATCATTTAGTGTAGTTATTAATAATAAACACGAACCACCTATAGTAGAAACACAGGAGTCAAGTACTAACTTGACGAAAGAAAATACTCAACCCTCTGCTATACCCATGGAAAGCAAAATATTGTCTGAAAAAGGAGAGATCCGATCCTAACTGCGCCTTTGTCATTAACTTGTGATGAAGACGTAGACGAAGCAGTTAAACTGCTTCATCAAAAAAAGAAAAAAGGTTGGCCGAAAGGTAAAGCTCGTAGTCGAAAGGCTGCGGATGATGATACCTAGTGATAATGTCTGTGATATTACAGTGTGTACGTCGTTATACATTTGTGTACTCTGTGATATTACAATGTGTACGTCCTTATACATTTGTGTACTATTTATTACTCATATTATTTATTTATTTATTAAAACATGTATGTCTGTGCTGTCACTGTATTTATACACCATATTTATTTCTATTTGTTATTGTCCAAGTTTATTTATTTATATATTTTTACAATTTTAATCATGGATTTTTAAAAAATCTTGCAATGGAATTGCAACGGAATACGTAAACATTATTGCGAATTAAAATTATTAATGGTTAAATACAAACCATTCTGTATCTGTATACAAGAAACCCACTTAAAAAATATTGAAAGGTTTACTCTTAGGGGTCATTTAATAAAAACTATACGTAAAACGAAAGAGCTAGTGGAGGAGTAACAACGTTCATACAAAACAACATACCCGCAAACGTGTTAAATGTAAATACGAACCTACAATGTATTGCAGTTAGACTTGAGTTTCCAATAAAGGTAACAATATGCAACATCTATTTGCCAAATTTTAGCTGGCAGATAAATGATATTGAACACGTACTAGCTCAACTTCCGTCTCCAATAATAATGTTAGGTGATTTCAACGCACATTCTAAAGTATGGGGGTGCATAAAGACAGACTCAAGAGGGCGTATAATTGAAAATTTCATTAGCGATAATAATCTAGTGTTATTAAACTCAGGTGAAAGTACGCACCTCAGTTCCATGTCAGGAAGCTTCTCCGCAATAGACCTAACAGTGGCTTCTCCCCGAATTGCGTTAAGCTTAAATTGGTATGTGCACGATGAATTTTGCCAAAGTGATCACTGTCCCATAATAATATCTACATCAACACCATCTGTGGAAGAATGTATTCAAAAAAGATGGAGAAGTGAAATAGCGAAAATAGCGAACCTATTCAAAAAAAATGCTACTGTTGATAACCTAATTAACTTTTAAAAAATGCGTGCACAAGCTAGGCGTACGATTTTAAAACACAAACAAGCCTCTTGGGAAAACTTTATATCGACAATAACCCCACAAACCGAAGCGACTCAAGTATGGAGTAAGGCCAAAGCGATAGTTGGGAAACAAACATATAGACATAAAATTTATAAAAACTTCAGATAATCGTATTTTAAGTACCAAAACCGATATAGCAGAATTGTTCGCTCACGAATTTCATAAAGTAAGTAGCACAAACAATTACAGCGAAACCTTTAAACATATAAAACAAGAAGAAGAATATGACATAAATTTTGGAACGACAAATATTCAAACTTACAATCAGCCTTTTACTATGGACGAACTAGAGCTGGCATTAAAAAAATCCAATAACTCCGCACCTGGGCATGACAATATAACGTATGACATGCTAACCAACCTCTCACAAAAAATAAAATCCATACTATTAGATATTTATAATGAAATCTATAACACAGGGAAATATCCGAACACATGGAGAAACGCTATTGTTGTCCCCATCCCAAAGAAGGAACAAAATGCTACTCAGCCTAGTGATTACATACCCATATCATTTACATGCACCATGAGCAAAATAATGGAAAAGATGGTCAATGAACGTCTGGTTTGGGTCTTAGGAAAGAAAAACTTCATTTCAAAGTTTCAAACTGGATTCCGCAGGTTCCACTCAACAATGGATCTACCTATTCATCTTGAAAACTACATACAAAATGGATCCTTGAGCAGAGAGCATACGATTGCAGTTAAATTTGACATCGAAAAAGCATTTGATCTCACATGGAAATTTAACGTAGTACGAACATTACATGACTGGATTTCATAGGAAAATTACCAACCTTTATTAAACAATTTCTTGCAAATTGTGCATTTAGAGTTAGAGTTGGAAATGTGCTGTCAAACAACTACGAATTAAAGAATGGAATTCCGCAAGGATCAGTATTAAGTACTACATTGTTTATAATAGCGGTTAACAAGGTCATAGAATCCATCCCGTTACCTGTGCAAAAAAGTATGTATGCAGATGACTTGATAATATACTATCAACATAAAGACATGGCAATTGTGGAAAAAACGCTACAAAGTGCAATCAACGAATTAGAGTCTGCAGTAGCAACAATAGGTTTTCGATTATCAGAAACCAAATGTAAAGTTATACATTTTTGTAGGTTAAGAAGCGAGCACTGTGATCCTAAATTATACATAAAAAATGCGCAGGTTGAAAACCTGGAGGCAGCCAAAGTACTAGGTATAATTTTTGATAAAAAAACTCTATTTTCGTGACCACATTCACTATGTAGCAAATAAATGTAAAAAACGAATTAATCTAATCAGGTGTTTATCACATATCAGATGGGGTTCAAGCAGACAATCACTAATAATGTTTTACAAGGCATTCATTATGTCTGTAATGGACTATGGAAGTGTAGTTTATGCTTCCACAAGAAATTCTAATATGAATGTATAAGACAGAATACATTCAAACGGGTTTGCGCTGGCTATTGGTGCATACCGAACAAGCCCTCTATTATCGATTTTTGTGAATCAGGAGTTTCATGTCTTAAATTGAGAAGGAAAAAGCTGCTACAAAACTACTATGCCAAAATAATGTCTATTCCGAATCACCTTAATGTTAATATTATAACAGAAGAACTACTGGAGACGTATAAGAGTAGGCCTACGATAACAAAGCCGTCATTTTTCCGCGCTATACAAGAACTAGACATCACAAGGTATCAATTTTATAGTCAATCACTATCAGAGCTTCCTCCTTTGTATTAAACTTGAGTACTGACACAAACAAGATACACCAAATGATACTTACCGTTCTATGTACGCTGAAATTATAAATGAATTCAGGAGTATCAAAGAATCTTCACAGACGGTTCAAAAACATCCGATGGTACAGCCTGCGCCTTTTATACAAATGGGCACACTTATAAGTGGACATTAAGTCCCTCAGCGTGAATTTTCACTGACTGAAACGTATGCAGTATGGCAAGCTGTACTATACTGCCGATTCAGTGATAAGGACAAATTCATAGTGTGTACAGACTCCTTAAGTACACTAGAACATATAAAAAACCTTATACGGGAAAAGTCTTGTCGATATGATTAGAACAAATATTCATATTTTACAACAACAAAATGTACATGTAATCTTTATGTGGATACCAAGTCATATCGGAATTTCGGAAATGACAGGGCCGATAAAGCTGCAAAGAAGCAACCAAAGAAAGTGTATGTAAAATATCCCTTCAAGGGTACACGATTACAAAGCATATTATGCAAAAGTAATAAAATGGAATGGCAGCAACAATGGAACGACTACACACACATTTAAAAGCAATAAAAACTTCAATAGAACCATGACCATGTATGAAATTAAATAGAAGGAAGAAGTGGTGCTTACAAGGTTAAGGATTGGACATACAAACCTTACGCATTGACACGTACTAGCAATTACACCACCAAAGAAATGTGTCACATGTGATAAAACGTTAACGGTAACCCACATACTGATAGAATGTCAACAATATAAAAAGATAAGAGAAAAATATCAGTTGAACCAAAATCTGTCAATAGTACTGTCATATAATATAAGTTGTGTAAGAAAGTTAATATCATATCTAGCTGAATCAAATTTGATCAAATTCTTATAAACATAATAATGGCTAATAGCCTAAGCAGCTGACGCCAAATCAAAAAAAAATAATAATAATAATAATAATAATAAAGAATTTAATGCCCAACAGATCGATTGATCCAATTTCAGGACAATACTTTACAGCAGTAGCGAGAAAAAGAGAAAATACAATAGGAATGACGCTATTAAAATGAAATAAAATACCTATTACATGTTTCTAAATGTTTAAATATAAAACTAAATTAAATTACCACTGGAATGCGCAATTTGACTACTATGCTAACTAATAAGAATTCTATCAGTGATCTTAATCTTATAACTAGCGAGAGACGTTTTTGATTTCAGTAATAGTGCATTGATTAATATCACAAACATTTGAAATATTGTTGAAGTTTTTACACATATCAAATACAAGAGACTTAGGTAGAAGATTAGTATTTGCCGTAGGACAGTTAAAGGTAACTAAAGATCGAGACGAGAAACGTGGAACATGAAACTGAAGAGAAGGTAATAGATACGAAATCAATTTTTCCATGTAAAAGTTTGTACAAGAATGTAATGCTGCTGACCATCCTCCTTTTTTCTAATGATTCTACATCATATTTCTCCAGTAAGGTGTTTTGTTCAATACCAATTTCCGGATAAACTACATCAACTTTGTACGATAAATATTTGAGAAACTGTCTTTGTACTGTTTAAAAGGTTTAAAAATGGAAGAAATTGGAAATATTGCTAGTTATGTAAGGTTTGGACTATTTTATGAAAATTCTAAAAGCCACAACTCAGAATTTCTGAATATTGGAACATTAGAAGTGCTTGAAATATTAAAACGGTCAAAATGATGGGTGCGGCGGTTCTAGTGTTAATTTAACAGCTATCAAGATACAAGCTAGCAATAGCTCATTATGGTTAAAATTGGGTTAAATATGGCATCGTGTGACCATATGTGTAAATACATAATTTTGTGTAGTAATTAATAATTTGAAATTATTAATTAGTAAACAATTAGCATTTTGTGTATTTGGTTGTAGTTGTTTTCTCAAAATTTCAAAAAGTCAACTTACAAGTTAATTAAAGCAGTCAATGTTGACATTTAAAAATGAAAAAGAAGTTTTAAGAAATCCTGTAATTTGCGTGTATTTTTGAACTGACAAAAGGAGTAATTAAAAAGTAATTAAGGTCTTTCTTTACAGTTCATCATACTTTTCAGAAACTTTAAATTGATTTTCAAATTGAAAACGATCAAGTATTTCATATTCATCAATTATTTGCAGAAGCTTGAATTGCCATTTAAAGGGTAGTCGATTGTAAAATTAAGGTTTAATTACCGATTGTGAATTTTCATTCAAGAGTGTGTATTCATAATTTAACTCTCGCTCCATTTGATATACCTTGACTTGGAACGAAAGTAGTCACTTGAATAGAAGACGTTCAGTCATTCAGTGTTCAACTTCAATAATAAAGAAAATAGAACGACTATTTAAATAATCATATCTATTCATGTACTTTAAGCTGCCAGAACAGTGATTAATTAGTAAGTGAATTATCTATAATTTTAGATCTGTAAATGAATCAATACATTCTTATCATTCATTTTAATGTTTATCATTTAACTTTAAACTCGAAACGAATAAAATACATATGTTATTAGAAATAGATACTTGAGTAAATATTAATTCACAAGGTAGAATCTCTCCTCTAACAGAACAATTATTCATGATCATACAATAATAATTTTAACAATAATTGTATCTTATATTATAGTTTCAATCATAATAAATAAATTTTAAATCGATACTTATTAAAAGGTTAAACAATGACATTAATTAGATCTATTTCTCCTGCCATACATTAATCTTTATTGCAACTTTTACATTTAATAGATGAAATTAACTCTCCAGAAATTCCAATTAAATCAATTTGCCACCAATGATCTTGATCTTACGAAATATCAAATTCTAAAAGCGTTGAACTAAATTCTTATATAATCGCTGGATTAGAACAAACATTAAATTCTTTTCGACTTCTAGATGTGGCTAATCGTTTATCTATTCCCTACAATTCAATTACACGAATAATTGTTTCATCAATCGTGCGCGCGTAGTATCTGTCTTTTTCCCTTCGAATGCCTTCTCCTTCTTTGTGTACGCGGGCTGAAATTCTCATCAGCGGAGCTATTCTTTCAAGCTTCCAGAAATATACGTTCTTAAAAATTTATCGAAATCACTTATCCGTAGTGTGAAAGTATTTCTGGTTGTTTTGCATATAAGTGTAACTAATTTAAATCGATATATCGTTTCGGATCAAATTACGATCATCGTTCTACGATAACCAAACATAAAATAACTATTGTAACAGAATGAAGTAATCTTAAAATAATTATTAGAAACATACACATTAAATTTGCAATTATAAATAAATTTAATGGTTGTATAATCAGTTTCGCAAAAAAATAATGTTTTACCTATAAAAAGAAGTAATGTTTAGCTAATTCCACGCATAAATTTATTCTCGTATTGATACAATAGAAATTTTAAGATGAATAAGGTTAGACCTGGCTATTATTAATATTTTCCAAATTTTATCTAATGGAAGACTAATTACTAGTATAAAAAAAGGTATATGTTTAATTAAATTGTAATTAAAACTAAACTACGTTCACTTAATTGAAACACGTATAACTTAATCGATTTAATTAACTCGCGCCTACTGAAACGATGAAAACAACCAATTTTCCTACTAAATTGAAAATCGAAGTAAAACCAACACCTTGTCTTTGCAATGGACCTAAAATCACGCTCGACGTTGTCTAATTTAGTTTTATCCCGTTGAAATCATGCGAACAATCATTTTACCAACAAATAAAAGTTTTTTCTATGTATTAGTTCTAAGATCTGATCAACATCAAAACATTGTATCCTGTCTTACATAAACAAATTTTATACTTTAGCTATGGCCGGTCAAAGCGATGAGAACAACCTTTTTCGCAATAGAGTCAGAACAAATATTTTCCTCTATGATGGAGCTAAATATCTACCCAACATCAAAACGGTATAATATAGTTATTACTTGTTGAAACTGTGAACAGCAATAATATTTATACAGGGTTGCTCATTAGTGCCTCAAATTGCGATATCTCAGTAAATACGAGCTTTAGAAGGAAATGTTTACCAAAGTGTTTGGTGTTTAAGAAGTGCGTATTTTAAAATTATTTTCCAATATACAGTGCGTCATAAAACTGTGGAAATAACAAATTATGTTTTTAAAATAGAACCCCAATTGTCTTGCCTTATTCGGATTTATCATGTAAGACACTTTACACAAACGAACCTTAAAATTTGACGATAAATCCAAAAACGCTATAAAAATTAGGGAATTCTATTTGAAATAAGTAAGTTATTGAGGTTTGAAATCATGCAACTTCCGATGAATATTTCGGGTTTTTAAAATTGAAATACGTCAAAACGTAGATTATTAGGTTTTACTAGAGCCCCAGAATACCTATTCCGAAATTCGCAGGGGTCAAGGTACAAAGCCGGTTTTGGTGGAACTCTGCAGCTGTCAAAATTGTCATATTTTTCCAAATCATTCAAAACGGTACATTTTTAAGATGGAACATCTTAAAATTTGACAATAAAACCGAATATGGCAAAAAAGTTGGCTCTATTTTAAAAAACAGAATCTGTTACTTCCACACTTTTATGCACCGCATATATTGGAAAATAATTTTAAAATGCGCACCTCTTAAGACACCAAACGCTTTCATAAACGTTTCCTTCTAAAACATATTACTGAGATATCGCACTTTACGTATTAATAAGTAACCTGTGCTAAAACGAATGGTGTCTGTACGTTTATCCTTTATGCATTACTATACCATTCATCCGATCGCCTTGAAACTTTGCGAACATATCTGGCACAATTTTTTTTAAATATCGGCCCATAGGGTCATATGTAACAACGCGCGCAGCTAGGTTTGATATAAAATTGCACTCTCACCATTTGATATAGTACTTTATTTGTCCGATACCTGGGTGGTTATTGTTAAGAACTGAAAGTTTACGGACTACAACAGTGATTTAATTTTCATTCACTAGTATTGGTCATTTTGTTGTTAACTTGTCATTAGTTGACATTTTCATATTACGCCTGACGAAAGACAGTGTCTGAACACAAACCATTTTTTCCAAATAAAGTGTTAATTGTATAATTTACTTATAGTAGGTAGGATTGGACAGTTCTGGAACTGAAGATGTAGAAATGAACCCTGCTGCTGCAAGCGATGGAGGTGAGTGAACTCTAGACCATGTTCGATACGTAAGTAAACGTTTATCGAAGCAATTGTAATACTGATGATTATAAAAGGTTGGTGGCACGTCGCACATCTTCTCACCGTAGAACACAGTAAGATACTACTAGGAAATAATTTATTATATGCAATATATACATTATAAAAAATTAATTGTCCAAATAGTACACTTCACCGCAGAGTACGCATGAATAATCTTCATATACCTCGTGTAGTATTATTAGGAGTGTTCTACACAATGAGCACGAGTATTCTTGGTGTGACGTGGTGAACTGCGACCCACCTATCCATATATGTATGATGGTCAATAACTCGGTAGTCACTAGGTTGCAATTCTTTGTAACAGTCATAGCATAAATGCATATGACCAGCAAGATGACGGCGTGTACGAAAGGCAAATGTGTGCCAATAATATCCAAAATTACCCATGAAGGCGTGATGGTGGAAGTAGCGAATTCGTTTATCCTAGTTGGCAAACCATTCAGTATTCCACTGCACATCTAATGTGGTAGAAGGCAGTAGTCCCTTTTTTTTAAATTGTACCCAGTTTGGTATTAGTTCACATGCTCGCCGCACTTAGAGTAAAAGTGATTATCGTTGGTATATATATATATATATATATATATATATATATATATATATATATATATATATATACAGGTGAGTCAGTTTTTGTAGACAAACTTTAATAGGAGATAGAACACATGTTTCTAAAAGAAAAGTTCCTGTAAACATATGTTGTAGAAGGCTTCGTTTCGAGATACAGGATGTTGAATAAATTTTTTCTCAAATTTTCATTATAACTCATAAACGAATGCTTAGATTTTTTCATGTTGGGGGATAATGTCTATTAATTAAGGGGCATAAAACAAGCGATAAGAATGTTCACAAACTGCACAGTGGCGGAGTGGAGGGTGCTCAACCCCTTTCATAAACAGAACTTCTACGCCAATGACTATTTTTTAAAAAACTGTTATTTTCATTATCTACATACAGTTTAACAAAAATAATGTACCTTCTCTGTTTCGAAATTCCTGTGCGTTTCGAGTTATTTTGATTTTTAGTGTTTGATGCAGTACTAAGTTAAGTAATGTGCTTTATGTGAATAATTGAATATAAAGTTTTAATAAAAAGATATAATAAAACATTTAGAGCCATTTTAGTACCTAACGATCGTTTCTTTAAAATTTCAAATATATTTTCATTTATAAATAGGTAGGTTATCGGTTTTTCTAGTATCCATTGTTATTATCCTCGTATAAAAGAAATGCATAATTATTATTGTTATGCGGTCAATACTTTCTGTATAATTATGTATGTATCAATTTCGCCATAAACATGTATGTAGTTTTTAAGTGAGATTCTAATAAGTTATAGACCGCTGTTCACTTGCTCTCATTAAAGAGCCGCCACTGTATCAAGCCATACTCAAATACAAGACTTTTGTAAATTGAAATCTGTTTAGTGCACTAATTTTAACAATCCTTATTTATTATTGTAACAATACATAATTAATAATTGTGAAATTAATAAGAATTCTTAGCAATAACGATTTATAAATAAATAACAATAACACTAGTATAATAAAATTAGACACTTTGTTCAAAATGTAAACCGTTCTTTTCAATACACATTTCACAGCGAAGCACAATAGAACGTCTTAAGTTAACTAAATGATGCACCCTTATTTCATTGCAACAAAATATGATACTCCTTGGAAAACAAGTAAGTATTAAATTTTATATTTTGAAACGACAGTTTGACTTTTACAAACACTTGCTTCATCTTCAGTAATTTCGCTGTTATTAATTATTGTTTTAAGTTCAAAAGTTATTTCATTTGATTTGCCAGCTTTTAATTAGTGTAACATGCCGTTTACATTTACAAATAGCAAACAAGCCGACATTCATTTTATTTATGGGTTCGCAAATGGGAATTCAAGGTACGCAGCTAGGGAGTATCGGAGAAGATTTTCAAATAGACGACAACCTCATCATTCCGTTTTTGTGAGTATCCAACGTCGATTTGTTAACCACGGTTTGGAAAATGTACATGGGGCCGACAGAACAACCGTGGACAAGATAGAATTGGAGAGGGTATATTGCGTGAATTTAATAGGAACCCCGACAAGTACTCGACGTACTGCTGTTGCTCTTGGTATTTCCCAAAGTAAAGTTTCAGGTTTTAAAACGGGATCACAAACGCCCATATCATTTTCAATCTGTTCATGGTTTATGTCCAGGTGACGCCGAACGAAGACTTAATTATTGTAGGTGGGTTCTTAACTCCATCAAAATAATAAGATTTCTTATCCAACATACTGTGGACTGATGAATCCTGTTTTACTCGTCGTGGTATCGTAAACTTTCACAATCTGCATATATGGGCACATGAATACCACATGCCATTCGACCAAGAAGTTTTCAACATGAATTTAGTACAAATGTATGGATTGGAATTTACGGCAACCACGTGTTTGGGCCTTATTTCTTGCCACAACGTGCAAATTCAGAAAATTTCCTACAATTTTAGAAGAAGAACATGTTAATATGTGGGAAGACGTTCCTTTGAATTTAAGAGGACATTCTTGGTTTCAGCTTGATGGATGTCCGGCCCATTATCAGAATGTAAGAAATTGGCTAAACAATAACTACCCAGAGGTGGATAGTCGTGAAGTCCAGTGGCGTGGCCTCCTAGATCTGATTTAACGCCACTTGACTTTTGTGTATGGGATTCATGAAGGAAAAGTGTATACCACTCCGGTTAATACACTTGAAGAACTTCACAATCGCATCAGAGATGCTTGCAATGAAATAAGGGTGCATCATTTAATTAACTTAAGACGTTCTATTGTACGTCGCTGTGAAATGTGTATTGAAAAGAACGGTTTACATTTTCAACAAAGTGTCTAATTTTATTATGTTATTGCTAAGAATTCTTATTAATTTCACAATTATTAATTAAGTATTGTTACAATAATAAATAAGGATTGTTAAAATTAGTGTACTAAATAGATTTCAATTTACAAAAGTCTTGTATTTGAGTATGGCTTGATACAGTGGCGGCTCTTTAATGAGAGCAAGTGAGCATAAAACTACATACATGTTTATGGCGAAATTGATACATACATAATTATACAGAAAGTATTGGCCGCATAACAATAATAATTATGCATTTCTTTTATACGAGGATAATAACAATGCATACTAAAAAAACGGATAACCTACCTATTTATAAATGAAAATGTATTTGAATTTTAAAGAAACGATCGTTAGGTACTAAAATGGCTCTAAATGTTTTATTATACCTTTTTATTAAAACTTTATATTCAATTATTCACATAAAGCACATTACTTAACTTAGTACACATCAAACACTAAAATCAAAATAACTCGAAACGCACAGGAATTTCGAAACAGAAGAAGGCACATTATTTTGTTAAACTGTATGTAGATAATGAAAATAACAGTTTTTAAAAATAGTCATTGGCGTAGAAGTTCTGTTTATGAAAGGGTTGAGTACCCCTCCACTCCGCCACTGTCTAGTTTGTGAACATTCTTATCGCTTGTTTTATGCCTTAATTAATAGACATTATCCCCCAACATGAAAAAATCTAAGCATTCGTTTATGAGTTATAACGAAAATTTGAGAAAAAAATATATTCAACATCCTGTATCTCGGAACGAAGCCTTCTACAACATATGTTTACAGAAACTTTTCTTTTAGAAACATGTGTTCTATCTCCTGTTAAAGTTTGTCTACAAAAACTGACTCACCCTGTATATGTATATATATATATATATATATATATATATATATATATATATATATATATATATATATATATATATATATATATATATATATATATATATATATATACAGGTGACATAAAAAGTGCCATACATAGTGCCACGAGATAGAGGACACTAAAATAAGAAAAAAGTTCCTATGAACTTAGGTCCCAACGCCTTCGTTTAAAAGATATGTTGAAGTTTAATTATTTTTTGTTTTTATTAATATCTTTTTACAATGGTGTAATAAACGGACGAAATTTTGTATACAGTAGCTATTTATCACTCAGAATTCAAATATGACCTTAGTGCTTTTATTACTGATAGAGGGCGCCACATACAGGTTTCCATCTTGTTTGAATCGGTCCTAACGTTTTTGCCTTACGCTATATGTCATTTTCGACTGGAAAAATTTGTTTTCCCATCTTTTCTGCTTCAGAAAGGTGTATCTTATTGAAGTCGCTAAGACCAACGGTTTACGAGAAAAATGCATCCGATGCATGCAAATTATCCAAAAGCGCCAAAGTAACTTAGTTGCAAAGCAATGACATAACACTTCAACAATTAAATTTTAATAGCAACTTCACTTTTGAAAAATACAGGGACATAATTATGTGTTACGGCGAAGCTAGCTAAAATTCTTCCGAAGCTCAACGTATCTATCGAGAAAGATATTCATTAAGGCATATTCCTCATAATAGGACATTTATTGACGTGCATAGGCGTTTGGGTGAAGATGGCTGTTTTAAAAAACCAAAAGTTAATAGTGGGATTTCTAAAACTTGTCGCACTGCGCGAAACGAAGAAACTGTTTTACGAGTGGTAAAAAATAATCAGAGAACAAGTACCAGGAAAACAAGTTCAACGGTACGAAATGTTAACCGTGAATCAGTTAGACAAATTTTCAATGAACAACTTCTTCGCCCGTATCATTTCCAAAAGATTCATTCACTATTAGAACATGACTATCTCCCTCGTGTACAATTTTGCGAATGGTTGCAAAATCAAAGATGCGATATTTTTTCTTCAATTTTGTTTACTGATGAAGCTGGTTTTAGCCGTGATGGTGTCCTGAACCTACAAAATATGCACCATTGGAGTGATGAAAATCCGCATCAAACCGTAATCAGAAGTCACCAATATGGGTTTTCTGTTAATGTGTGGGCAGGTATAATTGACAATTACTTAATTGGCCCATTTCAATTGCCCAATCGTTTGACAGGTGAACTGTATCGAAATTTCTTGGAGAATGAACTAAATACATTATTAGAGGATGTTCCATTGGCTATTATTGGTAGAATGCGTTACATGAATGATGCCGCGCCAGCTCAGTTTTCTCGATTGGCAAAATTTTGGATAGGAGATTTGGAAATACGTGGATTGGTCGAGGAGACCTATACCTGGCCAGCTCTAGTCCGACCTTAACCCTCGATTTTTCATTTTGGGATTCATGAAGATGATGTTTATTCTAGAAATACATAATGACGAGCAACTATGGATAAAATTATGGAATCCGCAGATAGATTCCGTAATAACAGAATATTTCAAAGATGCCGTCAATCCTTAGAAGAAGAATTGAAAATGTATTCAAGTACAAGGGCAACAATTTGAACATCTTCTAAAAATTTAATGTTTTTGTTTTAATCACTGCCCTTCATTGTTGCTATTACAATTTAATTGTTGAAGTGTTATGTAATTGTTTTTCAGATAAGTTACTTTGGTGCTTTTGGATAATTTGCATGCATCGGATGCGTTTTCTCGTAAACCGTTGGTCTTAGCGACTTCAATAAGATACACCTTTCTGAAGCAGAAAAGATGAAAACAAATTTTCCAGCTGAAAGTGACATACAGTGTAAGGTAAAAAGTTAGGACCGATTCAACAGATGGAAACCTTGTGTGGCGCCTCTATCAGTAATAAAAGAACTAAGGTCATATTTGAATTCTGCATGATAAAAAGCCCTGTATGCAAAATTTCGTCCGCTTATTACATCATTGTAAAAGATATTTAAAAAAACAAAAAAATTAAACTTCAACACCCTATGTCTTTTAAACGAAGGCGTTGCGGACTAAGTTCATAGTAACTTCTTTTCTTATTTTAGTGTCTTCTATCGTGGCATATGCATGGCACTTTTTCTATGTCACTATATTATATATGTATATATATATATATATATATATATATATATATATATATATATATATAGACAGGGTTCGGAAAAATACCGAAACGCTTAAATATCTACAAAATCGCTAAAGTTACGATTACAAAATACCGCATTTGGGGTTCCTAGGCATGCGGAATTAGAAAATGGTATCGGCACTGTTGCCAGATTTCCCAGTAGAGATAAAATTTTGAAAATTTGAGATCTTAATAAGTTTGAGACCAATTGATTGCAATAAATATAAATAGGGCATTCTATTTAAGAAAACAAAATGACTACGTGTAGCGCAAATTAGAAACCTGGCAACAGTGCCGATTTTACAATCTTGCACGCCGAAACCCCAAAATCCTGAATTTTGTAATCGTAACTAGCGATTTTGTAGATACTTAAGCGTTCCGTACTTTTCTAACATAAATATATATATATATATATATATATATATATATATATATAATCTCTGTATAATAAAAAAAAGGGGTTCTAGATTAATTAATATTTGCAGCATTAGGAGCTTTAGGTTCTATGAGTGGAGGTGCAGCTGCAGTTGCAGAAGCTGTTATTGACGCAAAAACCAAATCAAAAACTTTGGAAGAAACCAAACGACTCAGTCAGGCAATGGAAGCAGCTACCTTAGGAAAAGGTTGATATATAAAACCATATAAGTGAGGTTTAGGCATATATCTACAACCAAAATAACATGGGAACACACTGGCCGGCTTACATCAAGCGTAATGGACATATAACATATTTTGATAGCATAGGACATATTAAACCACCATTACAATTAATTCACTAAAAGTGATGGTAGCAGAAACACAATTGACTATAACATTATCAAGGTTCAAAACTTTAATACATACAATTGCGGTCACTTAGTCTTACGATTTTTATATGACGGTTCGTTTTGATCTTCAGTAGTCGTTGCTTGATCGTAATATCGTACACATTTACATTTACCGATACATGCAGTATTTTGCAAGCTAACCCTAACCCATCGATTTATCTTGATAATGGGTGGGATTATGTAATGGGGTTGACTAGTTTTGAATTTCAATACTATACAAAATGTTACTTCCAAGAACAACCAACTCGTATTTGGAAAAACTACAATACCAACAGGATCATACAAAATCGCGGATATTAATAAACATATTAATGGTACAGTGAAGAGGTCAAGAGGAATTACTAATTTACGAGCGAATAATAATACTATGAAACCAATTATGAAATCCACAGATTACAACTTCAAAGTAGAAAATTTGATAGGACCTATGCTGGGAATTAACAAAAAAATTTACAAAGGTAAAGAAGTGCATATCTCTAAAAACCCTATTAACATTATCAAAGTTAATTAATTAATTGTCGAGTGCAACATAACAAGTGGGAGTTTTAAAAACGAAGAGTCATCATACATTAATCATCAATTCTTTCCCTGTGTACCAGCTGGATACAAAATAATTGAATCCCCTCTGCATGTCACCTATTTACCTATAAATACATCCACCATTTGAACCATAATACCTAAAATAGTAAATCAAGACGGAGTACTCATCAATTTTACCGGTGAAGTCATAACGATAGGGCTACATTTAAAGAAGAGATGGTGACGCGGTATAACACAAAGTACAAAAAATCGAAATTTGGAAATGTGAGAGTCATTAAGCGTTCAGCACTCAAAGCATTGACAGTACATAATAGGACATACTTGCAAAGTATTGGTTTTACAGTAATACAATGAGTATATTAAACGAAAAAGTTGTTATTGATAATGCTATTGTAAGTTACGAACTACACACCCATCAGCTATGTACTACGAGATTTGGAAACAATGATAAATCAGAATACCCATTCAGTAAGCCATCTGCACTTTACCATCAGAAAATTATGTCTACGTAGAGGAAGGATTGTTGAGGGAGGATGGTGCTGTCTCTAACACCGCGCGGTTTGTTGGTAATGGCATTGCGTTTTTATTCGGTGAAATTAGATACGAAATGAATGGAATAGTGGTAGATTCCGTAACGAAGATTGGATTAGCGTTTACAATGAAAGGATTGGTATCATTGACACCCAACCTCGCTCGTGATGAAAATGCGGGTTGATTTCCTACCTCAAATAGCACACTAACAAATGCGTTAGGGTATTTTAATGTTTGGGTACCTTTGCGAATGCTACTCGATTTTGCGGAAGATTACAACAAAGTGATATTGAACATCAGAGAAGAACTGGTTTTAATTCGCAGTAACATTGATACCGACGCAGTAATTTCAACTGTTGCAGATGAAGCACTAAACGTTAACTTAGATCAAATATATTGGAAAGTTCCATACATCATTCCAGCATTGACGGCGGAATTGGCGTTAACAAAGTACATTGATAAAAATGTAAATACTCCAGTAGAATTTAGTAGTTGAGAAACACATATATCCAGCCGTTCCAACAACAGCCAAATATACATGGGCAATCAAAACATCGACTAGTATAAAAACACCTATATACATTATTATCGGATTTCAAACGGGGCGAGATAATAATGTTTTTTCAAGATATGAGCAGATTTGATAAATGTGTTCTAAAGAATATTAGGATATTCCTTAACACGGACCATTATTCGTGTGACAATTTAAACGTTAATTACGAAAACAATTGCTTTGCTACATTGTTTGAAATGTTTGCTAAATTCCAAATGTCATCTTATCAAAGAAATGGTCAACGATTACTCACAACTAACCAATTTACGGTAGACTGTTCGAATTAAAAAGAGACATTACACTGTAAAGCAGTAATACTTCGTGTAGAATTCGAAACAGCAGACACCATACACGCCAATACGACAATATACTGTGTTATACTTCATGATGAATGAGTTCGAAACAGCAGACACCATACACGTCAATACGACAGCATACTGTGTTATACTTCATGATCGATTAGTTACATATAACGTGTTAAACAAAGCAGTGAGGCAGCTGTAATACGAAGTCCGCCATAGTCGATGTACAAGGGTTTAAAATTTCAACAGTTTTTATACCGAAAGAACTCGCAATGTTTAATGGAACACAAGTTGCCCACTACATGTTTAAATCACCGCATCCATGGCATACGTTAGATGCGGAGAGTCGCCGTCAAGCTACTTGGTTACGTACATAATCAACACTGTATAAAATGGGAAGAGGGAAGAATTCTTAGTCGCTTGATTCAACCAACAGGTACTATCTACGTCAAGGGTAGAGCGAAAGCGAATTACATCAGAAAATTTTTTACACAACCCGTTATAGAACTTTAGGAACATCCTCTTCTTCCGGAATTGCAACCAGTTTGTTACTATCATTGTGAGTCATTTATGTCACTGCGCTTTGTCTAATGTATACCATCTGTAGGACACTTATGTAATGCAGTAAAGCTTGTACACTTTTTTTAATAAAATATTGTGAATATATATTTTGTTTATTTCTTCTATATATTACACAATGTGAATACATTCTGTATATATTCCCTTGATAATGAATTTTGACATAATGTTAGTGTACATTCTACTAAAAAGGTACTACGTTAAGTAGCCGACCTGGAATGCTATATCGTTATTATACATATTAACATGTATGGTTAGATATATTCTTAGCTTCATTAAGGAGATAATATACACACATCTAAAACTAGGAAGTATCAGGATCCAAACTATTAGTTACTCTCTGGATTAAACAAATTCATTTGCCTAGCAACCTCTAATAGACCGTTCAAAGGGTCAACGTTCTCCAATCCCGAAGTTGGCCAATGCCACCACGCCAATGTTGAACACGTATCACGTAATCGATACCGTTTGTCATCCTAGGACCTAAAGGCGATTTTGTTTAACATCTCAGTCTATATATCATGTAAAGTTGATCTGAACACAACATTTTACACATTACTGTTTTATCAGACGCCTCTGCAACAGATTTGTAGTCTACCTCAGTCAGCACTTTTGAATAACGATTTTTAATACCTTTCGCTTTCTTAACCACTTCATCATCAGCAAGCTTTGAGACCATAAGATTTTGATCCTGCTCCATAAAAATAGTGAATAGCTTTCCTGCATACTCATCTTTCATTTTTCTGACGACAGATGTGTTCGTTGTAACACCATGCAGATCGTTTTGTTAGTTGGATGTGTCATATTCATCAACATTATTCCGCATATGTGCATACACATCATCAGTTCTTATCTCGACAATTAAAGAATCTGTGTCTGTATAAAGCAACTTTACATTATTACCGTAATGACTATATCGTAAAAAAATCGATACATTATACATTTGGAAAGATCTAAAATGCTAAATCCGACATATACGGGTTTGTCATAAGTAACTACACCATTGTTTGTGCATTTAAAGAAATCCTTTTCGAATTTGTTCTTGGCTTGATTTCGAAAAGCTGTATTAAAATCTATGTATGGTACTAGCCAAGGACTTTGACGAAACCGTAAAACTATGAATATGAGTAACAATTAATCCGTGCTGTATACATTGTTTTAAATACCGGTAATGTATAACATAGTTGGTCTTATCACACAAGTTAGGAATTAATTTGTCCTCCTTGGAATGAGTTGCGCAGATCATTTCGGGACAAAATGGATAATCATTGTGCTCATCATGAAGGTGATGCGGACATTGGATATGAACCTCTGGTACAAACCCGAAATTTCTATCATCATTAATCGTTAATACATTGAATTGACTAATTTCCTCTTTGGTTAACCACATAAACCCATCATGACGGAGATATTGCCGTATACTTCATCTGTTGTGTAAGATCGTATCATCCAAATACTGCAAAAATACTTTAGGGCGATTAGAGTCATAATTTGGGACAAACTCGTAGTTAGTAATGCTTCTTCGCTTAACACAAGTACTCACACCATCACGAATACATTTCTTAAAAAAGTGGTACATATCCATATCAGTTAATAATTCTAACTCTCCTTTAATACATTTCAACATGGCATCCCACGCTAATCCAGGTAGGGTAACATTCTGCGCAGGTTCTAATCCATACACGTCTATACATAGCCGCTAAAGTTTTCGAACATGTCAGCCAACAGCAACACTTCTGCTTTTAAATGTTTATCGGGATAATCCTCGAGTGTATTACACTTAAAGTGATCCCACACCAGTAGGACGCGACAGTATTCTTTATCGGATATATTTTCATCACGCATCCTATCGTAGAATTTGTCATAGGAAGGTAGAGTGGCATCGTCTACGTATTGTCTAAGTACGCGTATGGAAAATTACCTTTCTTTCTAACAAGTTAAAATCATCATTCCCATAATATTGCTTACCTCTCTACATTGATTATGACATAAAGCATCTAAGGATGCAGCTATGAACCTACAACTATCAACAAATCGCAAATTTATGTACTTCTTTTCCCTAAGCTCACGACCGTTAATGACTTCGTCTACATAAATATGCTTACCGAACGTTATATATTTTTCACTATTAACAGGGAGTACGGTAATTTCTTCAATTTCATTCACTAACTGTTTGATGAACAGGTGAACATCAATAACCACTCAGATTATGAAAAAACTGTGATAAAGGTAGGTACTTGATAGTTTAAATTGCAATTTGCATGTGCCGCAGCACGATATATACCATTGACGTGACAGTAATCTCGTACTTTGGAATTTGTAAGATCTCTGTAAAACGCTTGTCGCATATATCACAATTTCGACTTTGTTCATGTATCACCTTTTGTGCATAAGTTAGTGGTAACATTGGAACAACAGTTTTCAAATGTTCATTATATATCCGTTTCACATAATTTTCTATTCGCGTAATAAATTCTTCCGCGGTATTAACCCCCCTATAAAGTTCTTATTTTGTCCCATCTCGTTTGGTTATTTGGTTGCTAAGTAAACAAGAAAAACATTTTATCCATACATAATGCTGATTACCCGTTTGGTTACTAACAGTAATAAATTAACATGAATAGGCTGTTTAGCTCTGGTATAGTAGAGAGGACCCCCTACCTCAATAATACGCTGACCATCACGATCGTCCAGTCCATAAACATTGATCGAGATATTATTATTGGACCCGAAAGTGAAGATGTTAGTCAGCTTAACAGGAAATCCTACATCATTCCAGTTGAATATCGTTCTGAAATCAGGGTTAGAAGCCGGCCGTTGTGGTAACCCCTTCGGTGTCACTAACGCTGATACAATTGCCCACGCAAAGCAACAATTACCACTATTCTTCACATTAACTATGGCGTGTTTATGTGCAATTTCGGCCGGGACATTCATATAGGATGAACCCGTAGTGCGAGAAAATTTCAACATGTTTACCTCTAAATATACGAAATGCACCAGCGACCACCCTACATAAAACATATATTAATAATACATTGTACTAATACTCATGACTCACACTTACCAGAATCTTTCTGCTGAAATTCGAATTGCTTAGCATACAAGATTTTCATTATTCTTTGAAAATAATCTTCCAACACCATCACAACACTCAATATATCATATTTAGTTTGAAAGGACTTTAATTCAGTACTTTCTTTATTGTTCAGAAAGTATGAACCAAAACAACTCGACATTACATTTCATGGAGAAGTGTTTCGGCAACTGAATTTGTATTAGTTTAAAAAAATTCACTTTAACGTCCCCCATCAACGTTTGCATCAGTATGGGTATTGCATGATGATAGTCTATACGAAACAAAGCGTTGTTTAAAAGCATTTCGAATTACTGCAACCCCAGTATCAACGAGTAGACATACGTTTTATTTGTGCCTATTGCTTCTGAGGTATTATTGAAAAGCATACCGAGGAACATCGATTGAACAATCAGTGCAGTGGACAATGTCAACATTTTTGGTACTTTTATTTTGTACAGGTTCGTTACATCGGTCATATTTACGCTTCCTTGAGTTGTTCAAACCCGATCGTCCTGGTTTTGCAAGGGAATCATCAGCATGCCTGTGTTTCGTATTGTTCTTTAAATTGTTTAACCCTGATGGCCCAGGTTGTGCAAGACACTCAGCAACATGAGTATGTTCCATTCTGTTAGCGTCTAAAGTACTTGGTTGCGCCACATTGGTATGTGCGGCACGGTTTTGCGGTACAGCCTGCTGTATCTCTGAAGGTGGGGTAGTTGGTATCCTTATCCAACACACCGTTTTTTGATGTCGAAGTAGAGAGTCTTTTCTTCAAAATTCCTTCAGACATTAACATTGAAACATTTTATTGCGATCTGTAACAGAAAATGTATAACCAATGTATAAATGAAAGAGTAAAGTTATGTATTTGGTTGATTCACTTTTTAACTCATTACTTTTTATCATTTATTACCACTATTAGAAAATGAATCATATCCAGTGATGCGAACCAGGACACAATGTAGCATATCGCCAGGAATGGGATATTACATTACCAGGGGGGGGGGGGTGTAGATTAGTGTACGGGTAAGGAAACAGTAGCAATGATAGTCGGGATAGAGTGTAGCTGTGTACATATATTTTACCCAGCATTGTATCTCACCCTGCCATGTGTTTTGGGATGGAAGCAAGTTATTAACCCCAACTCTTTTCCAGAAACTCCGCAGCACATGGAGGGCTCAATACACTCTGGGGGAAGATACTGCGTTTTCCCCTGGATAATGCTAAGTCATTTAGAGACCAATCATTATTATAAAATCAGCAGCACACACAGGACTGAGGATACTCTATGATAAATCCTCTATTTGCTCGACTTGTATTGAAGAGTTTATAGGACTCCACCCTTCAGCGAACTCTTTCATACAAGTAGGGCTCAGGACAATCTCAGAGGTGTGCTCCCTGGCCCTCCTGCTACCATGGAACTGTACGACCACTCCTCCATAAATTCTACGTAAAA